>VZTB01002129.1:342016-379595 GCA_013397245.1 Thryothorus ludovicianus
ACTGTTTGGCTTCTGCTTCCATGTGCTTGAACAACCTCCTTCTCTTTGAGAAGCTACCAGAGATGAGAACTCCTTCAGTCTCCCAGATGTGAGGGATGGAAAACTGGGCCTTTATTCTCAGGAGGTGGCATTAATCCTGCTGATCCCTTTCCAGCCTCCATTAGCAGACCATTACCCCAGTAAGCTGTCCTACACAAGCACCACGAGAGTGCCAACATCAACATGACCATTCCTGGTCAGGTGTGACAATTTGTGTTCTACCAATGATGTCAGACTCCACATCTGTCAGACAGTTTCCAGATGTTAATGGGGTTTCTAGATCACAGGAGCAGAGTAGCCTTTCCTGGCTAATTCTTTCCTGGCTAATAAGTTTCCCCAGCTAGATAACCATAGCATAAGACAGAAATATAAATCTAATGAATTGTCCACACTACAAACAGCATGAAAGAAAAATAGATTTTAAGCTGCTTATAACAAGATGAAAAAACTAAGGTTAAATAGTTTTGTGAGTACTGATCTACTTGATCAAATGGTTAGAGATGCTGTTCAAGTAAAGAAACTGGCTTATTTCTGCTTTCCTTGTCCTGAAGATTGGTTATCTTTTTTTATAGTATGTATTACATACACATATTACATATGTACACATTGTATACAACACCTCTAGATGACTGACCACCAAAGATAGAAGAGTGAAATTATTATTAAGCATATGGAAATAATCTGCATTCCTCTGTCAATGAGGAAAAAACTCAGCATGACAGTATCAGAAAATATAAATTAAAATTAGAAGATAATTGCACTAGAAAAAAAATTCTATTTGTATTAACCCTTCAAAGTCTCACACATTACATGTTTAACAACTAAAAAAGTTAAAATCAATCAATCTTTCAAATGAACATAGGAATGTAAATAATAATTTTCCTTGGCTGGAATGGAGACTCACCTCTTCATATACTTTCTTAGCATTGCTGTTATCTCCTATCAAGAGGTAACCAACACCAAGGTCATTCTTGAATGAAGTCTCACTGGGAAACAGCTGAACTAATTTCTGTAGAGTAACCAGGGAACCCCTCATGCGACCTGATTTGATTGAACAAGACTTAATTATAAGTGCAGATATAAGAAACAGTAGCAAGATGTTTACACAACATCTAAGGAAACACAAATCAGAGGCAAGTGGTCCACTTTCACTGACTAGAAGGAGAATCTGGAAAAACTTGGGCAGACAGGAGCACATTCAGCTGCCTGGCTGTCACTGTGGGTGTAGCTGTACCAGGAATATTTCAGGGAATCACTGCAATCACACGGTGTTATGGCAGCCTCTTGTGGAGAACCCTTTTCAGTGCAGAAGTAACATTAAGCTTTGGTTGCTCCATCATACACAGATAGCAAAGCACTGGACAAAACTAAGTAAGCATATAATAATAAACTTCACCTTAATTAAGTAAATTAAATTAATTTCTAGTGTTAAGTAATAGTTCTATTCTATTTCCATTATGAAGTTTATCACGCTTTATATGCTTAAAAGTATGTTCCTTGACTTCCTAAATGAGGTCTTACTAAGAAAAAGCAAGATCAAAACAACTTAATACTAAAAATCCAACCCATAGGAACAGAACACTTCATTGTGCCTCATACTGTAATCATCACTTCTCATACATCACAGAATTGAGATCTAAAACTAGAATCAAAATCTAAATCTTGGGGATATTCTCCCTGTGTTCAGTTCCATTCTTCTCTATGTTTACTGAGAGTTTATTCTGAGTATGTTTACTCTGCTTATGTCAGTAATTCCCTCTTGATTTTCTTCAGCTTTGGTAGAAAAATTTCTTCTTTGTCTGTCAATAAAAATTTTTGTCCACTTATCATCATAGCTTCTCATAGCATCTGCTGCAGCTTTCTACAGGCACTATTATCCTAAATTATAGACACTAGTTCCCTAGAAAAAAATTAAATAATGTAAAAATGGTTTTCATTTAAGATACTAGGCAGACAAGTTCAATCAAAAATTCAATGGAATTGTCACTTTTAAATCCTTAGTGATGTCTTGAAATCCTTGATCAGACAACTTCAGTTATTTTATTACCATCCTCAAAACTTACCAAGGAACTGCTGCCTGTCAGCTTCTCTCTTCAAGCTCAATTTTATCAGGTCTGAAGGGACATTTGGCAGACTAACCACCTCATCATAGGTGTTGATAGCTTGTTGCAGCATCTCATTGCTTCTCATTTTCTCAGCTAAGTCATCTTCAGACTAGAAAGAATAACAAAACCATTATTAGAACATCTAATAATCCATTAATCTTAACGCCAACTATTTATTTTCTTACCAAGCAAACTGTGCAATTGTTAGACTATAGGTTGTGCTTTATGGGACAGCACACTAGAATTACAGTTTGTTAAAAACAGTTTGTTACCTACAAACTGTTTGAAAAAAGAAATATGAGAAAATTTGCACCTAAAACATACATTAACACAGATTTTTGATTAATATTTGTAGAATTCGTAATTTTTACTTTCAAAAGCAGATGAAGCAATCTGTTTTAATAACACAGAAGAAATGCTAGATTTTGCTTATGGATTATTTCTATACTAAGCCTCACTTTGGAAGCAATACACAGAGTAAAACACACCAACAAAGACTTTCATTCATTCTGACAAATTTATTTATTCTCTTTCTTGCAAAATGAATTAGGAATTACTTTTTGTCTTGAATGTGTTGACAGAGTATGTATCCTACAACTCCTTCAAAATTTAAACTTGTTCATCAAACTCAGAAGCAGACCAAAGGCTATATGAGCTCTCTACAGTGAAATTACAGCTTCCATGAATATAACAGAAGCTATGACTGATCTCACCTGTGGTAAGGCATGTTCATACTTTGCTTCCATAGCTGAAAAAGACTGTGTCTCAAATGCAGAATTTTTAAAGGCTAACTTTGAATTGCTTATATAAATGTGTGCATTTTGTGTTTAATGCATTCTTCTCAAATACTTCTATACTTATTGGCTTATGTTCTTTCCTAAGTCAAGAGCCATGGCAGATATATCACAAGCATGATGGTGCAGAAGTTGACTGTTGTTGGCCTATTTAAATTCACTGTTGAATCAAAGACATACATTAAATGAAATTGTTTCAACTGTATTATTTGCATATGTTATAGCAAGTATTTGAAATATTTTTGCACTTCTGTCCTTTAATTTTTTCCTTGAGTTGCCTTAAAACTTTTGGAAATATAAAAAAATATGGTTGCTCAGCCAAACAGTTCATAAAGAAGCTTTCAGGGACAACTTCAGAAACCAGTTTTAAGCAATAATTTATTTTTTTCTGATGTATATTCACTAGGGAATTTATTCCTCGTTTTTTCAAAGGAATTGCAGGGCAAAGAATATTAAAGATACATAAAAAAGAAGCATAAACTGTCACTATAAAATCTGCATAACTTCAACAGTATAAACCATATGAGGAGGTTAAAAATCTATTTTTCCTTTCAGTTGTAAAGATGTTAATGAATTCTGTAGAGTACAATTTTATCTGGCTCAAGTGTAATTCAGATATCAAATAAAGAATTGTTCATCTTTCTGAAAAACACCCCAATAATGAAATATTCTGCAGATATTTTGGGAAAACAGTTGCCTTTTAAAGCCATCAAAAGATCCAGAAAAAATCAATCCTCATTTCTTTAATTTAAAAACCTAATCTACAAAATCAGCATGTAATGTTGGTTCATGCTTCAAAGAAATGGAGAAGTACACTTTTGTGGTGAACTCTTGATCTTCTTTACCTTTAACCTTCAAAGCCTTTAACCTTATCCTTTGCAGTTATACTTTTAGTTAGTGATGAGAAATAGCAAATTTAAATGAGTCTTGTTGGTATGAATACCCACTTAAAAATAATACTGTGTTAGAAATGCAAATCTTAATAATTCATCTGTCTGACACCCATGGTTTTCCTATTTCTTCAAAGAGCTTGAACTTATACATACTGGGTTCAATAAAATTATTATTGGGAATATTAATGTGACTGGTCAGTAAAATGACTAGTATGAACCTTCAAAGGCTACAGAAAATGAATTTATCATTGTTTCTACACATTCCCAGAAAACACATCTAATTATTGCTTCAGATCTTGGTTTCTGTTGACCTTTCATGGATTACTAAAGTAGTAGTAGGCAGCTACAAATTGCTGTAAATGGACACATGAAGCTGGGTCACTGAGATGGGAATTCTGCATGAGAATAAATTTCACAACTGGCTGCAGTGATCTGCCCTTCTCCCTAAAGCCATTGAGGAGGCAGGAAGCATATTCTATTAGATAAAATGAGTAGATTTGTAAAAATTGGTAAATATTAAAAGTGTAACTTAACAGAGGTAAGTTCATCACGTGTATGAACAAAAGTCTCCTACTGTAAAGAAGCAAAGAGCTCAGCAGACTGTCACCACAAAGAGCACTGAAGCATTTGGTCTGCTGTGTATCAAGTGCTTGAGATAGATTTTTGGATAATCACAGCTTTGGTTTTAGCATGATTGTTATTGACCAAGTGGAAACTGGTTGTGGCTCCAAGGTCCTTATCAATTGTCTAACAGCACCATTCCTACCTGCAGTGAGGGCTTCACTTTGCTCATCCTGATTAACATGAGTTCAGGGAGTCTGTTATTACTCTTAGTGCAGCAGGATTATCCTACTATTTAGGAAAATTCAAAGATTATTCCCTTCTGAGACATTTCAACACAGTCTGAAAGTATTATAAATGCAGAGATTATTTTATGATGCCTTCTGGGTTTTGGGTTGCTTTTTTTTTTTTTTTTAAGAGAAACACCTGAAACATAACTCACTCCACAAGTAAAGCCAATTAAGCCTCATTGCATGAGAATTTGTGTTCTTTATCCTTTAACTCTTTCTCTCTAAAAACTCCAAATCCTCTTCTCTATTCCCACTAGAGCAAAAAGCATTCATCCCAGGCTGACAGATGTGTTGATTTACCAGCTACAGCAAACAGTATATAACAGGTAGGTTCTGCCTGTTCTTCCTGCACTGGGCCATTAGTTGGTATTTATCTCTTCCCATTCACCTGAAAGTTTTCCTGAGATCTACAGGATGTATCTTATTTTTTTGGTATTTACAATTTGGTATTCCCACAAAAGCTACTGAAGTATTTGGGGAAGGACAGTTGACTGAAAGAGATACAATATGACAGACCACATGATTCTTTTTTTACCTAGGAAACCTCCATACATTTATAAATTAATTCCAACTGGTGTTTATAACTATTGGTAAAACAAAAGGTTTATCTTAGCTCTTTTCAATACCTATCTTTTTTTTTTTCTAGGTACCTGTGCTTTCCCGTATCTTGCTCGAGGACTTTGTGGATATTGATTCACCAATGCTTCAAAGGCCCTTAGAGCTTCTTCAACTTTTCCCTGAAAAGTAGAGATATTTATCAGAAATTCTATCTAATAAAAAAGGTATGCAGGACCTAATAACACATCAGTTTCACAATTAAAGAACAAACAGAAAACAATGCAGACTGAATAAACAACTCACTCATATTTTTGTTTGCCTTTTGAAGAGAAATTAATTGTCATTATTTATGAAACAATATAATCTACTTTCCAAGGTTACAATGAATAACTTTTTTTTCATATTTTACTCACTTTCCCTTTGTTGACTGGGTAAAATACTGAGATGAAAATAACCTGTCTGTGTAAGAAAAATAACTAATTCTGCTGCTAATAACAAATTCCAGACCAGAAAAAATAGAGAATAGGAAGAAAATTCTAGACATAGGTGGAAATTTTCCCTCTGCATACCTCTCCTGATGAACAGTATCACAACTACAGTTCTTCTAAGGTAAATATTGTAGACTCATCCATAGTGTATGGCTGTTCCCTCCAGGCTTTCTGCATGACAACATCCCTCAGGACATTTCACACAAGTCCAGATGTAACTGGGGTATTCTCAGGATGGAGGTTGATCTTGTGAGGGACATTGACTAGCAAGCACAGATGGAAGTTGAGAAAAACCAGCCCCACTGTCAAACAGGTGCTAAGCCCTGCTAGGCAATATTTGGCAATAGACCTTGCTGCCACTTCTACCTCTTTACAGATTTATAAATATGAGCTGTATGTGTATAAATTATACACAACTGCCTTGCTATCTTCAAATATTCTACATGTCTGATTTGGTCCTAAATTTATCCTGATTTCTACATGGCGTGCATGACTACCTGTAGCCTATCAAGAGATACAGCAGGAAAAGAAAGACAACAAACTGAACCTACAGGCTCATCAAATGTTTCTATTACACCTATTTCTGATTAACCAATTGCTTAAATAACAAGAAGCGTGAAAATTTCTTCTTTTTATTTTTAAATTATAACATGTAAAGAAGGCTTCTTAGTGAGGAACAGCAGCAGTGGCAGCCATAGTTAGTGGTCCCTATGCAAAAGCCCTCCATGCCATCACACACCTGCCAGAATTCTGGGGCTGCATAGATGGCATGGTAAAGTCAAAACTGAACAGTATGTCCTGAAAATTGAGAATAATCCTGCACCTGCAATGACCAAATTGGGTTTTATTTTACTGCACTGAAAATATTATATCCACCTCTATATCTAGGGCACAACAAAGTCCTGCAGTCGTTCTTTATGTGCTAGGACTGTCTGTGAGACATATCAGAGTTTTAACAAGGACTATATTTAAAAGACTTGAAGACTCTCATTTTTAACAGCCACAGCTTGCTTCACTATTTAATAGCACATCTGGAAAAGGGACATCTCTGCAAAGGTATTCTTTTATGAAATATTTAAATAAAAGTATAAAATTGGAAGCTCTAAGGGGAGATGACTGAAGAGCTTTGTTTTCTTTTTCATGGTCAAGTTATTAAATTCAGAACTACCCAACCTGACTGATTGATGTTAAGGTCTTACTGCCCCTGGTGAGAAGCAGAAACATCTGTTTTGTCCTCTAAGCAGCTGCACAGCAGCCTAGGCACTCCCATGACAGACAATCTCAACAGAAACAACACCTACTTCAAGGATCTGCACCTAACACTCACCAGCCATCAGAAACACTTACTTGAGGGATCCTATCTAACACACATAAAATTCTCTGGTAACACTTGACTTCAGTAGTCAGCTGGAGAACAGGACAGAACCAACCTTGTTCCATGTGATCCATTCCAAGGTTAACAGTGTGCAAACACATATGAACAGACATACAACTTTTAAAAAATTAAGACAAAGTATCCAGTAGAAATTAAACCTGAAGAACAAATATGTACTATTTCAAAAAGCTAATTTCACAAAAATATCTAAAATTCATTCTCCCTTTTCCCAAGTTTTTAATTTATTCATTTTTGTCCACTGTGCACAGTCCTGAGTTCCTGAGTGAAACATTCAATACTTACTTTTTTACGTGGTTCAACTGCAGCATCTAGTTCAGCTTTAATGGTCTTATCAAACTTGTTTAAGAGCTTTGGCTTCTTCTTCTTTTTAGCTGGAAGATTTAACAAACAGACAGTTCATTACTTCTTTCATATTTCAATTGCCTGGAGTAACACTTAGCTGGGGACTGTGCTGTAAGGCAGTTTCAAATTACACTGAAAATAAACTGACTTCTTACTTATTACAATCACAAACTCCTATATGAAAAAGCAAACTTCAGTCATTCAAATTGAGTAACTTGTCAGTTAAGTTCAGAATAAAGCATTTTTTATCCTATTACAGTCAAGGATTTTTTTTTCCAAGTGGTCCAATTGATATGGAAGAACAAAGGGAACTGTTATTTTTCCACATTTATGGTATCATGAAAACCACAATCACCAGGGCATATTAATCATCTCCAAAAGTCATGACTCTATGTGTCTGCTTTGCCTAGAGCAATTACTGAGGCTGCATCTGGAGTGCTGGGTGCAGTTCTGGGCTCCTCAGGACAAGAGAGACATGGAGCTCCTGGAGCAGGTCCAGCAAAGGGCAATAAAGGATATTAGGGGACTGGAGCTTCTTTCTTTTGAGAAAAGGCTGAGAAAGCTGGGCCTGTTCAGCCTCAAGGATAGACAACTGAAAGAGGACCTCATCAGTGTGTGACTAGAGGATGGAGTCAGTGCTGCTAAGCAATAGGACTAGAGGAAACAGGCAGAAACTGATGCATGGAAAGTTCCATGAACATAAGAAAGAACTTCTTTTCTGTGCAGATCACAGAAGATCTGTGGAAGAAATTGCCCAGAGACACTGTAGAGTTTCCCTCAGGGGAGATATTCAAGAAATGTCTGGACACAATCCTGTGCCATGTGCCATAGAATGACCCTGCTTGAGCAGGAAGGTTGGACCAGATGATCCACCGTGGTCTCTTCAAACCTTACCCATTCTGGGATTAGATGAGTTCCTAGAAATCATAGTTACTCAGGTTAGGAGGGACACAAAAAGTTAAGTACTTGACATTCCTGATGAAAACTAATTCAACACTGAAACGTCAGATTAAGACCCCTTTAAGTGATCAAGTTTCTACAGCTTAGCTATCACACAGCAGTAGAGCAGCAGCAGTATGTAGCAAATCAGCCTTGAAATAAATTGTGTAAAGGAAACTGCATTTGAAGCAAATTTAAGTAAATGGTACCAATTTAAACAGGTATTTACTTCATAGTAATTTACTCTTAAACAATGTCTACCTAGTTACATTAAGTATACTAGTCATTAAAATAATGCAAGTAAACTACTGAAAGGCTATGACAGCAGGTAACTGGTTTCTTCCACATCTGCAACAGCTTAACTCTCCACTTGCACTTCATTAGAAAAAAAGATTCCACCTTTTCTGACATAAATAGGGGAAATAGGTGCTGTCTGATAGTACTAGTTATGTGTATCTGTAATTAATGACACTTTGGTTTTTTTGCTTTAATTATGCATTACTGTTTTTTCCCCCTCTATGGAAAGTAGGTTATTAATAGCAAGTAAAGAAATAAAAATACTATTTCCTCTGTAGAAGTTTAAATAGGAAATCTGTAAAGTTTAAAGCAAACATCCTACAGCTTAACATCATCTGCTGCAATGCTGTAGCAAGTATTTTGGATAACAAGTTATAGCAACTAGCCACATTCTATTCTGCTTCCCAAGTTCAGGAATGACAAGAGCCAGCTCATGCTACTGGAAGCTGTTCTCATGATTCATTGTATGACACTGTGTCTCTGAGACTGCCATCCTACACAGTCTTAGGCAGACAAATCATGTCATCTTTGTTAAACCTCAGAGGAACACCAATGCTGTGGCTAATGCTGAACCAATACTAAGCCCATCCAACCATTAGAGGATGTCATAAGTCTGAACTTCTTTTGTATAGAATGAAAAATAACCCTTGACTACTTTTGTTTCTTTCTGTGTAAGACTTTTACTGTTCTTTTCAATGCTGAACTCAGACAGCTCTGTGTAGAGTTTTTCTTGCACTACCTTTTTAAACTCTTCTGCAGTGTTGGTCTATGCAGTTGAATAAAAGCCATTGCTTTTCAGGAGCAGGAAGGGAACAGAATTTAAGCTATACTGCTCAGCTCCATATTTTAAACACAAAGGTTGTATAAACCTTTAAAAGTAAAAAAATGTATTAAGATTTATAAACAAAAGGTACTAAAGCAGCAGTGCATTAGTATTATTGTATCTCTGCTGATTCCTCTTACAATAGTAGGGATTGTAACTTCATGACATTAGCTACCAAGAAGAAAAAAAACACAAAACAAAACTGTCCAACATTTATGAGTTTACTCCTTTTACAGGATAAATTAAGCATAGTTTAATATGTTGGTTTTGCTTCCCTAAACACTTCCAAGTTTTTCATTGTAGCCTGATTTGAAATCAAGCATTTATACTGAAGAACACAGTAATGCTCTTAAGGAATGTAGTTCTCATGGAACTGTGCCGACTGAAGTGTGGAATTTTGCTTAATAATATAGATGTTTTGAGTGCCTTTTGTTTATTACCCATAGATGATGTAGGACAAATGCTCTCCATTCTGTGGCTGATCTCAGTCTGTCTTGCTTCACTATCCTCCATTTCATAGGAAAGCAATGTCTTTACTGCCTTTTCAAGCATTTAATGATAACAATGGTTAAGGAGCATAGCACTGGCTCTCTTCCAAGTGTTCACACCCCTCGAATCCAGTAAAATTCACAGAAACTGCTCTTATTACAGGGATTTCTCCACTCCAAACCTTCAGTCCACAGTGACCAATAGCTATGGTAAGAAGTTTCTCACATAATGTCATTGGGCCTGAAAAGAACAATCCATAATATGCAAGAGGTTTGTTGGGTTTTGTTGATTTTTTTTCCTTTTAAAAGATATGCCAGCTCAGTTTTTCAAGAAACCACTGCTATTTCTAAGGCCTGGATTCCTTAAGAGCAGGAGTGGAAGGACCCAGAAACATCAACTCAAGGAACCCAAGTGACCCTGAGGACTTTTTAGGTTCCTTTTGCCCTTAGCTGCCATCTGAAACTGTCCTTTGTTAGCAAGAAAACTGAGGCATGTCAGTTCTTCTGGGTACAGTACCTGGGAAGCCACTAAACTCTTGGTTTAGTTTCTCTTCTCTAGGTAACATAAACTACAACCAAAATGTTAATCCTCAGTTCTTACTGCATGAATGAAAATATTTATCTAAGGTTGGCCAGCTACACAGGGACTGTATTTCAGTGAGACAGGACAGCTATTTGTCAGCTTTTCAGCATTCATGGAAAGACAGAGCCATTTGGTTCTTCCTAAAATCAGTAAGCATGGCAACAGTGAGGTTGCATTGAGGCAAAGGAAAGAAGCTTTCTCACCCACCAAGAAACTCCCACTGCCTGTGGGACACTCTCTGCAGTTCATTTAAGCTTAAAAGGAGATGAGAAACAGCTCAGGAAAAAAGTAAATTAAAAAAAGTAAATAAAAATCTGATAAGTCTGTGGCACAAAGATACAATATCTTTCCTTTCACATTCAAATTAGGTGATGTGTTGGAAGAACCTATTTGCCACTCTCCAATAAAAAAAAAAAAAGTATTATCTTCCTATTTTCAGTACAATTATATATCAGTCCTAGACCAGCATGAGATCGATATAAAAAGCTGGAAAGGAGCTGTTAACATAAATATTATTCATCTGCTAGGCACCAATATAACACAGTAAACATTATATAACGAGCAATCATTTTCATCTCCCATTCTATTCCTATGTTAAAGGATTCACCAGGGAGCTTTCAGTGTAACCATCAAGCATTCCTCTATATTAACCAGATAGCCTGCTATCTCCCTGCAGGGGCATTTTAATAAATTATCCATTGCCTCCTTCCAGTGCAATAACCCTTTAGCAGATGTGACCCAATATATTAAATTCAATGATACAAAGAAGTTAACTTATCTGTTTTCAGAGGAAAATATATGTAATTTTTCTTCAATGACAAATTTCACCATGACACTGAAGTCGTGCATGATCACACAACTGCTTGGATGGTTTGTAGTCCAAATCAAGTTAAGCATTAAAATGGTAATAATCCCTTTACATGTCATACTGTGGACTTTCAAGAATACTACTGAGGATTTTCAATAATAGCTGTGGATGTAAGAATAGGCATTCTATCTAGGACTGCTGTCATAGGATTCCTGAAGGCTTCCTTAGAGAAAACAGTTTCCACTAAAAAAAGCAGCAAGCTAGGAAGAGGTCTTATAAGAAACTCTATGCTAGCTCTTGTGCTGGAGAATAAACAATTATCAGTGATGACAAGCAATCTCATATCTCACTTACCAAGATACAGATTTTTTTTTTAAATAGAAGTAGCAGTGTATTACAATGCATTACATGAATGTACAGTAAACTTAATGGCCTGTCATATCATCTAATGAAATTTGATGAAATATTTCATATAACTGTTTTGATATATGAAAACTAAAATATCAGGCATATTTTGGTTTTATGTTGAAAGCCACCTAGTCATCACCAAAAGCAATGACAGTTTTACTTCTACAAGGGACAGAGAAATTCTTTCTGAATAATAATGAACACACTGCTAGATACTCTTCAGACCACAAGAGAATCACATCAAAATTAAGGAAAAGTAACCAAATTATTAAACATAATTGAATCACTCTTGAAGACTGGTTTAAAAATATTTTGCATTTAACTGGGGTGGGGAGGGGAGCAACAACAAAGGGCAAAAAGCAGTAATAAAGAGTTTGCCATAAGAGGATGGGTATACACTACTCTGTAAAACATAGCTACAGAGATGATAAGAATAAATTATTCTCTGTATCATCATAGTCAGGATAAGGAAGAGAAGGCTTAAAATGGTTATAACAGAAAATTTGTCTTGAACATCTGGAACTACTATCTCTGAGCAAACACAGTAGAACAGGTTGCTGAGGGCAGTTGTGGAATTCTAATTACTGAAAATTTGCAATAACAAGATGTGTAAGCACCTGCCAAGAACAATGCACACAGCTGATAAGGCCTCCAGTCAACTAAAGAGACAAAGTAAGCTTTAGGGTCCCACTCAGTCATATGTTCTACAATTTCTGTAATATACTATTATATGCCAATGTGCTTTAGTGCCAGCATTGTAATTGCACAGGTAACTTCCACTGTCTCATGTGACAACCAAAGAAATCCCCACATAAGCTCACTGTGCCAATCATCACAGTAACTGAGATTCCTCCTATCCTGATGCAAGATATTGAAGCTCCAAAACTTTTCCCAATGCAAAATTCCACCTCAGTGCTATAATTTCAGAAAAGCTATAAGTGATTAAAAACACTGTCTTGCGATAGAAAGCAATCTCAATTAGCACTGCTCTTATTAGCTTTTTCTGTAAAAATAAAATACTACTAACATTCAGAAAATCAAGTTCTGTAAAACATCTGAAGCAGATCTTTTTAATGTAAGTAACAGTCCAAACAGGATCAGAAAAGCAATTTGCAAACTGTTGCTTTTTTCACAGAATTATATTTCTTGATACTTGATAACTTTTAATATGAAAAGCTGCCTGAAGATGTAATAATCAAGACATTTAAACTTTCTAGAATTTCTAGACAAATGTCCTCACATGATTAAATATCTGTAAATTCCTGTGTAACTGAGCAGAACCCAACGTTGGAAATCAGTAAAAAACACCAAGCAGACAATTATGTTAAGGCAGTTAGATGGATAATAGGAAAACAAAGAGATAACTAGTAAGTATAAGGCAAAAAAATTGATTACATATGACCCTAAGTCTAAAGCAATAGAGAAAATACTCATAGAAATGTCACAAATAACTAGTAATACCACTTCTATAATGGAATAAATGAATCCTCTCTAGCTTCCAGAGAACTGGGGATGGTTGTGTGTGTGAAATCTCTCCATTTCGTATTTTCATCTGAACTATAACACCATCATCCAGGCTGAGGAAAACCTCATTCTCCTAAAAGAGAAAACACTGATAACCTGCCTGATTAGATATCAACCTGGTACATCAAAACAGTTAACATCATTAGCCAGAATTGGACAAAAATATTGAATGCTATCATGATTATCATTCACAATTAGCACACTTCCTTTACCCAAAAGAGACGCCATGCACTTGGCACTTTAACAGATAGCAAATGTAAGTGGGTGAAGGTATTTTCTACACTGTAAAGGCTTCAACTGGTTTTCTGAAAAGGTAATTTAAAAGAGGGGGTATCTTTACCACAATACATAGCATGAACTGACATACCCTGAACTTCTGATCAAAGGATACATGTACAGTTTTCTTCCTGAGCAAAGAAAGTAGGAGGTTACATCATGCTGGTATTTACACTTCCAGAACAATTAGTGTTTGCATCTAAAAACCAGGATGCACTTCCATATACTTAACACAAATCATCTTTCACTCCTGTGCCTCGTACATTATGGAGAGCAGATATTCCACAATACTGTGATTTTGTTCTGACCCAACAGACATGCCAGGAAGGACACCTCAAACAGAGAGCTTGTTAGCTGATGTGAACCATGGCCAGGAGGAAGTCTCAGCTGGGACTACCTCAGGCAGTTTTCCACTTGCTGCCCTTTTCTCCTCCTCCCTCTTGCTCTCAGTACTAATGATTCCCTTCCTAAGCTTTCTGTCCCCTTTCTTATGTTCAGAGCCTAGGAATATTGGTGGGGTGGGAGGGCAGGCTTACCTCCAACGCTGGAGCTGACATTTTGAACCTGGTCTGTCCACTGAGAGCAATGAGTGACAGCCTGCCTGGTCTGACTTGGAGTTTTGGGGGCAAGGTTGCCTTCCACACAGGATAAACAATCCTGTTTCAGTCCTTGGAAACTAAAGCTCTAAGGATTTACAGTCAATTGAGAGGGGCCTGCTCTGTGATTACGAGAGTCCATATTACATATTAGCATAAGTATTTCTTGTTAAACATGTCTTTAATGAAATTTCTAGTTCCTCAGAAATGACGAGACAATAACATTACGATCTCTCTGTGGACTTGGGGGAGAAAACATGAGGATGGAAAGACACTACTCCCTATATAACAAACCACCTCGTAAATGTGGTTTGGTTCTTGTAATTAGATTTTTTTATTCACTTATTGATTCATTCATATTGTCATTATAGTGTTAAGGGAGAATTCCTGGTGGTTTCCTTCATCTTACATCTGTTATTACTCACATGCAAAAGAGAGAGGAGTTAGGACTCCAGTTTTAATTACTTTATAAGGTATAAGTGATTCAAGATAAAGGCTGTTTTTTACAGCCACCTTGAGGACACACGGTCCTCAGTTTCTGATTTGAAAAGAACCCTGGAACAATCCTGCTCCACTGATACTGTGCTTAGAGCTAGCCAGAAAATTGAATGACGTCAATGCAGGGGTTGGAAAAATTGGCCTTTAAAGGTCCTTTCAACCCAAACTGTTCTATAATTCTATGATTTGAGTCTTAAACAAAGTTTTAACAGAAGTTATAAATATCTAATTGTAGAGGCTATAACTATATAGTTATGTCTCCTCATGTTATGCCATCTCTAAAGCTAATATGAAATAAAAACCCCTTCATGTGATGCAGTCTCATAAGTCACTTGCAGCAAAGACTCCTCAGTTCTCTGTTTGAAACTTTGAAAAACAAAGGAAGCAATTTTGAGGGGTGGGTCATAGGCTCTGTTTTCTAAACACTCTCCCATCCCTGCTGTGATACAAATTCAATAATAATGCTCTTGGCAACTTGTGAATGGCAGCTTCTGAGTGTGGGACAATGACAAGTAGATACTGATAATCATGGTCTGTAGTTGTTTTCCAACTAATTTTGTGACCTTTTGTTTTACTAATTCCCTTCACCACCCTCCACCAATACTACATCTTCCCAGTTCAAAGTTTCAGTCATGTTCTGAAGAACATACATATATCTTAGTAGACTTTTACTTGGAATTCAAAATTTGCTCAAGTAATTGTCCTCCCTCCTGATACGAGACCCATATCATTCCCCAAATTAGTTTTGGAAATTGTACTGCCTCTCAGTGGACACTTGAATGAGAATTTGATGATGATGAAAAACTCCTGTCATTGTCCTGTTGTTTGGGAAGCTCATTAGGTGAGATACAGAGAGTGTAAGTTATCTACTTGTTTTATGGGCTTCTATAAATGATAACTTAGAAGGTATAAAACCAAGTAAACTGCATCTAGATAATTTAAAGCCAGGAGTACTACAATAATTAAAAGATCTTTCTAAACTGTATTGGTAGAACAGGCAAAACCACTATAATCAACTTATCTGGGGAAGTAATCAGACAATAAAACCTGAGGCATTTTAGGGACTAATAAAGCTGGAATCTAATGACTATAATAAATCTTTAGCTGCAGTTATTCCAGAACAATTTCCCTTGCCGCAAAAAGTATTCTGCAGGGCTTTTTGTATGAAATTATTGTTGGTTGGTTGGTTAACATGTTGATCATAAGAAACAACACTAGAATGATAATTTTGGGTTTGGCATGTATTTCCATCATTAACCTCTCTTTCACCATTATGACTTTTGGCTTCACTCAAAGGCCAGACTCAAGTCTTTGACAAAACCAGAAAGAAATTTCTGCATTGACTTTCTATTAAAAAATACACTGTCATATTCTAATGTCCTATATATTTACCTTAGAATGGTGTTATGTAGCAGTTTTGGACTTTGACAACTACACTTCTGTGTTGGTCATTCTACACACAGCTCACAGACATTTAATTGTAGCCTGTATCAAATTTGAAAATCAATAGGTACTATGATTTTATACTCTTATAAGCAGAGCCTGCAAAGTGGAACTCAGCCCAACTAACTCGAGGAGACAATGCTGGAGGTGAGCTGTGTGAGCTCTTTCTCCAGACAACAGAGCTCTGGTGAAGGTTCCCAGTGGAATTTAGGGGATAACTGATCTCGCCCTGCAGCAAACCCCTACATTTAGTCAGCACAACAGCACTTTGGCCTCCTCAGATTAGAACTCTACTGGAACCACAGTGGAATCCTACATATCTTCTAAGGTAAATACCTAGAGTAAACAATGGTGAATGCTGACCTGCTATCAAAATGACACCAAGTGACAGGGCCACGTGTGGAATGACATTGTCCTAAGCCTGGCTTCAGGGTACTTCTGTCCTTAACACAATGCAGCTGAGTGTTCCAGCCAAACAGCATTCATTTGTACTGTCATGATTTATCAGTTTTGAAAAGGGAAAATTATTATTCATAATAATATCATCTATACTGAAGTTCACTGTATGAAAGGAAGAAACATATTCACAGCTAAATTTTTTTTTTCAGTTTTTTTCTGTTCACCAATGTAAATGAACATTTAATATGTCCAATATACATCAAAGTAGAAAAATTAGGCTTCTTACTTATCTTTTTTTTATTTAGTTTATGTGATCAAAAACAACTAAAACCACCTCAGATGGAAAGATACCCTATGCATGTGGCATGTACTTCCTGCATTGTACTACCTGTGAAACCTTTTAAAGAATTATTTCTCACATTCACCTGGAATACCTATCTCATTTCAACTACTTGCTTAAAGTCTGACTACATTCTTATGGAGAAGACAAAGAACCCACCTCAATTAAATATAACAGAGAAACCTTGAAGCAATTCCATGTTAGAAACAAGTTTATTTTCATTTTTGTTTCTTTGCAGGACTTATCAGAGAGGGATTTTGTTAACATCAAAGAATTTTCAATAAGACTTTTAATAAACTTGAAGAAATATTGTTGAATATTGAAATTTATTTAATTATTGGGACACTTTGCTAACCTAGTACAATGAAAGCTCCAGCAGTAAAAAATATTTATGTTGTAAGAGCTACTCAAAGCTCCAAATATTTTCTGCACAGAAGGCTCTTTCGAGCTTGTATGAGAAAATACCATAAAACAAATGCAGACTTGCACATCAGAATGTACTCTAAGAATCAGAAGCAAAACCCAAACCCAAACCAAACAGGAAAGTTTTAAATTCCCAGTTCCTTAGATTTCCAAGTTTCCTACAGATACCAGCCACAGTACAGTATATTTAATAATACAGCTCTTATCAATATATTGCTGCATCTTATTAGGGTAATTTAAAATAAACCAAATCAACAATACCTTCTGTCACTTCCTGTGACTAGGACATCTATAGCTAGCCACTTTTATTGAAAGTAGAAACTTAAAACAGTGCAAACTATGAAAAAAAGTTCAACAAAATTCAATTTGCATGAATATCACACAAGCAGTGTAACTATAAACAAAGTTCATTAAAAAAAAAAAGGTAGGGCTCTTTTTCCTAGTGGGATGAAAAATTCTATCAATTTAACCTGAAAAACAAATCCATCCCTTTTTCCACCTTATAGAAATCCTGTAATCTGCAGTGGCATTTATTGCTGTTTAAAATGAAAAGAAACCACAAAGCACCTAGGGTAGAAAAGGAAAGTAGCTCCATTTTGTCATACTTTAATGTCTTAAAGTTCATACAGCTCTGATGAGTAACCTTGCACAATACTAAGTTTCTGACACAAGCTGGCACTTTTACTTTTGAGTGCTTTTTACCCATGGCTCTTGTATGTCATTTTATTATACTGCTCTAACAGGTCAGTAAAAGCAGCATATAATGGTGAGCTTCTTCCTACTAGTAAATATGTAAATCCATTGCAGTAAGATATTCCCTGCCAATAAATGCAAATGTAGGCATAACTGTCAGGCTTTCCAAATTGTTTTGGTTGGGGTTTTTAATTTTTTTTAATGTAATGCTTACATGCGACATATTTAATACTTAAATAAAATGTCTGAAGTTTGCCAGTCCTAGAAACTTATGTTTAAAATACCAATATACAACACCAAACCAAACAAACCATACCAAAATATTGGAAAAGCAGCATTCCTAAGTACTCTAATATAAAATAACAGACACATCGAAAATGTAAACAGAAGGAAAAGGAGTAGAGCTACTGAATCCCTTGGCACAGGCCCTGAGGTTTCTGGGCATTGTCTGCAACCAGCCATGACCTCAGTGCAGGAGGTTTTGCAGGTTTTGTGCAGTGACAGGGAACACATGGGGCCAGAAAAAATGTCATTGCAGGGAGAGAAGATTCACAGAGCTCTTCAGCAAAACCTCTCTTCTTTTCCGTCACATCTGCCTCTGCACCTTCCTAGCTAGGCTAAGACAGACTGGGCAATCATGGTGTTGACAAGGACTGATTTGCATGTCACCTGTCTCTTCACACTCAGCACAGCTGGCAGTGCTGAACCCAGCTCCAGGGGCCAGGTAGCCCACATTGCCTCTTGGCCTCAGATGCAGAAAGAGCTTGGTGGAACTCTGGCCTCCAGAATATTAAACTAGGAGTATGATACTGAACATTTTAGTCCTGAAACATCAGGAATTGTCACAACCATCCCATGACTCAGTGCAATGCTACAGGCTCGGGGCAGAGTGACTGGAAAACTGCCCTTTGGAAAGGCACCCAGAGGTGCTGGTCGAGAAGCTGAACATGAGCCAGTGTGTGCCCAGCTGGCCAAGAAGGCCAGTGGCATCCTGGCCAGTATCAGCATTAGTGTGGCCAGCAGGACCAGGGCAGTGATTGTCCTCCTGTACTCAGCAGTGGTGAGGCTGCACTCAAATCCTGGGGTCTGTTTTGGGCCCCTCACTGCAAGAAAGACATTGAGGTGCTGGAGGGTGTCCAGAGAAGGACAATGGAGCACAAATCTGATGAGGTAGCTGGGAGTGTTTAGCCTGGAGAAAAGGAGGCTCAGGAGGGACATTACTGCTCTCTACAGCACCCTGAAAGGAGGCTGTAGTGAGGTGGAGTTGGTCTCTTTCCCCAGGTAACAAGGGACAGAACGAGAAGCCACGGCCTCAAGTTGCTCCTGGACAGCTTGAGATTGGACATTAGGACATTTTACTGAAAGAGTTGCCAGGCTGTCCTGGTGGCATTTAAAAGATGTGCTATTTATGGTTGAGTGTTGGGTTATGAGTTACACTCAATGACCTTAAAGGTCTTTTCCAACCTAAACAATTCTATCATTCCATTCTGTGACCAGGTAACATTGATTGGTGTACATTGATGCCAGCCTTGGAAACAACCAACATTTACCTGTAAAAGTACATGTTCTCTGGATGTTCATTCAACTGCAGTTTATCTACAGAAGATGTACAGGAGCAAAGCTTCACTACTCTTTAATCGGATTTAAATCAATCCTCCCAGAAAGCATGGTTTTGAATTTCAGAACAGAATGTTACTTGCAGACTTACCTTTTTCTGTTTTGTCCTGTTCAGTTTCTTTTTCACTTTTCCCTAGAACATTAAAAATATAACTTCATTGAAATAAATTTATGTTAACATTTTACAATAAGAAAGAGATAAAAGAAAATGACAATTTATACTCAAGAAATAACTGAGTTAACAGGACTTCTTGTTCAATTTTTATTTTTTTTAAATAACCATAGATTATTTATTGATTTATATAGTTACCTAAAAGGTCTTTCCCTGTAGATGCTTTGAGTATTACAATATTGCTTCCATCACAAAACATTTTACAGAATTTCTCCTCCAAATATATAATATACTTTGTTGATATACATTTATTACAATGTAAGAAATAAAATCTGTTCACTAATTAAAAGCTATTGGAAACACTAGCTTAATACATACATTTGGTTAAAATGTGAAAAACAAGATCAGTTGGGAACTTCAGTCTCATTTTTAGAAGTGACTTGGGCACTTGGAAGCTTTTGTCTTTTTCAGCTTTTAAAATAATGTAACAGGTGTTTTGAAAACATCTGACTGCAAAGGTAGATGTTAAGTAAGCTTTAAGACTGTCTGTAGCAAAGGCAAACTAAATCCTGGACAAAAATCATGTATGTGTATTTCATGAAGGCGTTAGATACATAAAGATCTTTTCCCTCCCTCTAAATCCTTTTTGATCTTGCCCCACTCTACAACACATAAAGCACCTTGCCTCACAATCCTAACACTGTTATTCTGTTTCCAATTCCAATTTTTTTCCCAATAAGCTTCCAGTATTTCCTCCTAATAAACTTAAAGAACACTAATCAGAAGCATCATAGTGTGAATATGACATTTAAAACTGCAGGAAAACATTGTATTTTTTCATTAAGAAACTGGATTATGTACATAAAATCAATTTTTTTAACACTCTAATTTCACCCTTTACTATAGGCTGACAACTGCTCTTCCTGAATGTACGGACACTATAACTCTAATTCATATTCAGTAGAAGGCAGAATGAGCATTAACTTGATTATATGGTAAATTAAATAAATATGATCATGCTGAAAGTCATTCACCTCTTCAATTACATAATGAGATCTAGATTGTCATTTAAATTGCAAGAAATGACAAAAGATCTATAGAGTCAATTACATACAAGGAACAATTATTACTGTAGCAGCATATTAATGGAAGCACTGTGCAGTACCTCCTAAAACTCTGACTTCTGTATTTTTTTGCACATATCAAATGGTCACATGTCATCCAAAACACTACATTTTAAAAAGAACAATAATGCAGCCCCAGGTAAAAGAATTGTTCTACAGTTTTCACACAAACCACTTTATATACTCATATTTCTATTTTTACCACCTCCCATTAACCATGCTAGTTAGCCACCTATTTTCCATGCATCCTCTCCTTTATCAGCAACACTTGAGATTCCCACCTGGCCCCTTCTCTCTGCTTCATTCTAGGTCACTGGATAACACCTGCTTCCACACACCTTGGATGTTCATGTTACTTCTGCAACTTCTCTGCTGTCACAGGAAGAACAATTTGTGACCTCCTCACTCTAAAGCCTGCTCCTGTCTCCCATTTCTGGTCTGGCTTCACATTTCTTTATTCCTGAGACTCATGCAACACACAACCGACAGCTCTTTATATCTATTTATGCACTAGAATCAGTTCACCAAACTCAGACTATTTTCAGCCTCTGTTCTGCTAAAGTAGTTGCCACTGACTTCACCAAAGCCTCTCCAATGCTCTTTAAATACTCCCACTTCTCCTTCTAGGTAGCTGCTTTTGAAATTCATCACAACTTGATCTTGCTAGCTCTGAAGCTAAGAATTCACACTTCACTAAGAACTCACTTCAGCATCACA
Organism: Thryothorus ludovicianus; assembly: GCA_013397245.1. Taxonomy (NCBI): domain Eukaryota; kingdom Metazoa; phylum Chordata; class Aves; order Passeriformes; family Certhiidae; genus Thryothorus; species Thryothorus ludovicianus. The sequence continues at coordinate 363,591 of VZTB01002129.1, forward strand.
CTCAGCACATATTGTTTTGTTCCTTCCACACTGACCCCTAGCGTGTTTCAATGGTGCAAAAGGTCTTAATTATGCTATTTCTGACAAAGGCTTAAAAACGTGCTCTCTCAAAGGCAGGGATAGGATAATAAATCTTGAGACTATTTTTTCATCAACTTAAAGCAACTGTAGTTCAAGCAAACAAATGAAAAAATCTTAACTCTTCAAACCTCTCCCATCCTTTACTCACTGTCTTCGGGATGAAACTCAATTCAGTGAATTAAAGATAAAAATCACTGACAAAACAGTTTTAGCTAATGTCTATAGGCTAGGATTGTTACCACTATATAACGAATGCACCAGAGATTCCCAAGAAGGTTTCTACCAGGAAGAATATATTTATTTTTCATATTACAATACAACTAAAGGTTTGACAGCATATGAGAACGACTCAAGTCACAATTAAGAAAGTGTTTCAGACCTTGTAGATTTTACATGAATCTCAATCATCACTGTAAATGCACAATACAATTTATTTACAGATATATAATTTTTGAAATATGTGAAAATTACAAAAAAATGTTCAGTAAAATCATTGCATTTTTCAGTATCTTTCCTATATCANAAGATATATAATTTTTGAAACATGTTAAAATTACAAAAAATGCGTTTTTCAGTATCTTTCCTATATCAAATTTAGCCATTTTCTTTACTTCTCAGAAAGAAGAGCCATGATATGGTACCTTTTCAATTACAGGGAATGTTAGAAAATTGTAGTAAATTGGAAGTAGTAAAAGACAACTTTAGCATTCTGCTCTTTGCTTACTGGTATTTCTTCCTGTGATTTCCAAAAAAAGCAACTGAATCCAAGATTTCACAGATTCACTGACATATAACAAGAGGCTATGGAGCAATGTGAAAATATAAAGAAGAAGGTAATCTTCTGACTTTTTCTTAAATAGTAATTTCTTGAATAGTAATTCAGCAATACCAGATCATTAAAGCTATGGAGGTGTTTGAAAACTGGAAAGATCAAGGAATATTTTTGCTTTCACAGAAGTGCATGGGCCTTATTAGATTTCTGATTTAATACATGGACCATAATCACAATATTCTGTATGCGAAGCAGATATATCACCATCCCTAGACATTTGTGTTTGTTACCAACTGCTATCTCATCCATTATAAATTATAAACAGAAATGATGTTTCATTAAAAAAATTCAGGTCTAACTGGTTGCAGAATGTTAATACTCCAAAAGGACAATCACAACACATTTACAGAAGACACAGACCCTAGTGTACTGCCCATTTCCTTCACATAACAGCAGCCAGAAATAAAACTAATTTATTTTACTTGCTACCTAGTAAACAATACTTTCAAATATATTTTTTTAATATTCAAATTCACAATTTAAAAAATAGTATTAATTAGTGACTGAGTCAAATATTCATCCCTATAGCTAATATCTAATACATTTGAGAATAAATAATGACACTAGAAAGACAAAGATATTCTTCTGTGTTTTATTGCAGCCACACATTAAAATGGATTAAATATACATATTTTTAATAGTCCACTTGACCTTGCTCAGCTTGGCATAGTTTTGTAAACATGAAGCACGTAAAATCACATACCCAGTTACAAAATACTTAGAATTCAATCACAGCATAATATACTCTCACAGTCCCACAATTCTACAAATAGGCTGCCACTGTTATATAAAAAGTCCTCCATTCACCATTCTAAAATAATTCCCAAGATTCCTCATAAAATATGGCTTTGTAAAAATTATTGCTCTGCAATTCACAATCACAGGTAATTTTACTAGAATATCCCATCCCAAAACACATCACAGTCTAAGAGTATTATTGCTTTCCTGAAAAAGTCTGAAGACATCAGTTTGGGACATCTGTATTTGTGGATCAGATGCCACACTCACATGGAGTCTTAGTGACATCCCAAACCCAAGAAAGGGGCAAGCACATACGATGCCCCTTTCACTACAAATGCAAGCATCTAAAACCCTGACTTCAAAACAGTGTTACAGAAATCAAAAGTCTTCCTGTAAACCAAAAGGCAACCAACTGTTAGGGTTACCAAATTGATTTTTCTTTTTATATATTTATCTTACTTTATTTCTCCTAAGCTCCTGTAACAGGCTTGGCAACTTCCTAAAATCACAGCAATTATTCCTGAGCCAAAAAGGAACACATGCAAAATATCAAAGAATAAAATATGTCTTCGTAATTGTGGAACAGCAGCACAGAACAGGTAAAAGCACACCTGTTATATTAAGATTCTAAATCACTCACAGTACCTAAATATCAGATGTACCATTTTTAAGAGCATTCATAACTGTAGGTCTTAAATTTTGACATCATGTTTTTCTTAAGGTTGAATTTTCAAAGCATTTTTTTTTAATTTGCAAATCAAGTGCTTATGCAAATTTGACTTTTAAATAATTTCCTGAACATAAAGCTTATTAAAGCCAGCTTTGAGATCATAATATTGGTAAGCAAACCAAAATGAATAATTGATTCCAGCAACTCAGTCTTGTTGCAATTTCCCCTGACTCGCTGTCAGGCTAGCATCTAGTCTCTAGACATTTTTGCTGAAAAATCAGATGAGCATAAATTAAAAGTGCTAATTCATATATAAAGGGCTTTTGAAAACTGCAATTTTGTAATCTGACCTTTTAATAGTATGAATTAAACACATATTTTATACCTTGTTAGGGTATTTTAAAAATCACCTGAAATTCATGTAGTTAACTGTTGACATAACATCAGTGCAAAGAAATGTAAGTCAAACTTCACAGCATTGTGTGTGCCTGATAAGTGTTTTTTAATAAAATGCAATTAGGCTGTATGCTATATCAGCAGTTATAAAACATTTAAAAATTTAAAACATCATATGTTTCATTTGACCAAACTGCTCTGTACATACTGTATGAATCCACAACAAAAGATATATATTAAAATCTGAAAAAAAATGTACTTGCTGCTATGTTATAAATAGAATATTAACAATTGCTTAAACAGTACATGAAATGCAGCTCTAAGTTGTAACTGTCACAAACACAGAAGAAAAATAATGAATTCACTAAACTTGACCAAGGGAAAAAAATATCAGACAGGAATGTAAACTAAACACCCAAGTGTTAAAAATGCTTACTAAAATGACAGTTGGCTAAAACCCATTTACAACATCTTAGTGTTCATTCCCCAAACCCTGAACTGCTTGGTAATTACATCATAAGGTCTATTACAACCATCTGCTCCCCTTTTGCAGCGTATGGTTAGGACTGGTCCTCCTGATGTAGGGACTTTTCTTTTGAAGCTTTAAGTATCTGAAAAAATAAGGGGAAATCTATATTAAAGGACCAACCAAAACACAACTTCCTCTAAAACAACAACAAAAAAAATTGTAAATGATAAAAAATGCAACTTTGTAATGGACTAGTTAGTAAGAAAAAGCTATAATTTCTAAGAGCTACCTTAATGAATTTACACAAAGTTGCTCTATAAGGTGGGAAACAAACTTCTAAATATTTTTCTAGGCAGTAAATTTTTTATTACCATATGGTAATAAAAATACTTTATACGGCATATACTTTATTTACCTTGTAAAAGATATCTAGGCCATGCCACAAATCCATTTAAACATTTTGGTTTTGGTTTGGTTTTTTGTGTTGGTTTGACTTTGGGTTTTATTTGTTAAAGTCAAAGACAACTGGAAAAGAGGAGCCAGGGAATGAAGAAGGATCAAGGTTCTAAAGTGTAACTTTCTCTACACATAAGGGATTTCAGCAGTTGGTAAAATAAATATAGAGTTACAAAAAGGTCAAGGATTCAAGATGAAGGGGAGGAGTGGGGCAACTCATAGATATTTTAAATCTAAACACATGCAAGAGGGATCAAAATCCAAGTACAGAGAGCAATGGTATCCTTTAAACCCACAATGTCTCCCTAAAATACCTGCCCAACAAATACCACTCTATCACAACCACTCAATTTATGTGTCAGCGTTAAGCAGGATTGCCCAGAAAACCTGAATCTCTAATATTTCAAGCTAGTTTGTCAAATCATTAGTTTATAAAGTCCATTAGTTTATAAAAGTGCAGACTATAACTGCAGCTAAAGTAACCTATATCTGGAAAAGAATACTGGCAGTAATTACAGAAGTAGACTCAGAGAATTGGAAAACAGTACTTACAGACACCTAAAGATGTACTTGACTATTATAAACTTTCCTGTGATGTGTCCTGAAGTTTTTTTCAGCAAAAAACTTCTGACTTGCACTCCAGCATATTCAAATCCCATACCCAGTATCTTCCCTGGTGATGTGAGAACATTCCTCACAGTTAAATTCAATCTCTGAGCTATTCCTATCTTCTTTTCAAAAACCTAATTTCCTATGTTTTAGCTAGAAACCAAACAACTGCTCCAAATCCGATATGAACTGGTGCCACCATGTTTCACATGCAGTTGTGTGAATTTAAACCACTGCAGAATAAAGAATGTATAGTGACATCTCTGAATTTCTTTTATACTGCCTGAAGTTATGTTTGTTACTGCTTAAAGAATAGGAAACATTAGCTCTGAACAACTGATGAAATAAAATCACAAACAAAGAAGAAAGACTCCTGACAATAAAGTCCCTCATACTGAATTCTCCATCACAAAGATATAAAAAAAACACCAGGAAACATGAATGTCATAATCTGAGAGGAAAATTTGAGAGTAATGTTGCTTTCAAACTGAAATATTCACTTTAAAAAAAAACTGGTAAATATACTTAAGAGCAAGAAGAACTAATAATTTAATAAAATTTTATTGTCAGTAGTTTGTGTCCTATGTTTCTCCGTTTCCCAAGATGCTACCTGAATTTTACTTTATGTGCTGAAACAATAAGATATTTAGAAAAAGTTATAAATACTGGTTCTTCTGCCTTTAGAGTGGTTCCCACATAACTACACAAATTATAAGGACTCTTAAGTTAGTGCAGTGCTCTGATTTTGGGCTCATCAAATTATTTTAATTTTCTACTTCTTAAACAAAGGATCATGAACAAAGTACTACATCCAATAATTACTTGTGTCTTTGAGAATTTTAATAACTGTCTTTAAAACACATTTTGATTGATTCTCTCACTTTTTCCCTATGAAGTGAAGAAGAAAATAATTAATTCCTTCTAGTGCTGCTGCTATCACATATTTCCAAAAGCTATGCCAGGATAGATGCCAAGGTAATTTTGTGATTTAAATGGTGTGTTGCACTAATTTTGAAAACAACCACAAGTAAAAAAAGAATACAACTAAAAGACATATTCAGAAATATACACAATTTCAAAGTAGAACAAGCTATTCCTCATTCTAGCAGTGTTTGAAAATGGCAAGGAGTCTCTCAGTATCATAACAAAAGGAGATAACTAGGTTCAGTTCCACCATCCTATTTGCAAATACATCTGCAATTAGAGGAGAGATTGTTCCCCTCCACTCAGCACTGGTGAGGCTGTGTCTTGAATTCTGTGTTCAGTTCTGGGCCCCTCACTGCAGGAAGGACACTGAGGTGCTGGAGTGTGTCCAGAGAAGGGCAACAGAGCTGGGGTGGGTCTTGAGCACAAGTCTCACAAGGAGCAGCTGAGGGAGCTGAGGTTGTTTAGCCTGGAGTCAAGGAGGCTCAGGAGGAACCTTACTGCTCTCCATAAATGTCTGAAAGGAGGTTGTAGGCATGTGAGGGTCAGTCTCTTCTGCCAAGGTAGCAAGAGACAGTTTGAGAAAGCAGCATTGAGTTGCACCAGGAGAGATTTAGATTGGTTGTGATGAAATATTTCTTCCTCAAAAGGGTGATCAAGCATTGGAACAGGTGGCCCAAAGAAGAGGTGGAGTCCCCGGACTGGAGGTATTTAAAAGATGTGTAGATATGACACTTGGGGACGTGATTTAGTGGTGGACTTGCCAGTATTAGGTCTAAAGCTGGACTTACTCTAAGGGTCTTTTCCAATCTAAATGATGCTATGATTCAAAATGGCGTAATTCGAAATCCACCACTACTATCTAAAATATCCAAGACTTTTTTTTTGTGAAGGTAGAAAAATTAATTTACAGCTGCAAGACTGAGCTACAAATTACAACACAAAAACTGATAGAAATATGGTCCAAAACCCCAAGATTTCAAGCTGGCACTTCTATTCTGATTTTAATTTTAAAATAGTATCTGTAAGTCAAGAAATCACCTCGATATCCTCATGTGACATTATATGGCAGGATTATCTACTGTTGAAATTTTGTAATAGTTCTGTAAGGACCTTTTTGTTATTTTAACTTTAAACAGCAACCTTTTCTGAGAGAAAACATCTTTTCCTCTTCTCCAGTTCCATCTTAATGCATAACAAGCTGAGTGAAGACTACCTCTGCTGAACTTCTTGCCCTTGCTGTCAAAGATAAATACTGTTTGTTCCTACACTGATCATAAGCTTTGGTTAAGAATGCTTCATATTCATTACGAAAGAAACCACTTTCAGCTAATGCATCTATTACTTAATACTATAGCTTCAAACCTTTCAACACACCACATGGCTCTTGCGATGAACAGGTTAGAAAGACCTCGCAGACAACACAGTTATGCACCAATATGAGTATTTCAAACCACCTCAGCTAGGGTTCAGCATACAAACTCAAACATGAACTAAACCCTGACTCCAATCTGTACTGGACAAACACACAAGGCCTCCTGTGTTTTCTTCACTTCTCTACCTAGTTTTGACATGACTAAGAACCAAATACAAATACTGTAAGGAAAAAACACCAACAACCCAGAACTCTCTGGGCACCACATCTTGCAAGAGCTCCTGCAAACAACAAAGATTAACTAACCCAGAAACAAGGTCAGGCTAATCAGCACAAAAATACAGCTGTTAGAGGTCTTGGATTGCAGCTTCACTGATGTACTGCCCTGAGATATAACTCTGTGTTCCACTCAACACAACTAGTTTGCTACAATGAACAAACTAGGAAGTTGTAATAGAAATGCAACAATATGCAATTCTTGAATTTAGAAGCCATTTAACTATGCTAAAAATGGTTTATGTCCATGTCCATGTCTACTACTGTCAGGCAACAGATGGAAAAACTGGAAGTGCTCTTGTTCTTAAAATCAGCTATGCCAAGAAAAATGTGATGGCCTGACAAAACAGTCCCTGTTTCCAGATCAGTGCCCAAAGAATCTGCCAGAGTCAGATTCCAATAGATCCGACTGACACCCAGAGAAGTAACACTGTCATCGTCCATGACAGCTGCTCTGGAGAGGAAGTACACACACATATTAAGGCCTGAAATTGTTTTATTTCCCTTTCAAAAGCATTCAGCTCTATCTGAAATCATTAAAAATTAAGTTTTACATTAAAACTACTCAGTTTATTTGGAATGTTTTCATATAACCCAGTAACTACCACTGGCAATAATCAAGTACAGCAGAAAAATTACTGTTTCTAAACCAAGAAGCAACTTTGACAGTAATGATATACCCTCACAAAGTAATTTGATTACTAATCTCCATGCAGCTACAACTTCATTTTTTTAGGAAAGAAACAAGCAATCAAGATTGACTTACCCACTTGAACATCATTTGAATAATCTTCAGCTTTAACAGATTTTTCTGCAAAAAGAAAGTAAATATAATTCAAACTGGACTGCTTCTCAAATATTTACAAAAAGTCTCTTTTCTTTTTTCACTTACATTCCAAGCAGTGACCTATTAAGACTGCTCTGTAACACTGCTTTTGAAGAAGTGAGATGCAAACTTCTTCCTCAGATGAATTTTTCCAAGAAAAAGATTCATAGGCCAGTGAGTATATTGTAGGACTGCACAGCTTCAAAAATGATATTTCAAACTTCTGAAACTATACTATCCAAAGCACACATATCCCAGTTTCACATGCTACTACAGTATGAGCTTAGAAAACATCTATATAAATGTATTATATTCCCAGCTGTAACTGTGAAATACTTGACTTCAAAATTCAATTACTTCTATTTCTATATGCATGTTTAAATTAGACATGTCACACATCACCCAGTGCTACTACTGCTAATAGACTGAAGTCTGCACACATGCTTGGAAGGATTCAGGTTTACCAGAAAAAACTTCACAATAGCCAGGATGCTGGCTGTAGATAATAGGAAGAATTGAAGAGGGGAAATACATTCTCTGATTTCGGAAGCCCATAAATAAAGAGCTCAAAGCTTAGGGGACATTCCACTTTATTCCTTACATATACCCTCTTTCCTGAGTATGCACTCCTGACTGGCTGGTGGAAAACAGCATGGAAAAGAAATTTTCAGTTCCATCATATAATCAAATAAGGTCATTTTTATCGATGCAAGTTTTTCTGAACTGGGAGCACTCCCAGATTCTAAAACTGAAGAGTGTTTTCTAAGCCATTAAAGATGTCATTAAAAAGCCCAAGATGCTACATTCCAAAAACACAGATACATTTGTTGAAAGAAAACAGCTGCAAAAAAGTTATGAATGTATTTCAATTGCAGCATAGAATTCTATTCCATAATATTTATCATTCCAAATTATTAATTTTTTTTAAGTAGTAAACACATGGAAAACACAATATACAAACCTGAATCCTCTGGTTCAATGGCCACATCATCTTCTGTTTGCTTACTTTCTACTCCTAGATAGAAAAGAAGCGTTGAAAGTTATTCACATTACATTCATAATTTTGTTTTTATTTCCTAGCAGCCACACAATTGAATTAGTATCAAACAAAAAGGAAAACTTAAATTATAAACTAACAAGTTCATTTAACTAAAGAGTAGGAAAAAGGATATTGAATGCATCTCAGATCCAAAAGTTTAGCTACTACAAGTAGGACTTCTACTGCACACACTGAAAGGATTTTAGCTACAATTGCTTGAGTGAAACAATGTATGTTACCCCTTTTAATCATGAAAGAATACATTTTTCAATGAAAAAACTTAAATAAATATAGCATCAAATCCTATACACAGTGCTCTGGCTAAACTGCTTAGATCACTTTGCTCTAGCTGACTCAAACATAATGTTTGAGAGAAACTTCTTGAACACAATTTTTAACTTCTTAGAGCAGATCTTTAAATTACATTTAGCACAGTACTCATTTAAAAGTCTTCAAGAACAACACAGCAAATAAAAATTTACAATGCAACTTTTTTGAGTAGCAATGTGGGAATCTACCACAGAGCTCCAATTTGAGCAAAGGAACAAGCACTTCATAAGGACGTTATGAAGTTCAACAAGGCCAGGTACAAGGTCCTGCACCAGGGTCACAGCAACCTCCAATATCAGTAAACATTGGGGGAAGAAAGGATTGAGAGGATCCCTGTGGAAAATTACTTGGATATTGTGGTGGACAAAACACTGGACATGAACCAAAAGTGTGCACTTCCAGCCCAGAAGGCCAACTGCATCTGTGGCTGCATCTAAAGAGGAGCCTCTCATCAGACCCCTCACAGAGTGCTGCATCCAGCTCCAGAGATTTTAGTACAAGACAGACATGGACCTGTCAGAACAGGTTCAGATGAGGTCCCTGAAGATGATCACAGGGCTGGAGCACCTCTCCTAGAAAGGCAGGCTGACAGACTGGGATTGTTCAGCCTGGACAAAAGAAGACACCAGTGACACCTTATTGCAGCCTTTCAATAAGGACTAAAAAAAGCCCTTGTAGAAAAAGATGGAGAAAGATTTTTTTACTCATGCCTGCAGCAACAGGACAATGGATTTTAAAGTGAAAGAGAGGAGATAGAGATTGGACATAAGGAAACTTTTTATGATGACTGTACAGAGACACTGGAACAGGTTGCCTAGAGTAGTAGTAGATGTTTCAACCCTGAGAGCATTTAAAGTCAGGCTGGACAGAGCTTTGAGCAAGCTGACTAAGAAAAAGGTATCCCTAGACATGTCAGAGGATTGAACTAGATGATCTTTAAATATCCCTTCTAACCCAAACTGTTCCATGATTCTATTCTCTGCTGTGTTTTTCTTTTGTTTGCTTTTTAATTATATTAATAAATATAAATGGGAGAAAGTTTTTATAAACTATAAAATTTCATACCTGAGAGATCTTTAGCAATATCAAAATCTTCATGAGTTTCCACTATAAGCATAAAAAGAAAAAGTATATAATCAGCTTGCTTTTGTTTTTTTTAGCATCTGTATTTCAAACATATTTCATCAAAACACTAAGATTACAATTACAAAATATATATTTGTGGCTTCATTCACTGCCTTTGGAAAGTCCTCAACAAGTAAGAAAACATTCAATACAGGGTAATAATGATGTCAAGTCCTCAAGGGAAGGAATCACACACTACACAAAAGAACACAGCTAGCACACAGACATGTTTCCCTGCTATTAACAAACACACGCTTTGATGAATTGCAGGGGAAAAATACATCTTAAATATTCTTTCCTGTTTGACTAAACAGTTCTTCTATTCATCACCTAGTTATTTCAAAATTGTGCCTTTTCAATAACTGTTGTTTGGATTATGATATAATAACTGAAACCTTAAAACTACTTCCTAATCTTTCTAAATACATTCAAGTACTCCTACTTTCATCTTTTGTAGCATCAACTCCATCTCCTAGACATAGTGAAAACCAACCTGCATACCTATGAGCTTTAAAAGTCTTTATTTGGATAAACTTGCAATTAATTTGTGAGTCCTAATTTCCTTCTTGAAGGACAACAAAGAAATTCTACAACCTAAATAATGGATTCTACAGAAAAAAAAATTATTTTTGTTTTCTCTTAATATGGCACTTTTTAATTCCTTTGATTGTCCTCTTAAGATTATGACAGCAAAGGTGACAAAGCAGATACTTGCCATTTATTTACACTAGACAACTTCTTGACTTCCTTCTAAACTAAATGATCGTGGGTTCTTTTCAGTCAGCTGTCTGAGATGACTCACTCTCTAAAGAGCTGGCACTTCAAGACAACAAAGCATACAGAACCCAGAGTATATTGTAAACCATTTGTAATTGCTTCTACTAATTACACAAATGCACCAGCAAGAAGTCTGCATCAAAGCAGAGCTGGTATTGACTGTACATTTTGAATGATCTTACACAAGGTTATGAGCAGGGCTCATTACAAGAAGCAGTGTCTGTGTTGAGCTACTGTGGTCCAGCTATCCATTAAAAGCCTCAGACACCCCACTCAGTGTCACCTGAGACCTTAAAGATGAATCCTCAAGGATGGCATACTAGAACAAAGTTTCTCAGCTCACAGTCAAAAATCTAACTTCAGAACAATACAGACAGCAATGAACCTTTGCCATAACTGGCAGTGTCATGACTGAAGGTCACACAGATTTTGTACTTCAATATACATAAACAGCAAGATTAAGTTTATTACCTTAATGCTAATTTGCCTAAAATATTTTGTCTATATTTAGGTATATACCTGTATCTTGAGTCTCAGTCTGCCTTTCATGTTTTGGTTCTGAAAGGAAAGAAAAATAAATTTCCTGGGTGGTTGATATGCAAAAAATAGTCTAAAAATTTGGTTAAGCATACAATTAATTTCTTCCATGACAAAAGCAAAGGCCTTAAAAAAACCTTGCCCTAGTTTGGAGACCTAAATAGATATATGAACCCTTTCTAGAGCTTGTAGTAGAAATTCTACCCCCAAACCATATGTGTACATGCTGAAATGTCAAGACCTTCTATCACACAGATGAAAAGTTGAAAACAGTTACAAAAAAATCTATCATTCTGTACAGTTGTTATAATTCTCCTACATTCTTAATCTTTGCGTAGTCAGTCTAATTTCTGTAATTCTGAAGAAGAAATAGGTCAAGAATATTCATTATTTAATTTTAGCCAATGTCTGAAAATAGACAAAATGTTATCCGTTGTCTGAATTTTCAATATATACTTAGTGTATATATGTAGAAATTTTAGACTAAAAAAGTTCAAAGTTCATTCAGTATTTTGGATAATTTCATTATCTAACAGGTACTAATCCCCATCTGAAAAAAGTTATTTACATAGCAATAAAAACCAAACAAAAAACAACCACCTTTTTACTATTGTTGTATTTTTTAAGATATTGTTGTATCTTATGTACTAAAGGTTGTATAGCTCTCCCTACATTCCTTCAAAAAAGGGTTCCTATAGAATGTCCTTAAAAAAACATCCAGAACTCTTTCTTTTTAATGAAAATCTCAAACTTGCTTTCTTTCTCTAGTTTCTTGGCTACAAACTGTAGGAAACTCTTAATAAAACTGAAGTTATGTACAATAACTGAGTTCTTGTATTCCAAGTGAAATGATTATTTACACACTCCACTGTGGCACTTACTTTCAGTGAAGAATTTTTAGCACTAGCAATAACCTCAGTGATGTGATTACAGCAATCCTATTAGAGCAGTTCCTGATCTGAATTAAAAACCAAATCTCACAAAGCAAGAGTCACAAAAGAAATTGGACTGCTCTGGCCAACAATCATCTTGCACTGTCTTCAGCTTTGAGAACTCTAGAAAGTACCAGGATTGGAGAAAATATTTCACCACAAGGTCTTGCCAGCAGATGGGAAACACGTGATAGAAACAGGGAAGATAAATTGACTCAAAGCCTGTACTTCTGTTAATTTCACAGACAATTGTGTATGAAGGTTTGAATGTGAATCTTCTTGCAGGGTTCAACTGCAGTTTTGAAGCCCATGCCAAAACCACAAGCTTTACATTTGAGAGGAAGGATTTCAGCTCTCCACAGCGGCCTCCAACCATTCCTTCATTTTAGAAAAACTGAGTCAAAATTACTCTTCTCCAGAAACTAAGTAAATCTGTTTCACTTTCTATCCAACCAAAACCATGTCAAAAGGTATAAGAAAGATGGGCCTAGAGACAGAATGGATGAAAAACAGGTACAACTGTACAAAAACAGGTACAAAACGGTGTCTAGCACATGAACATGCCCTGAAACTCCATGGACTGAACTCAGACTGAACTGAGAAGGAAAAAATGGTGTGTGACAGAAAGGCAGCCTCATCTCACTGGTGTTCTTCTTCTACACTGCTCCAAGCTGGAGCTCTGAAATGAAATTCCTCCAGAAAGTAGAAAGGACACATTGTGCTTTCTCTCACACCCAGAATGCCTTCAAGGTGGAACTTGTAAACAAGGTAAAATTATGTTGTGAAAAGGCAAATTTTATTAAGAGGAAAGCAGTTTTTCATGGATTATGTTGAACTGTGGGAACAATTTCCTACATAAAGAAGCCTGGCAATTTAAAAGCCAAGAATAACAGTTCTTTTGACAGTCACATGCTACCTTAGAATTTCCTTTAGAGAAAAAGAATTGAAGTTCCTATTCTACTTACTCTAATCAGAGGACTGGCAAGAATAAATAAAGAGTAGGGGGATTTATCTGACAGTATTTAAAACTCTCATTGCAGTACAGAGAGGCAACTGCACATAAAACCACTGCTTCCTGAAGTAAATGAATGACTCACAAAATACAGTGATTCACTGTTATTGTGCTAGGGTGCCAAAAGAGACTGCAGAATATGAAATGCTTTTGGAACAGATTTTAAAAAAGAGCTGATGTAATTTACTTTGTAACCTCCCCTATCAACTTAGTCAAAAAGCAGATATAGATGTCTCTTCACAAGGGCATGGAAGCATTTTTTTTTTGTGTTATCACTAGATATGAAAGAGCATGAAAAGTAAAGAATAGAAGTTGCACTTTTTCATATCTAGGTGCGAGAAGCAAGAAAAGTAATTATTGATTAGGAACTGATTATAAAATAACTATCTCCTGGAAAGGCAAGCAAAGAATAAGCCTTGGGAAAATCCTAGAGTCTCTTGCTTTTCTATCCTATTACTGCTGAACCATTTTGTCAAGGGCATTATAATTGAGGCAAATAATTATTTTCTGCAGACTGAGAAAGACACAGGCTAAGGGCTAAATACACCTTTGGGTCACTGAGCGTCTTTCCACGGAATTTCGACTTCTACCCCAAAGAAGGATGTTGGAATTTACCTCCTGATAAACAAAGAATGAACCTCAAGGTTTTCTGTTGCAAATATTTTGAAGTTAAGGAACCCTGTCCTTTGCTTAGGTTACATAAACATGGGAAATAAACAAGAGTGCCTTAAGGATACATTTAACTACTCTGAAGTGTGGTAATCTCCAGAAGGACATCACAGTAGGAATCAAAACCACACACCTTTGTTTCAAGGCTGTGACTACTATTCTTGTTTACTTTTTGATTTGGTATCAGCAATCATTAGCAAATCATCAACCAAATCAAACTAAAACAGGGTAATTCCCAAAGAACTGGTAGTGGCAGACAAGATGAAAAGGTGATACTGAGCTAAACAGAGGCAATAAATCACATCTGACCTAGCCAGGGTTTCACAAGGAAAAAGGCATGGCAAAGCCTTCAATGTTCTTATTCCACATATGCACAAAGTATGGATGGCCAAGAGGACCAGTATGGGACTATAATGTGTATGCATACTCTACACTTAGACCAATGTTAAAAGATTGATTGACTGATTATAAACACAGAGAGTTTGAATAAACAATCCAAAACCTTAGCTGAGAACACCCAAAGTAAGTGGCAGCATAGGAAATATTAAAACAAAGTAATTCCATTTGCATATTAATGAAAGATTTTTATACTCTAATTTCACTAAATATAGAAGTTGTCATACCTTGATCTTCACTATAATCTTCATGCACTCTATCCTCTATTTAAAGAAAAAGAAAATGAGCAGGAAAATTAACGGAATTTTAAGACAATAAAGACAAAAATAATACAATACAATGTCAAGTTTATTCAGATCAAAAAAATATTTGAAACTATAGTAGTTCATACTGTAATAAAATTAATAAGAGTACAAAAGAGAAGATTTCTAAAAGATCCTGTGAGAAGAACTGATTGATTTTCTGGCATCAAAAGATAGACTTAAAAAAGAAAGCAATATCTGCAGGCTTTCTTATAAAGTTCATAAATATTTTGATTCTGAACTATTTATAAATCATTTCCATATACAACTAACTTCTACAGCGTAATTTTGGCATCTACTTGTTATAGCTTACTTGCTTTTAAAAAAACTATAAGATGCTACTTCCTTCTTGTCATCATACTAACTGCAACATCTCTGGCATATTTAAATTCTTTTTTATCCACAGAAATACTTCTATACAATTTAAAATACCAATATCCATTCTCCTGGAAATCCAACCCTTGAAATATTATTCTGCCCATTTGGCTGACATTACAGAGAAGTAGTACCCATGTAGGTATTAGCATCATTTCCTTAGGAAGTTTTTATGTCTAATAAAAGATTTTCAATTATTAGCTAAATTTTCAATTTTTTTTTTTTTTTAAATACTGTCTAGGAGCTCCAAAGTCTTGTGTATTTTTGTNAAATAACAAAAGAGAGCTTTAAAAGGTCACATATTTAGCTCAAGAATGAAAGAAATAACCATACTGACTTAATACTAAAATATTTTATTTGAAAGTGACAGCTGAATTATAAAACACATCCAGGAACTACACCATAAAACACAGAGTACAATAAGTTTGTGCATATTTGTATTTAGGTCTAGAGTTAGGAATATAAGAAGGAGTTGGATAATCAATGTATTGGTTAGACTGGGAAACTCCTGACAGAACAAAATATTTATGTATTTGTAGACTGGATTCATGGAGTGCTATACTCAAAAATGTAATGATAGTATAGTGGAATAAAAATCAGGCCTACTTGAAACTATCTAAAAACTGTTTAAAATAAAACTGTGAAGAAACAGTCAATATGACACATCACTTGGTAGCACATTTTAAAGTGTGATTATATTATAATTTGAAGTATGAAAATTTACAAACCTGGAGTGTCTGGATCACTTACTCTCTCTTCCAAATCTGCAACATAATCATCTAAGGCTGTAAATTAAATATGAACAAATAAATATACTGAAATGAAAAATACGAAATATGTTTAATATTTCATTAAT
>VZTB01002130.1:0-21248 GCA_013397245.1 Thryothorus ludovicianus
TATTTATTCATTTATTTATTTTTTCCCATTCCTGTAACGACTTTTGGAGCTGTAGGGGGGTTCCCCCTTGGGCGGACCGAGGGGGTGCGGACGGGCTCCGGCTGCTCTCCCCTCTCGGGGGTTTTGTTTTGCTCCTTTGTTTACCCCGGGTGGGTGCGTTCCTCTCCTGGGGCGAAAATAAATGCCTTTTGGCACGGCGAGGACGCTCGAGTCGCTGGTTGCGCATCCCGGAGCCCGCGGTTCCCCTTGAGCTCCTGGCTCCTAATGGGTTGCAGATGTGGCTCTGAGCCGCGCCGCCTTCCGAGGGGGAATATGAAACTTAACTGTGCTACTTGTTTCTTTTTAAAAAGTGAAACTTGTTTCTTTTTAAAAGGCGGATTGAGCAGACTTGTAATATTTTAACTATTTCCCCAGTTCCTGTACTGTAACTTTCTCTGCCTGGAGGTTATCGGACAACAAAGGCCACTTTCTGAAAGACTTGAGTTTTCTGGGATTTTTTTGTTTGTTTTTTTTTTTTTTTTAGAGTTACATTACTTTCACTTTTGTTAAGTAGCATTGAAGTGTATTTGTGCCTTAGTTTGTTAACCCTGGAACAAGGCAACTTGCCTTAAAGTTTGTAGGTACCTTGGTGAAACTGTAACTGCAATAACTTAGTTAAACCAGGTTGTGTTTGTAACTAGTGCACTTTAAGCCAGCACAAAGTAACAGTACTTCAAAAGCTGAAAAAAACTTGTCTGTCAGGATGGCAGAAGTCAGTCCCGTTTGATTTTTTTCCTTCCCCTGACAAGTAATTCTAGCTTTTAAAAGTGAATAAGTAAATCTCTGAACCCTTGAACATCTCTTTTAAAATGTGAAATTTCTTTTAATTCCACCTCCCAGAGATTTTATTTGGTTTTAGATCTTCTCTGATACTTACCAAGTGTCAGACCAAATAATAGTTTCACTTACAGGCAAGGGCTAAACTATTTCCACTTTCCAAGCTAAAAATTTAGATACAAACAGTAATGCCTCTCCCCTTGGAACAGCAAACTAACACTACATTTAAAATGTTTCTCCTAAAGCATGTTACGTTGCTTAAGTCTATTAAAAACGTAATGCTTGACCTTGAGGTGGAAACTGAGCATGGTGCTCTCTTGAGCTCCCCACCGTGGGGTTCTCCTGCCCCAATTTCCACCTGTAATTGCTGTGGTAGAAGTGCTGGGAGCCAGGCAGGCAGGGCAGCACAGCTTTCCCTGCTGCCCTGGAGGAGAGAAACGTGGCCTCTGGGGAGAGAATAGGACTGTAACAAACTCTCAGGAGAACAGTGAGTTGCTTGTCATGTGTTTGCTAAACCCACACATCCCCCCACATGTATATATATGTGTGTGTGNTGAGAGCAAGCATGGGGAGCTCATCTGTCCAGCAGCAGTCATTCTTAAGAGTAATTTTCGGATTATTTCTCACCCCTAGTGATCTAGAGGAGGCTGGTGCTGTTCAGGCAAGCTCCCAAGGGGGTGGTTATGTGGCTACTAAAAGCCAATAAAAGCAGTTTTCTGTGGTTCTGGCTTACCTGGGATGCCAGTGCTCTGTCTGGGGAGCCAAGGGCAGGGACGCAGTGGGTGATGGAAGGTGGTGTGTGAGTGTGGGCAGCTGGTATTTCTGCTCGAGTACATGAGAGTTACAGTTCTGACACATTTTGAAACACTCGAATTTTTCAATTACCCTGTGTTGACTCTGTGTTTGCTCTCCAGCCCAGTTGCTGGCTGGCGTGGTGAAGAGGTGCAGTGAGAATTCAGGCAGAAGGGAGGACTGTGGCCTTACACACCCAGGCGTGTGTGGCAGTGCAGCCTGGTCATCTCTGCCTGCCTGGAGGGAACCACAGAGCACAAACCAGGAGTGGGGAGCCTTAAGCTGGGTGCTGTGGAGGGAGGGGAAACGGGAAGGAGCCCAAAGCCACCCACAAGGCAGCTGAGAACAGTCACAGTGCACAGAAAATGCTGCCCTGCTCTAGCTGATAAAGAGGAGGTAGGAAGGATGTTTGGGTGCCTTTGACAAATGGGCACTGTGGAGGGGGTGGGATTAGTGGGGCAAGTTAAGGTTGAGTGAACAAAGAGTAAATATGGATTATCGTGAGGGGCTTTGAACATCAAACATTAGGGAGATAAGTTGGTGTAACTCAATCAGAGCAAGAAGAAATAATTGCCTTGGCTGTCCTGACCTCCTTCTCCTTGCTGTATATTTACCTTTAAAATGCAGAATTCTTTGCCTGGGTCCTGTTTCCTTTCTTCCCTTTCTCTTGTATATTATCACATCAACTCCCTGCACCACCAAGAATGTATGTGCCATCTTTGACCTGCCTGTATATCAACATCTCACTGAAACATCTGTTAATGAGATGGGGGGTCTGTATGTACCACACAGTGAAGGGGCTGCACACTGAGTAATCCAACTCTCTGGTTACCCTCTGACCAAAATTCCACCAATTATCTAGCAAAATGATAGCTTTGGAAAGTTTTTCAAATGAGTAAACAGTTTCAAGCAACCTGCACATACTCGTCTATAATATTTCAAACTTGTTGGGTTGATGGTACTTTTTGACAGAATGGGGTCTGTGGTCAATCTCAGCTTCTGTGTTTTTATCTGCAGTTGACAGAATGGCTTAGAAAACTGCAACCATTGACAGAAACTGAGCAGCAGATTTAATAACACATTTCCCAGATCAAAGGAAAAGATTTAAATACCATAATTGCCAGCGTGTAACTTATAATGTGGAAAAAAATTACTAAAACTTGAATATCTTTGCTGGCTTGAACACTACTGGTAGTGATGGGAACTGAAAATGAAGCAGCACTGGGAGAGGGGGACAGGCGTAGTGCTGGGAAAGAGCTTTGAGATAAAGTGTGGTACAGTGTGTGTCGATGCTCTGAGATGACCTTATGTGGAAAGGAAACGACTTTTGGTTTTCCAGAACCAAAATAAATGTTCAGCACATGAACAGGAGTTCAGCCTTTTACTTTATCACTGTAACTCAGAAGCAGCCAAACTTGTGATGCTGCAATCTGTGGCAGCAGATATTAATTGCAGGGAACCTTGGACAACACAAATCACCACCAAAATTGTACTTTCTGTCATATCTTTGTTCCAGATTTTTAATGCATAATGCAGTTCTGAGTCTGTGACTTGAGGTTTAGAACACAGCGTCCAGAAATGCGCAAATTTGAGCAAAAAGAGAACTGGATGAAAGGGATTGAAAATGTGCTTATGGTGTAAACATTAGCCTGTGCTGGTACTTTCTCTGGTGTAGTACATCTCTGAGCTAAGCTGAGTGACTGATACCTCCTCCCTTACTCAATGCTGCTGTTTAAGGGTTCAAATTTAAATCTATGTTTGCCCGTTCCCACTCGTTAGTGTTGCCTCTCCCCGTGTCTGCTCGGTGTGAATGGAGCCTGTAGCAGTTTCTCCGTGGATGTGGCACACATGGGTTACTCATGCAGGGCTGGAAATTAAATGCAGCTCAGCAGCACAGGTGTTGCAGTGACACTGTGTCAGATGCAGCACTGGCTGCTCCAGGAGGTCGAGTAACTTGCCCATGGTTGTGATGTGTGTCAGCTTTATGTTCAGAGTGATCCCACCTTATGCCCCTTTTTAGTTCAAGAAGGTTTTTGGGGGTTTTGTATCCATTTGACCACAAAGTCTGTCTGTCCAATGCTCAGAAATTGATCTCAGTGGCAGAATAGCAGACAGGCTTCAGCCTCACTGTGCCTTGTGATATTTGTTCTCCAAGAAGGTGTTAATACTCAATCTGACAACTTTTGAATCATAAGTGGAGCAGGTGGTCACTTTTTATTTAAATGCAAGTATTTGAAGACTCCTTCAAGCTAACATTTTTGTTTTGGTGTGTGTGGATCATGGATTTGACATTACAGTGAGAATTCTGCAGTGTTCTCTTCATGATGCTCTTCTGTGTGATGCTTCAAAATTTCCCAAAAATTAGCAGGAAGAGCCAGACCTTGATTGAATAAGTGTTCTTCTTGCTACCTCTCTGCTCTAGTTTCTTGTTTCATGATGCCTTATCGTTAGCATTTCACAACTTATTTTAGAGAAGGCAGATTTCTGTTCCATTCATCCAGCATGGGTAGAGGCCAAGTGACTCACAGTAGCAGAGCTGGGAATAACTAAGAGCCAAACTTTATAATACCAGTTGTCTGCATGATGAAACAATTACCATTTCAGTAATTTGTTTTCCACTGGGACTATTTAATTTCTGTGGTTCCAGTGTGAGGCTGGTGCTCCAACAGCACTGTCAAACATTTGAAGAAAAAAAGAATCAGGTTGTTCTGACAGCAAGGTGGGGCTGAACCAGTGCTGTTCTCTTATACTTTGGCTTTTTCATCAGCTGGTAATTCTCCTGGCTCCTCAGCTCACTCTCCTGGTTCATGCTCTCTTGGAATGCCAGACCTTGCCAGAAAGACACTTCTAAGTAATCTGGCAATTTAGGGAAAAAAATCTTGGTAAATAATAGATCAGGGAATGTGTGGTTGTGGTTGGAAATGCAATGATTTAAAGGCTGTCTCCTAATGAGGGAAGTTGGGTGAAATGCTGGTTGTGGGGGTCTTCATTGTGTTTGGTGAGAGGCAATTTCATTTTTGGAAATGAAGTTGCCCTTGTGGGGAAGAATGGTGTTTTGGGTAGCCGTGCCCATGAGCCCATTACTGATAACAATTTCTGCTGCCAATAACTAAGGCTCCTCCAGAGGAGGTAACACCTCTTGGTAGCACTGTGCAGAATCTGTGAGTTACAAGAAACCCACGTATTTATTTGACTATTGTGTTTAAAAAGCCTTCAAGGTGAAGTTCCATTTTTCATGGTTTCACTTACTTTTGTTAGCAAGTTATCTTAAATGGGAAATGCAGACTTTGGATCCACCCACTGTAATAAAGAAAGGCCAGGAAATGTTGAATAAAATTAAGCTGAGGAAGTTCATTGACTATCTTGCCAGGATTACTTTCATAAGCCCTCAATAATGAATTACAAACCTCACCCCATCTTAAAGTGAATTTGATAACAGACACCTGAATGCCCTTGTTTGTTTTACAAGATCGAAATTTTTTTATTTTTTTTTTACTTTTAACACCTGTAGTGGATTTCATTGTTTGTCTGTATGGAACTCTCCAAGCTCCAGTAGCAATAAGGCTGTGTTGAATTTACGGAATGAGGTTGACTTGATAATCCAGGCTCTATGCTCTTTAGGTTTTTTTCTTTTTCTTCCATCTCTCCTTTTACTGGGAAAGCTGTTTGTGTAGTTTATGTCTCCTGTTGCTAACCATTAGCACTGCCAGCTGGGTATCTTTTTCCTAAACAGGAATAATAAAGCAAGAAGTAGTTTTGGGATAAAAGATGCATTTTAAGGCTTGTTTAGATTGCATTTTGTAGCTGGTAACTTGGTATTTTCTTAGATATTGTTATTTAATTTCTACAGTCAAATACATGCAAAGTCTTTTGTGTGTTGTGGGAAAGAAACGTCTGCTTTCTGGTCTGTTTGTTGTTCTCTTGAAGCAGAGCTCAAATTTTTTCTCCTCTGCCAACTGGAAGTAAATACTGTAGTCAGCATGTGATAGTAAAGCCCATTTTAGAGGCGTTTTTGGTGGCTTTTGACCCAGTCTGTTCTTTTTTAAATACCCAAGTTAGCTTTTGCTCATTTGTAGAACCAACCTGTGTTTGCTTCATACTGAGACCTTTTCCTTTTAGGAGCACTTCCAGTATGTAAATTGATTATTAAATCAAAATGCTGTTGATTGTTAGTGATCTGGTGTATGCTGAAATCAATTGGCACCTCTTGGGACTGGTCATTTGGTGTCAAGAACAGCCCAACAGCTGTTAAATTTCATAACTTGAACGCCATGTGATTTTGCCTTTAGTGTACTGATACCATTTATTTTTCAGTGGTTAATTTTTTTTTTTTTACCTCCTGTAAATCTGTATCGCAGTACTTAGGTTTGATACTACTAGCTTAAGAATTAAAGAAGCAAGTGAACAATATGAGTGGCTGTATGGGTAAGAAAATTATTTGAGATCAGGGTTTGTTGGGCTTGCAGCTCCTTTTCAGCCCTTCTGTAGAATTTGAATGTGTCACCTGTTAGTCAGGTCATAGAATGGGTTACCTTACAGCCCTATGCCAAAAAACATTAATTGGTGTTGAATTAAAGCATTTGAAACTTTAAAATACCTGAGGGTTGGTTTTGTTTGGTTCCCATGGCAAAGATGTGTAAAAACCTCTGACCATAAAATATTTACAAACTGTAGAGTTACTTAATATCTCATAACTCTCCTTCATTAAATGGCTGTTGTAAATCTAGCTCAGTGCCTTGAGCTTTTGGGTAGCTGTGGGAGATATGGAGGTGCTGGAAAATTTCTGTGGAATGTGGCACTTGAGGACATGGTTTAGTGGTGAGCGTGGTGGTGGTGCTGGGTTGAAGGTTTGAGTTGATGATTTTAGAGGTATTTTCTAACCTTTATGATTCTGTGACTGTGACACTGCTGAGATGGATTTAATACTTTGAAGTTACATTGTCCTGTTCTACCAGTTGGAGCTGTTGGCAAATGACACAATGTTGATTACTTTCAGGGTAGCTCAGGTAAATGTTCCTAATTTCTGCTCTGAAAATTTAGATTAATTTGTTTCGCAGTGGCTTTTATGTGAGTACTGCTTTTATCGTGGTAGAACAGTAGACCAACATTTCTTGAGGAGATCTGTTTATATATGATGGGAAAGCACAGAACCCATTTAGTTCAAGGAACAGGAATGGATAGGGAAAATCTGTTAATCTCAGAATCTTAGAAAAATATGGTCCATCCATGGAACAATCCTCTGTAGGGTGATTTGCAAACTGATGTGTAACAGAGAGAAAAGGGAACTTTTCATTGTGTTCATTTCTACCACTTGTTTTATTGAAAGAAAAAAGGTAAAAGTGAATCACTTAAAATAAATATAAAGATATACCCCCTCTAATTTTTAGAATAGACAGCTTTGTAGACATCAAATTGTTGTGCCCTTGAGAAAAATGGTTTCGTTATGAGGAACAAAGGAGATTCTTAGAAGGCTAAGTGCAGCCAACCCTGCATGCTTTTATCTGTGTGTGAGGACTGTGATTTTTTTATTGTGGGGTTCCAAGTGCAGCTGGTGAATGTTTATAGAAGCCTGTGTGGAATAAACCCTAGCTGGTACTTGCCTATCCTTTGAAAGAGGCAGAATATGTTATTGCATTAAGCATTACAATGCAAAAATCTGTATTTAAATGTGTAGTCTTGCTTCTTATGTAGGATAAAAAAATGTTGCTTTTCAGGATTGCAAAGGATGCTCTGCAGAGCTTTGCATTAGCACATATACTTGTAATTTATATTCAGGATTGGGTAATTTGTATTTGCAGCCTGTTGAGCATTCAGTAGGACCAGCCCGTTTTTAACCTTCATTTACTAATGCAAAACCAGTTGAAACACAGAATTAGTTTAATCCTTTATTCTTTTGTCTTGCACTGGAATCCTCTTACCGTGTTGGTTCCGAAGGGTCCTATTCTTTGGGGCTGCTACCAGGCCTGATTTGTGAATCATCTGATAAAGATCCATCTTCCACTCCCAGAAATGTGCCTTAGGTAGAATCGCATGCCAGTGAGTCAGCTTTAGGGCAGCATTTTCAAAGGAACGCTACATAAATTACACAGTATCCCTGTGGGGGCGGCTCGGTGTTATGAGAAATCTGCAGTGGAGCATCGTGCACACGCATCCTCACAGAGCTGAGTCAACTGTCTTGAGTTAAATTGACTGAGTGCTGTTTTAAGTGCATCAGTTTGTGTGGCACTTAAAAGAAAATGAAAAGGAACGTGTGCTATCTTCGGGAGGAGCTGAACAAGCTGGGAAGTCCAGAAAGTGTCGGTATTTGTACATTTGTCTGGGTGCAGATCAGTCTTTCTTGATAGATGCCTGATTATTTGAGTTGATTCATTTTTAGTTAATTAAGTGTTCTGCTGTCTGGCGTAAGGTAATGCTTTAAACTGACACCGAGTAGGTTTAGATGAGGCATTAGGAAGAAATTCTTGGCTTGGAGGGTGGTGAGGCCCTGGCACAGGATGCACTGTCCTAGGAAGTGTCCAAGGCAAGGCTGGATGTGGCTTGGAACAGCTTGATCTAGTGAACAGTGTCCTTGCCCTTGGCAGGGGATTGGAACTGGATCATCTTTAAGGTCCCTTCCAACCCAATCCATTCTGTGATCCTCTGATAACCTCTAAGTGTTTTTTATACTAAGATGTCACTGCTGAGTTCTCTGAATTAACCATGTTAATTTTCAATGGAAAACAATGTGATTTGAAAAGGAAAAAAGAGTGATTGAGACACAGCTACACCTGCAAAGGGTTTTGGTGCAGCTTTGGAGGTGGACAGGTTCATTGGCACTTCACATCCTCGGAGTTACATGTCCTTCTGTCAGAGGAGGGCCTGACTTTGCTTTTTGCCAAAGATTATCCTGTATTATGAAGCTGACATGTGCATTATAGTCAATTCTTCAGTACCCAGGCTTTGTGCAGCTTCTCTCCTTTCCCAGCCTACCCTCCTCAGACACACAGTCTATCAAGTGTTCAAGTCAGATTCTTAATGAGCGTGTCTCTGTGTTTGTACTTTTAAAAATAGTCAGCTGTTTTACATAATTTTATTAGCCTCTGTTTTATGCATTTGTCATTACCTCTCTCACACCTCTGATTTATTCCATCTCTGTTGGTTAATGTGAGATAATGTAATCCACTGGCGATGGAAATAATTGTTTGTGTAAAAGTGAGCCATTATAGCATTTAGTTCCTTATAAATATTAAAACATACTCAGATTTAGACAGAAATAACTGACTTCTGTGACACTGAAACTATGAGGTTGGAAGGATTTCTAGTTAACTGTGTACCCTGAACAAATAACTTGTATGCAGCAGTGCAGTTTAACTTTTCATTTATATAGTCACAAAAGCCCAAAGAACATACACTATGTTATTTGCTGCGATAATATAGGTACAGTTTCTCATTTTTTTTTAAAAAATTATGGCTTCCAGTTGAATGGGAAGTGGTGAGAGGAGGTGGGTTGTTCAAATTGTTTTCTTTCAGCACTAACAGAAAGGGCATTGAAAGGCAGTGTTCTGATGGATAATTTTTTTCATTTCAGCTATTCTAGAGTTCACATAACAAGGGGATATGACCATAAGCAAGGAAAAAGAGTGGTCTGTTGTACTGTGATTAAGAGGAAATGTGTTAGTAATAAGCTAAAGTGAGTTTTCCTGCAAGCTGCTGTGAAGACACCAGTACCTCCAAAACAAGAATCTGTGACGTCCATAGGTTCAGAAAAACAGGAGCTGGTTTGCTTCATACAAGCTAGGCATTCTTTCTCATTAGTCAGCTCAATAACATCCAAAAATGACAATGTGCAATTAGGGTTAGGGTGTCATGGAGTTTATTAAGTATCTCAGGCTGTTGAAAGTTACTCCTTGTTCAGCCTTAAGTAAATAAGTTGTAAGCAGAATGAGTAACTTTCCAGCTGTTCATATATGATGCATGACTTAGTATGTTGATTGCTTGGCCTGGCTAGCTGGATTTGATGAAGCCTTCAACCTTAAGCTGTGAACTTACAGCTAGAAATGTTTGTTTCCAGAATGGAATGAATTTCCTTAGTTATCTTCCCAACAGCTGATTCAGAGCTGTGTTTTGTCTGTGTTGTGGGAAGGACATCGATAGCGAACGGATGTTTTAGCTGATGCTGAGGACTGTTTATCTAAGTGAAGGGCATTTTTAGTTCCCTGTGCTCTGCCAGGTAGCAGAGGCACCAGGGGCTCAAACCAGAGGTCAGCAAGCAGCAGCCACCAGCAGAAGCTGCAGCTCCACACGAGCTGAACAACCTGCCTGGACATGGAGGAAGAGCCCAGTCAGGTGCTGTAAGGCCCCAAAAATCAGCAGTGAACTAAGAGGTGCAGGCCAGATGGGTGAGGGGCGGGTGCCTAAATTGTGTAATTCCCTGGGGATTTCCTTGTTCAGGGTCCCTCTCCAGACACGCACAGCTGATCTGCTGCTCTAGCACTCTGTTAAATTATTTGTTTTTATTATCTGATGCCTGAGACTCTGCTCTGGGAAACCTGCTATCTTTAATATAAGTCTTTGTGCCATAGTATATATTACATGGAAATTGTTCTTTAGGAAGCTACTATCACCTCTAAGGCTTTTTGCTCTTAATAATTTTTTTTAAATTTACAGAAGTCTCTTCCCAGAGCAGATTGTACTGTGCAGGAATGCTCAGGACCCTCTACGGTGTCTAGGCAGAACCTGTGAGTTCAAGGTGTGATGATGCAAAACAACAAGTAGCTTTTAATAAGATTTGTTTTTTCTCTACAGGGATAAACTGTGCTTGTTCTCCCTTCCCTCCTTCCTGCAAACTCTGGCAGAAAATGTCACTTTCTATTTTGATTTCTGCTGGCTTATTGGAGCTACCCATAGAAGGGTGAGCCCGTTATGTGCACAGGAGGGAATATGATGGTGCAATCACAGTTTGGTGGGAAAAGAATGGGAACAAACCCAGGGAGGCTGGGCAGTCTCTGCAGATCTGATCTTCAAAATCCTCCTGGATTTCCTACCTGAAGTACAGATTCCCTAGCATACAAATTGTGTGCCTTTACAAATGTGTCCACGATTTGAAAATATTTCCCAGGATAATTTAATGGTTTCTGCACACTGGTGTGTTCTATGTGTCACTTGGAAAATAACATTGCTGGAAAAATCCAGCACCGAAATTTTTTACAAAATTGCCTTTTAAGGTTATCATTGCAGTATCTGTTCATTAGTAAAAGGAGAATGCCATTTCTGATCAACATCTAATTAAGTATCCATCTGTGTCTGTAAGCATCACAACTTATTTTTCAGTGCTATGTTCTCATTTCAGTAGAAAAATGGTCTTTTGTTAGCACCACCTTAAGATTTCCTCTTCTAGTACTGTTACTAGAAAGGTGAGTGGCAAGAAAGGAAGTTTTTCAATAAAGTCCATTCTTGCTGTTCTGTACATTTTTCAGGTAGAACTAAATAAAGACTTTTTTATTTCTTTGAGACAAGCTTTTCCTTGGCATAGATATTTGCTGCCAAACTGACTGTTCTTCCTTGCAGCAAAGTCTGTTTGAGTCATGGTAGGGTTTTTTTTTTCCCACTGAGAGAAAGGCAAAGCTCTGATTTTTATATATATATTAATAATGGAATTGGTGATGTCTAAAGAGCCAGTTCAATGGTTCCGTAGAGTACAAATCTTACCAGAGCACGTGGCTTTTTTTTCCTATATACACAGAAACACATCAGTGTCATGAAATTACTATTCCCTCCTCTACTGCCAACTCACTGAAAATCATGCATTTGGAGTAGTTAAAGATCCCACTTAATACTAAAAGAACCCAATAAAATCATTATAATTGAGCTGTTAGCAAGGTGGCAATGTGCATATTTTTTTTCTGGCTGATAGACCAGAGAAATGGAGAGCAAGTGCAGGTGTTGTTACAGCCCCTTTGGGAGCTGTGAGGTAAATGATGTTTCCAAGTAGGGCATTTGTGGAAAAAAGTCTACAGCTGACTTTGGCTGCCCTTTAGCTTCGTGTCAAGCTCTCTTCTTTGTGCTCCCCAGGCTGAAAGGTTGAACAGTGCAGAAACTGTTCTGCAGTTATTGGTATGAATATTTAAGTATGCTTTCATTTGACCAAGCTAATACTCTTTTGGTTTGTGTCTGAGCAACCAATATTTTCCCTATGTGTACATTTCAAAACTCTTAGAGACAATATTTTTCATTTTAAAGTGCACGGCCAGAGGAAAGCTGAGAGCTGCATGAGCAGGTACAATACAAATTCCACTTGTTCTATCATCAAATCTGTGTTTTACTTACCTTTATAATAAGAATTATTTGATAATTCAGGTTTGTGAGTGAATTACATGGAAATATTGATTTTACTGACACGCATTTACGTCTCAAAACATGTATATTCATCATTTGGTTTTGTTGATGCTCTGCTTGGAAATAATTTTTTTCTTTGTGATATTTTCTGCTTGTTTGTAATTACTGTCTCCAGAAAGTCTTCTTTTAAGTTGCTTTCAAGAGAGGGTTACTCAGTGCAAGTATGCACAAATATTTTTTCCTGATATACATGTTCCTCTCTTCCACAATATGCATTTTATTCTGGTTTTTGGAAGGGAAACTAAGTTTATTAAGCTAAGTTTATTGTTTGGGATTTTGGGTTTATGGGTTTTTTTTTCTCCTCAAGTTTAGCAGATCTGGTCTTGTCATTTCCATCTTTCTCGTGATGTCTGATATTAACCAACCTTTCTTTCCTTAGCTGGTGTTTCTCTCCAAGGATTATATGAAAATAAGTAATTATAAATTATGTGAAAATAAGTATTTTCATAATTTCCTAGCACCATATGGCGGTTCATTCATTAGCCTGAAGGAAGCACAAACTCTGTTCTAATATTCTCTAAAAATGAAGTTTCAAAGTGGATTAGGCCACACAAGGACAATGCTGAGCTTTGCACAGCACCTTTCAGAAGCAGGGAAATAACCTTATATTGTGTATTACATACATGTATGCAACTATATGCTTACAGGCAGCTTGGGATGGATCAGGAAACTGAAGATGGATTCTCAGGGTACTGAAAAAACTCTGAATCCATGCTTCCTCAGGGTCTTCAAGTGCTGATTGGCCTTCCCTGCAGAAATGCAATTTTTCAGATAAAATCTCACTGCTGCATTCTCTTGCCTAAAATTTGTTTTTTGAAGTGCCATAAATTTATCATTTACTGTACTTCTGAAGCTGTAAAAGATTTGTTCCATGCCATTCATCTGCTAGTGAATGTGGTAATTGAAAGATCTTTATTCTGTGTTGTATTCCAAGAGAAAATTCCAAGGTGAAAGGCAAAATGTGAATTATGAAGACAGAATGGTAACTACTGATCTCTGCAAGAAAATTTCCTTGACGTTGCTTCAGGTGCTTTTGGGTAGATAATGTGCAAGTTATCAATCAGATAAACAGCTCTGTCTTTGTATTTGCACTGAAGCAATGCAATTTATTATTATATTATAACATGTAGGATACTGGTGAACATAACATATTGGGTAGGTAACATCTCTTGTTTGCAGCCCCTACCTTTTAATGCTTCTTTCCTGGCAGATTTGAGAGAAACTAAATCAGCCTTGAGGTTCTCATATAACCGGGGCTTGCATGGGATACACTCAAGGACTTCCTGAATGGTGTACAAGATATTCCTAAAACATCTTTACGTGACTCACCAGCACTCTGGTGAGAGCAATCCGTGGCACGTAGCCAATGCCTCTGGAGCCAGAGCCCATAGCTGTGCCTCTGACAACTCAGTAGCACTTCTTTATTTAGTAAGTCTTTGGTATATAAGGTTCCCATGCAGGATGGTTCCACTGGGAACCCCATTCAATGTGACTCCAGCACCATTTCTTGTAGGCGTGTAAATGAAGGAATAATTTGGTGTAACAGGATGAGTTAGGAAAGGGTAAATTAAGAAAGCCAACATGATGCTGAGCAATAAGATGGTCCTCTGTTAGAGGCAGACTGGCACAGCTGGGGCTGCTCCCCTGCACAAGAGGAGCCTTCAGGCAGAGCTCAGAGCCCCTGGCAGGGCCTGAAGGGGCTCCAGGAGAGCTGCACAGGCACTGGGGACAAGGCCTGCAGGGACAGCACACAGGCAATGGCTGCCAGTGCCAGAGGGCAGGCACAGATGGGATCTTGGGCAGGAATTGCTGTGGCTGAGGCTGGGCAGGCCCTGGCACAGGGTGCCCAGAGCAGCTGGGGCTGCCCCTGCATCCCTGGCAGTGTCCAGGGCCAGGCTGGACATTGGGGCTGGGAGCAGCCTGGGACAGTGGGAGCTGTCCCTGCCCAAGGTAGGAGGTGGAATGGGATGAGCTTTAAGGTCCCTTCCAACCCAAACCCCTCTGGGGTTCTGTAAACCCATTCTGTCTGCAGCTGAAAGCAGTGAGTCGTTTAAGATAACACTGTGGAGAGCAGGCTGAGTTACTCGTGTAATCCTTTCCTACTCTTGTGTTCCTGTGCAGGCTGCTGCATTGCCAGAGACCACGTCTAGCTCACCCAGCCTCCTGGACAACCTGCTCCATGCTTTGAGACTGGAAGGACCTTGCTCTGCAATGAAGATGGAGGCGGCAGGAAAAGCAGAGGAACTTGTTGATTCAGAAATTCCGCCAAAGACTTCTGAAAAGCAAGAGACTGCCCCTGATGAAGACAGGCCTATAGAACTCGAGGCACAACCTCAGAAGGACGGCGTGCCCACTGCAGAGGACTCTGCAGTGCTCTCCTCCATGCCTTGCTTGCTGATGGAACTGAGGCGGGACTCCTCGGAGTCTCAGCTGGCATCCACGGAGAGCGACAAGCCAGCGGGCGGCCGAGTTTATGAGAGTGCCTCTTCCAACCACTGCATGCTTTCCCCTTCCTCCAGCGGGCATTTGGCCGACTCTGACACGTTGTCTTCCGCAGAGGAGAACGAGCCCTGCCAATCTGAAGCCGCCGCGGAGGGAGACCCTTCCGCGGTGTCCGGGGCTGCGGTCGGGAGGAAATCCAGGAGATCCAGGTCGGAGAGTGAGACTTCAACAATGGCTGCCAAGAAAAACCGACAGTCCAGCGATAAGCAGAACGGCCGGGTCGCCAAGGTAAAGGGTCACCGGAGCCAAAAGCACAAAGAGAGGATCCGGCTCTTGAGACAGAAGCGGGAGGCAGCTGCTCGCNGGATCCGGCTCCTGAGGCAGAAGCGGGAGGCGGCCGCTCGCAAGAAGTACAACCTGCTGCAGGACAGCAGTACCAGCGACAGTGACCTGACCTGTGACTCCAGCACCAGCTCGTCAGACGACGACGAGGAGGTTTCAGGGAGCAGCAAGACAATCACTGCAGAGATACCAGGTAGAGGATGTTTTTTAAACTGAACTGTAACGCGCCTGACATCGTTTCTCAGCTGTCATGATAAGTTAGATGAGTGACACTTGAGAAAAACCCGGGAGAACTGCAGCTCTGTGTAAATTTGAAGACTGCAGTGTAATAACAAGACATGGGCAAACTTTAAAAATCTGTTCTGAGGTTTCTGTGCACTTTAGCACGCCAGCAAAGAGTAGAAATGGTAAATGGGAGGAAGGACTACCTTTGAATTCTGGATTTTTCAGATCTTTGTAAGCCTATATGAACACATGTCAGTGCTGTCAAATCCCCTTAGTTGGTGATAATCTAATTCTTAAGATAAGTGGCCAGCTTTGCTTTAATATATAAAGCCACAGCTTGGCAGCTGTGTTAGAAATGGCACGGCACACCTCTTGCCTGTGTAGCAGTAAGGCCCTGGCCATTATTGCACTTATTCTGTGCTTTCAGCTCAACATGTCAGTGCATGACAAACCTGCTTAGCCTTATTCTAAGTTCTTTCAGATTCCAGCTGGTCACCTATTTTAGGATACAGATATGATTACACAGGTGCCCAAGCTATATTCACACCTAAATTTTCAACATTTCAGACAAAGTTGTTGCCATATTCCTATGTCGTTAGGATCAATAATTTCTACACTTTTAACTTTCTGACACATCTATGTTAAGATGGGAGGCAGCAAATTATAAGGGCCTTCTTGTCATTTTATTAGTGTCATTTTATCAGCAAAAGAAAGTTGAATTCTTCAAGATTTTTGTTTACTGAGTCTTTGTTATTTTATTAGTCCAAGTGCTGTGGACAAGATTTTGTGTGAATTATTCTTGCAGCATATTATACCAGAGAACCATCATCACATGGCAATCAGAAATAAAATACGTAAAAATAAAAATACGTAAAAATAAACTTTTTTGCTTGCCAATTTTTACTGGGTTATATGCCTTTTTGCCTGTTGTGCTAGAAGCTTTTTCTTTTTGAGAAAAATAACATCTTACATAGGGCAAGAACATTTAAAGGAAAACTGCAGTATTAAGTTGCTGAACTAATGCTTTCTAGACGAATTATTTAAGATACTGCAGCAGATTTTACAAATAACTGATTTAACTGAGTTGATTATGGTGGATGATGCTGTCACTATGAAAACTGGCATTTTTCCCACACCTGCTAGGAAGCAGGTTGCACAAAGGAAGTTAATGTTTATTATTAGAATGTCTGGGAAAGGCATAATATCCTCCTATAATTATTGTGTAGTAAACTTTTAATAGAGATCTAAAATTATTTTTACCAATTTAGTAGTTAGTCAGTCTTGTAGCTTTCACACTTTTTGCCTTTTTATTTGTAATATTTACACTTTGGGCAATTTAAGCCTAATTTAAAGCCTGTTGAAGAAGACTATTTCATTGATTTTTGAGACATCTCTCAAGAAACCCCAAAACACATAGAATAAGTCCCTCAGGCCACATTCTTTTTTTAAGCCATAAAAGTACCTTGTGACCTAGAATGACACCACACGGTATTTTCAGGTCTGCTTGGGTTTCTGAGGGCCATTGTGGCACCTGAAGCCACTCCAGGATGTTTTTTTTGTGTATCCCTGGGTGCTTCTTTATTTGACTCTTGGTCCTGACCACGAGATGCTTTTGGTTCAGGGATCCCATCACGTGGAGAACTTGACTATTACTGATGATAGCACCAAGGCCCAGCTTTACCTGCAGTGCAAGGGTGCACAAACCAATCCAAGGGAGGGACACTGGCATTTATTCTGATTTCACAGCACATGTCATCTGCCTGGTGCTGAGTTCTGTTTGAGGCATTGAAGGGTTCCAGCTGCCCCCTCGGTGCGATGCGTACCGGCCACGTTGCGGTTTTCCTTTAAATAGGAACGGCTTTGCTTTGTGGGAAACGCCTTCCAAGTGCAAGAGAAAAATGTTCTCTGTAGAGATAAGGATGTGGTTTATCCAAAAAACGCATCCTGTGCTGCTCGTGGGTGAAGGAGGCGTTGTGGTTTGAGAGCTGCGGTGGGGCTGCGAGTCCGGTGGGACTCCCAGCGCTCCATCGCAGCGGTGGGTTCCCAGGCCATCTGCCATCCCTCTGCCTCGAGCTGGCAAGGGACTCAGATCCTTCTTCTGGCTGGAAAGCCATTTTAGTGCACTTAGCAAAACACTGTGAATAGCCTCAAAACTGAGGGAGCGAACGTGTGGATAGAAAACAGTACAGGGTTATCAAAAAATGTTATTGGAGATTCAGGCCGCCAGTGTTCTCTGCATGCAGTGCAAAGCTGAAAGGTTTGACTTCAGCATCAGGACAAAAGCCTGAAAAGCTTTTGCCTTTACTTCTAGAAGGGTGATCTGTACACATTGATGCAGAAGAG
The DNA here is from genome assembly GCA_013397245.1 of Thryothorus ludovicianus. NCBI lineage: Eukaryota > Metazoa > Chordata > Aves > Passeriformes > Certhiidae > Thryothorus > Thryothorus ludovicianus. The sequence goes on from VZTB01002130.1 coordinate 17,335, forward strand.
TTTTTTACAGGCAGCACGTGTTCCCCCTAGTCTGTGTTTGGACATTCAGCCGCAGTCTTGGTTACTTACTCAACATCACTTATTTTCATATAATTTTTGTTTTTAGCCTTCTGTTGCCTGAAAAACAGCTTTGCCAACAGAGATGCTATAAAATTTCTAGTGGCAGTTAATTTGGCCCTCATGACAAAAATTACACAGACTCTTAAGCTGTCAACACAGGTAGTGTTACATCAGGCACTGCGCTTGTGTGTGGTCTGAAAAATTAAGTTGCCACATTTGAGAACACAGTACTCTTTCATGTTGTGTCACTAAAATTCTTCCATTTAAATAGTGCAACACTTTAAATAAACCCTTTTTTTAAACCATCTACATCACTGGCTCTGAAATATGTTTGGCTAAATTTGTAAGGTAAAGAAAAGGTTCAGTGAAATACGGGATGATGACGCCGTGAAGTTACAAACAGAGCTGTACAATAGATAGTCAGGTCTCTCTGCTGAACTTCAAGATGGATTAAAATAGTGGCAGGCTTGTTTTTCTCCTCAAGGAAGCCTGAAGAGTTGAGATTTTACTGCTAATGCTTCAATACATGTACTGTGAGCTGCAAAGGAGCTCAGCACAATGTAAGTTACAGTACTGTCAATGCATCCTGTGGTGTTAATTTACACTTGAAAATAAAGTTCAGTCTAAATTTCAGGGGTGCTCTTGTGAACCTTTTCACTGATGTGAGCAATCATAATCTTTGGGTCTTTATTTCAGGGAATTGCCATGATTTTTGGATTATTGCAGATGAGGAACAATTTTTTACCTTTTAATGACTGAGCCTCTCTGTTGGCATTTAAGATTTTGCTGTTCTTAAACATCATATAAGCATGGTATAGGAGTCCTGAAATAGATTCTGCAAGACTTCTTGCTGTAGGAAGTTTTTCCTTTAAACAATTTCACATGTGATGCTGCAAATTAACTCTGAATGAAATTGGCATGAGAGCAAGTCCAGGGAATGAATATTTATTGCTGTGTACACACTTCTGTTTTGGAAGAAGTAAGGGAATTTTAAAAATACAAATAATATACAAAAATATTTTGCGTTTTACCACCATTGTGCTTTCTATAACTCAGAAAAATCTGAATTGAAATGGGGATGACTCATGTTTTCAGGCTGTCACAAAATTTTGTCAGAAAGTTAGAGTGTTAATGTTGAAAAAGCCACATCTCACTTTGTTTTAAAAAAAGACTTTTAAAATATGCAGTAAACCCAGAGAGATGGGTTCAGGTTCCTTCTTTCTAAGAACTGTTCTTAGATCTTGGATGAAGCAACTGCGAGGGATCAATTTGGTTCAAATAACTCAGAATGACAATTATAGTTAATAGATAGGAAAAAGAAATCATCTGTTAAGAGTGATTTGCTGTAAGATACTAATTTGGAAGTGTTTGCAGCAGAATAACACAGAGGAAGCAACCACTGCTAGTTAAAATGAAGATATCTTACATTGTTATGCTACCAGACTTCCTAAATTAAATTACTTTGGATTTGGTTATTATTTAGATTGTGCTCGAGTGATCCCATAAAAAGACATCACTGGGGCATTTCTTAGGTAGGTGCTGTTTTGCAGGAGGTGTCGTCTTGAAAATGAGAGAGGGATCTTTGATTCTGACCCCTTTGTGACCTCAGATTTCTTCTCCTTTAAACTTGGCATAATTAAAAAAGCTATAGTTTAAGGTTTATAGACAGAAGAGGGACCAATTAAATAAATGCTAGCACTTTTAAGAAAAAAAATGCATTGTTAGGCTTGGGGGTTTTTTAACCCTAAAATAAAGATTGAATAAAGCTTGTTGTAGTAACTGCACAGGCAGCATTTAAAGCATTGTTTTGGTGCTGCTGTAAATTTAAGATACTCTTTGAATGATGCCTTTTAAATTTTGTATTGTAGGGCTATATATATTTCTACATACTTTTATTCAGTTTACAGAACATTTTTGTCAACTTTGACCATTCTAGTTAATTTTTACCTTTAAAAACCTGAGATGATTGTCTCACTTATCACCATCAATAGTTTTTGTTTAAACTGCAATTGAAAATTGACATCACTTATTCATATGTCTGTGGAAATCAGAAGGATTTTAAGTTAGTTCCTTAGGTTTAAGGTAAGATCTAGACTAAAGACAAATAAACAGAATCATATTGGATGTTCAGTACTAGAACTAAATGAACAGAAGAAATGCTTCTTTTAAGGAGGAAATTAGTGAATATACAAAAGGAGCCATGTTTTAGGAAAGAAGAAACCATTTTACATAATCCATTTTAGTTAAAATGCAGTTGGAAGGATGTAAATTAGTTGCTATATAGTTGTTTTTAGCAGAGGACCTGAATGCTGAATTTCCAGCATGTCTGATAGGCAAATAGATGGGCAAGAAAGACTTAAAAGCTACTCTTCAGAAGTAAGAGAATAACCCTGGGCTTTGTTTAGCTGTTCCTGAAGGATCTGTGTATACCTCATTTAAACAGCTCCTAAAAAGAATGTGGTGTTTAAGTGATACTGTAATTTCATGTACTCAGTGAAATCCCAATAAAGATTTAGTGCCTTAGGTTTTTATTAGTAAATATTTACTTAGGTTGTGCAATGATTTCTCTCATTCTTAGGGGATTTTCCATTATTTTAAGCTAGGGGATGCCACAAGTTTTACATTTAGATATTAAATTGCCATCCTCTGTACCTTTGTGTAGTTTAATGTGATGCTTGTCTTGTTTTGGAATTACCTTAGGTAACATTTGTGTGTTTGGATGGCATGCACATGTTGTTTATGATTCCTCAGACGGGTACAGGGCCTCATTTTCTTGGGGATTTATTGCTTCCTAGATGATTCCTGGGTGAACTCTACACTTCCAAATATAGATTCCACTGCCTTTTGTTATTGATGTGTAGAGTAAGGCCACGAGGATTGGCCTTCTCTTCTGGCCACTGCAGTTCTTCCTGATAATCCCAAAGCCAGTCATTTCCACTGTTTTCCATTTGATGGATGGCTGGAAGCAGCACAGTTTCCTTCCAGCCATTCCCTGTTTTCTGCCTCGCCTGGGGCTGACTGTAGGAAAGGTGGCTCAGGGCAGCTCCTGGCTGGTGTGAGGCTGGTCAGGGCTCCGTGGTGTGCAGGCTGTGCCTGTGATGGAGCTGTGTCCATCAGCCCGACAGAGGATGCTCTCCCCTCCTGTATCACCACAGCACTCACATAAACCCCCTCATGTTTTCATGTTTTGTGTCTTGTGTTCTCCTCATCGGCGTTCTGTGTGCTTCCCCAAAACCAGGCCAAGAGCTTTGGGCCAGTTCCACCTGTGCTTGACAGCCTGTTTATTAAAAAAGTGTGTAAGTAAAATACATGTAATTATTCAGGTTTGTCAGTTAAAAAATAGCATTTTGGATTGCAGCTGAATAGAACTAAACATGCTATTGTATGATGTTTTTGACACTCCTTCAGTTGAATTCAAAACAAATTGCAAGGCAACTGGAGTAATTTGGTGAAAAAAGAGACCTTTGTGACAGAATTGTCTGATACTTCTAGAATAAAAGTAATCTTGATGCCAAAATTTCTATTATAACCTCAGTGGGTGTAAAATTTTATTATAAAAGTAATACTGTTGGTTAATATATGCTAATTCCTCTCCCGTTGTCATATCCAAGGGGCAGAATTAGAAAAGTTGTTTTCCTCAGTTAACATGCCTTAAATAAACAATATTATGTTCTTACTTAACGATGTCTTATCAAATGGCCTCAATGTCTTTAAAGCTGGCTTCAGTCGTGCTGGGGGATCTGGAGGAGCGACCAGGGAAATTCCAGGATTGCTTGACAGGGGCACCGTGTGGGATAGGAACTGCATAGGCAATGTCCTGGAAGAGGCCATGAACTGCTTTGCCGAGATGCAGA
>VZTB01002130.1:27269-38169 GCA_013397245.1 Thryothorus ludovicianus
TGTTTTTAAAATAACAGGGGTCTGCCCTGTGACCATTGCAGTTAACATGTGTTAGGACGAATGCACTGTGTGATTTGTACTGTAGAAGCCAAAATAATCAGGCTGATTGATAGAGATGGACAGTACCTTGCAAAACACGAAGCCAGAAATTGATCTTTCTCAAAATTTTCATTAGTCTCTTGGTGCTGGGTCAGCAAAATGAAGGCACATGGAAAAATAGGCTTAATAAGGAGGGATTTCAAGTGCACAGCAACTGGCAGCAGGGGATTAGTCTGGACCATCAGAGGCTGTATCAGTCCTTCCCTGGAAAGGTGCAGTCTGTTTGCTTGGGAAAGTGGGATATTTTCTGCAGGGTTGCTGCCTTTTCCTAATGGGAGTTGTGTTAACACAGGGAATTATTTACTTTTTTAAAGTGCCATGGCTATGAAAGGGTGTGATGGTTTCCAGAACCCTCCTGAGACACTTCTCCAAGTAAAACTGGGGAACAGATCTGGTTGATATACCTGCTGCCATAATTCTTGCACTGTTAGGCAGCATCACAGAAAATAACTCCTGTCATGAGATACAAAGTGGATGCCCCTTCACAATATTCTCAATCCACAGCCATATTCCATGTGCCTTTGCTTAACGCACAATGAAAAATGCTTTATTATCTTCATTCATAATTTGGTAAATGAAATCCAGGGTACTTTCCATCTAGTTATCAAAAAGCCTGGAAGTATGAATGTTGTTCAGCAAGACTTGAATTTTTGAGATTTCTTTTCATGTGATATATTAAAAAATATCCAGTCTGAGAACAAATAATAATTTGATCATGTTGTTTTGATTTTATTTTATTATTATGGTAAAAAAAACCCCACCAAACAGAAAAGCTTTACTGTGTGAAATGAAGGAAAATGTCAGGAAAGTGGATTCACTGATAAAGTTCACTTTATGATTTTAGAGAGAATGTTGTTACACTGATACTGTTTTTTATTGTATTTACAATGTATTATTTGCTTAACCCTGTAAATTTTGAAATGTAACTACTGTAACCTGGAATAAATAAATAAATCTAAATAGCAATGAAGTGTTTTATGTTGCTAAACAATGTAAAAAAGCACAGATCTCCAGCCCCCAACTCCCCTTTGGGAATTGTTTGAGGATTCAGGTAGATTGTGTCATTTGAGCTGCACATACTTTTGAAATGGCAGGTCTGGGTCATGTTTTAATTAATACCAAGTTTGTACTGCTTATCTGAAACAAAAAGGCTGTCACTTCACCCTGTAGTTTTGTGTATCAGTACTTTCTGTTTGGATCAGTAACTGATGTGTCAGTTAAAACTGTAAAATTATTTTGGCAACGATAAGTCTTTTAGGTTTTGGCACACAAAATACAATTATTTCGATATCTGACCTTAAAATTTATACAGGTAAAGAAGTCCATTCTATGTTATGTTTATTATGGAAGTAATGGGAGTTATCTCTTAAATTTAAGCCTCAAGTGTAAATGAGGACGTTCTTAGGTCTTTCCTTGTTTCAAAATGTCTCAGTATTCTCATTTGTTCCATGGGAATAAATTCAATTAGAGTAGTGAGGCTGAGACCATCAGTGCCCACACACAAGAGGTGGAGGTGAGGCTGGCAAAGGCTGTGTCTCCCCGGGCTCTCTGTGTAGCCCCTTTAGCATTTCCACCTTTCCCAAAAGCATTCCTAAACTCCTCAAACAGAAATATCCCAGTAACTGGAGGGGAATTCTGTTTTCAGCCAGGCTGAGCTCCTCTGCTCATTAGCCTTGAGCAAGCTGCAGGCCACTGCCTGCCTCAGTTTCTCCCGTGGACAAAAAAGGTTAATAACCACCTCAGACCTCTCCAGGATCCACTGAGGGAGAGCTTTTTCTAAGAACAAAGTGCTGTAAATATTTTTGCTGTTATTACTGTACTGTTCTGTGTGTCTTAAAACTTGGGGTGGTATTCACATCTAAATATGGTTCTGTGTGTCCCTTCCTTGCAGAGACACTGATGGCTCCAGGGGGCAATTCAGACCACCAAAATTAGGCTTTTGATTTTGGATTTATCTTAATCGGGATAGTCCTCTGGAGATTTCAGTCTTTCTTCCTCTACTTGTGGAGGAAACATAGCAAATTTTAAATCCCATCCCTGAGGCTGGAATTCACCTTGTGGAACTTGAGCCTGGTAAAATTGAGGTGCCTAAAAGGGCTAAGGTGGTGTCTAAGCTTTTTCTGTTGGCTGGGGAAGGAGGGGTGATGGTGCTCTTGATGCTCCAAGCTGCAATTTCCAGGCTGAGTTTATCTGACTCTGAAGTTCCTCTCTCTGGCTGCTGTGGGAGGGGGTTTAGGTGATGAGCTCTGCTCAGCCTGCCCGAATGTAAGAAAGATGAAGAGAAATAATGACTTGAAATCATAGACTGGTTTGGGTGGAAAGAGACCTTAAAGCTCATCCTATTCCACCCCCTGCCACAGGCAGGGACACCTTCCACTGTCCCAGGCTGCTCCCAGCCCCAATGTCCAGCCTGGCCCTGGACACTGCCAGGGATGCAGGGGCAGCCACAGCTGCTCTGGGCACCCTGTGCCAGGGCCTGCCCACCCTCAGCCACAGCAATTCCTGCCCAAGATCCCATCTGTGCCTGCCCTCTGGCACTGGGAGCCATTGCCTGTGTGCTGTCCCTGCAGGCCTTGTCCCCAGTGCCTGTGCAGCTCTCCTGGAGCCCTTTTAGGTCCTGGAAGGGGCTCTGATCATCTCTCCCTGGAGTTTGAACACCCTCAGCTCTCAGCCTATCTCCACAAATTTCAAAAACTTAATTCCCCACTCAGGTTGTGCCAGCTAATGTCTTGTGTTTCCTTTGCAAAGACAAACAGCCTGTGCAGTGCAAAGGGACAGTGCTTCTTGTGGAATGGCTGCTTTTAACCTACAGCTGAAATTTTACGCCTGAGTTCCCCTTTTTGCCTGTGCTGCCATTATAATGAAGTAAGGGATAATAGGAGTGTGGATCTTACAGCATGGGTCAGGCTGCTGAGTGTTGAGATGTGGCTCTAAGAAAAGCAAGGGAGCAGGTAGCACATGAGAAGTGATTTAATTTTCTGTGTTGCAAGTTAAAAATGAGAATTGGTATGTGTAGAGCTGGATTTTTGTGCGTGTGACATTTGATTCAGTTGTTTGGAGTGGAATTAGTTCTGATGAGCTGTGTAAATTAAGGGAGAATTGGACACTTGGAAATGCTGTCCCCGTGATGACCTCTGCCTCTGAATTCTTTGGGGAAGGAAAAAAGAAAGCAGGCTTTCCCTCCCCCCTTATAGCATTAAATGTCAACAGCTGTATTTTGCTGCTGGTACTTATTAACTTTCAGCCTTGCCTTTTTCAAGCAGTTATTGCTTTAGAAATGAATTAATGCTTGTCATCAGGGAAATGTACTTCTTCCAGCTACCTTGGGTTCTCAAAAGATGTAATTTTTCTGAAGCAGATAGTTTAAATTACTGACCAGGGAACCTCCTAACTCTCCTACACTAAGTCTTGGTTCTGGCATGGTTTGTCTTGATGTCTGTTTTTTAATCTTTTGAAATCCTTTTAGAGTCAGTAATTACGTGTAGTGTCTCTGTTATAAAGAAAAGATGATGAATTACACCTATGGTGGCAGTTAATCATTTTTACCTTTTCAACCTGAAAGCATTTTTTCACTTTATTTCCTAGCTGAAACCAGTTGTCATTATTTCTTGGTACCATACATTCACTTTGCATCACATCACTGGATGATCACATACTTGGCTAGGGAAGTATTATTTATTTCCAAATTTAACCACTCCTGTCCCATCCACGCAGTACTGAAAAGGAAACAGGCTTTTGGGAACAGAGGATTTTTATAAGATTTTTTTTTTTAATATGCTTTCACTGCAACTTTCATTTAGTTGTTGCCTGCAACTTTATTGTTTGATTTTGCGTGGTTTTTGTTGACTTTTTGTTTTTAACACCCATAAGTATTTATGCATATTTATTTTTTATAAGTATGGGGAATCTGAGGATTTGTTACAGTTTGGTGGTAATTATCTTGGCTTTGTTATTTACTCTTTGTTATCACATTTACTGGTGATAGCTGTGGGTAAACCTGGTGTTGGGGGCCCTTCCAAATTTCCAGATCTGATCCTGAAAGGCAAGGCTGAGAAATGCAAAAATAGATATCTGCTGTGATTGCTTTTTAAATAGGCAGCTTGTTTGGGGTTCTTTTTTCCAGATTGTTAAATTGGTGGCTATTACCCTGACAAATATAATTACCGTGTGTAAATTATATTGAAAATATTTTTGTCTGTTTGATGTATACTGAATTTAAGCTAAGTTATAAGGTGTGCTCTTTGGAAGTGTGGAAGATACAAGAGTGGAGCTACAGATAACAAGTTTATGCTTGTATTTCCTACTGATGAAGACTTTCACACAAGTTATTTCTATGGGTAGGTGATGAGAATATCACTCTGCATGTATATACATTTACTATACATTTTTGCATGATTATACATGTAGGAGTGGTACAATTTTGACTTGAGACTATTGGTGCCTTTTGTCCAAATACAATTTTACTCGTGTAGGCACGTCTATCTAAAAATCAAATTTCGCTTCTGCTTTTGGAGGTCTGAGTCAGAAGCGAGAGAAACAAAGGCCTGAAGGGAACAGTCCAGAGCTCCTGAAATCTTAGATAACCTGGTGAAAAAAATGGTCAAATAGTCAATATTGTACTTGACCCTCGTATCTTCTGCACTCGACTGTTTATTTTTACAGCTCACATTATATATGTTCACGCTGAACTCTGATGATAAGACTGAAAGAAAACATGCCTCCCATGATTCAGTCCAGCCCTAACTTCTGCATGTAATTTAATCATCAGCTGTCACAAATAATTAACTGAACNATTACCCTGACAAATATAATTACCGTGTGTAAATTATATTGAAAATATTTTTGTCTGTTTGATGTATACTGAATTTAAGCTAAGTTATAAGGTGTGCTCTTTGGAAGTGTGGAAGATACAAGANTTGCCTTCCAGTTAATTATCAGGAATTCTGTTCCAGTCATGATCATCAGCGTTTCATGTTGTGAACAGTTTGGTCTTTAATACATTGGCATTTAACTACTCATTTATTTTTGTTGGGTCTGTTTTAAGTTTGTAATGTAACATTGTTTCATGGAATTGTTGTTTTGGAGGCAGGTCTGATCTGAAATATTTTGTGAATTTCTTCATACCTTGTTGCAAAACTGATCTTTAGTACGACTTAAGCAAAATGTCACTCTGATGAACTGTGCTGCTAATCACAAAATATGGGTTTCTGAAAGTAGCCAGTTGAATTTTTTTTCCAGGCACCAAGTTACTTAAAAAAAAAAACAAACCTCCAANAAATACAATTTTACTCGTGTAGGCACGTCTATCTAAAAATCAAATTTCGCTTCTGCTTTTGGAGGTCTGAGTCAGAAGCGAGAGAAACAAAGGCCTGAAGGGAACAGTCCAGAGCTCCTGAAATCTTAGATAACCTGGTGAAAAAAATGGTCAAATAGTCAATATNAGCCTCTAAAACCAAAATCTGCTTTAAAACCCTGAGAAAAACAGCTTTTCAGAGAAGTAAATTTGAAACTTCTAGCTCATCGTGTTCTTTCTGTCTTCAACAGCCACCTAAAACACCAAAAAGAAACCAGTTTTTGCTAAGGCTTTTCATTTTATTCTTTATCGCTTTTAAGAGTTTTCATTAGTCATTTTGTAACTCTGAAAGGCCTGTCTCCCTGAACACATTCTTAGTTTATGATTATTTTTTATTATCCCACACAAGTTGTACCATCCATGTATCACACCCATAACTAAAGGTCCTGCAGATGCTCGGCTGCAGAACTCCAAGAACCTCCTTGGGGTTAAAGAACTGCAAGGATGCTGAGCTTTGGCCCAGCCTGTGTTTCTGTCTCATCCTCATTTGCGTGTTTGAAGCCTTGGCCCAAAGGAACGTCCCAAAAAAAATGAGAAATTGTTTCTCTCATTTGGGGAGGGGGAGCTCCAACCACTTTCATCCAAAGTGAGCTCAGTGAGGTGCAGGTGGGGCAAGGCATTTGAGCTAAAACACTCACATTCTCTCAGAATTGCATCAGTTATCCTTTCTCTCTGCTTCCACATCAATCTTTGTCTTGAATTTGCCTGGTTTTTTTTCCTGAGCCTCTTCTGTTTCTAGCATGCTTTCCAACTATAAGTGATTTCTATTAATCACGAAGAATTTAGTTGGTTCTAACAAAACAGATCAAAAATAGTTTTTTTGTTATTCCTCAAGGACAGATTTCGGAATCACGTAAGCAGTTTTATCTCCCTCTTTCCTCCATTATGGTGGCCAAAAATTCATATGAGGATCATGTTGAATGAAAAGTGTATTTATCACTGCACAATATAATTTTGTTTCTTGTTATTCTTGATCTTAAAAAAAAGCCCCAACAAACACCACCAAAAAACACTGCTTTTTAAAAATCTCCCTGCCCTTGACAGGTGAATGTTATGAAAGGAACGTTGTCTAATGTTAAATTCATTGTCACTGGATCAGTTCTATGAAAAAGTTTTATTCAGTCAACCCTATAAAAATGTAAGCTGTCACTTAACTTCTGTAAAACTCTCTAGAAAAATACCATGTCTGCCCAATTTAATGTCCTGTAATTTATTATTTTTTATTTTAAACTGGAAGTTTTATCCTTTAAAAATTGTAAATGTAACATTGTCAGATATGAAGATGTTTATGTGTTAATGTAAAAGACAGTACACAAATAACTGGTTCTCTGATAAACGTGTGTTTCTTACACTTGTGTTTTCTGTGTATGCAAAGGTCAAAATGTCTCTGTAATCTCAGGCTATGTTCATTAACTGACGTTTAATAATTCATACAATTTACCACTATGTAACTTTGAGAGCTTCATGTAGGATGTTGCATTAATCCTTAAACAGATTATTTGTGCTTTTGAAGATGTCTCTCAGCCTGTGGTGATTTTTGACCCGTGTTGCTTTTGTCCCCTGCAGATGGACCCCCTGTTGTGGCTCACTATGATATATCAGACACAAACTCAGACCCAGAGGTGGTAAATGTGGACACTCTGTTGGCGGCTGCAGTAGTTCAAGAGCACAGTAATTCCTTAGGAAATCAAGACTCAGGATCTGCCTGGAGAACCAGGGGGCTGCTGAATGAAATGAATGCTGATACAGGTTTGTTTAAATTCTCTGACATTTGTGCCAGCGTTGCAGTTGGTGTCTCTCCCTTTCTCACTTTCAGTATTTTTATAGTTTGTACAGCTGTAAAAGCTCCCTGTGTGGATTTTGTGAGAGAGCAGGACAGGTGCTTATTAAAAAGGTCTGACATTTGCTCCAAAATGCAAGTGATTAAAACTGATAAATATCCTGCAATATATTTTTGACACTAATTCTCTTAACTACTTTTCTTCTTATTTTCCTTCTAATTACTACAGGAAACTTAGGTCTGGGGTTTTGGTAGTGGGTTTTTTGAAAATGAAAGTGACTTAATCTTGTTACTGTATGATTGATTGTGACAACCCATGCCACCAGCTAGTCAACTGGTCCCAATCTCATTTTCAGTATTGGGATTGCCTGTGTGTGTCTTTTATTTTTTTTTCTTTTTGGTTTTTTGCTTTTTATCTCTAAAATAAAAACATTAATTCTTCCCATAGTCCATCTGCATTTCCAATACCCCTTAGAAAACTGGGTAGTGTTTTTTATGTTAGCAAACTGCTAACAGCTTCATCCCACAGCCTTTTATGCCAATTTTATACTTCCTTTCCACTCATTTTCCTAACTCCTATGTTAGGATTTCAGACTGCATAAGACACATGAGTCTTTCCTGCCATGGTTTGTACTTCGTGCTGTTTCCCAAAGGTCTCCTGCCACAGGACACCCACGTGGAGAGTGTTGTGGTGGCTCTGAGCTGCTTTTCAATATCTTTAAGGCTTAAAGAAACACATTTAGGTGGTGCTTTGTAAAGAGGTGTTCCATTACTATGGAGTCTACATGCTCACAATTTTAGTGTGAGAGTCTCTGTGCATTATTTTCACTGTGGTCCATGGCTGCATGTTGTTCCTTTTTGAAGCTTGCCTTTGTTTTCCAAGCTCACTGGTCTTTTTTTGCAGGACAGCAGCTGACTGATAACTATTTGACCCCTAGCAATCCCAGTCCTTAATTAAAGGATTTATTAAACAATTAGAACAGCTACATATCCATTACATATCACTAATTACATATCCATTACATAGCACTAATGGATCAAAAATACGAAATGAATGTAAGGAAATAAAAAGTAAGTTTCTTACCAAGCTTTCTTCCACTTTTCTCTTAAAATGCTGCAGTGCAGGTGGAAATTTTTTTTCCTTCTTCCATGTATATCCAAGGGAAAAAGAAAACTGGAAACATCAAGAGACTTCTTCATCCCTGGGAATGTGGATTTGGTCCTGGTGCTATGGCCATAGCACTGAAAGGATGAAATCTCTTTTTGCTCATGCACACACCTTACCCTGCAGCCTCAGTACACGTCTGACTGCAGCTTTGCCAGTCTTGGCTTTTTCCTACCAGGTCTAGGGTTGCACACTGGGAAAGCAGAATTTTCAAATCTTGGATCTGGTTCCCAAGTGTAATCTTCAGCCAGTAACTAGTTTAGCAGACTATAAAGAATATGTTCTCATGGGAAAATAACAACATTAGAAGCTCTATCAAAGTGAAAAATCTTTTTACACCATCACATCTTTGTGCATGGGCAAATATTTGGGGCTGTTTTGCAAGACCTGGTGGTGTAGGGCAAACAAAACATCACTTTGGGCGTCATCCTAATGTTCATGCAAAGAAATTAACAGCGTGGGCATGTTATTAGGCATGAAATTTGTATGGCCAAAGGCTGTAAATCTGTCTGTCTGTGCTATAATCTTGATTAACACTCAGCTACTCTTGCAGTATTTACTCAGCTAATCATGTTTTCGCTACTGCTAATTATCTTTTTGTTGTCTGAACTTAAAGCCGTGGTAATACGTGGAAGCTCTTTTGGCACTCCAGTTTATACCTCTAGGGATACTTTTTGAGGCTATTAAGAAGCTGGTCTTCTTTGCTCCTTTGCCAAACTTCACTCTGTCAAGAAAATGAAGGGTGGTTAGGCATTAAAACAAAATATTATGGCCATCCCATTCCAGTCCCTGCCATAAGCAGGGACAGCTCCCACTGTCCCAGGCTGCTCCCAGCCCCAATGTCCAGCCTGGCCCTGGACACTGCCAGGGATGCAGGGGCAGCCACAGCTGCTCTGGGCACCCTGTGCCAGGGCCTGCCCACCCTCATGGGGAAGAATTTCTCCTCAATGTCCAATCCAACTCTGCCCTATGGCAATGTGAAGCCCCTGGCAAGCGAATCAAAGCCTCTCTGCCCAGGTACTTCTATTAAAGAAATACCCATGACCCATTTTTGGGCTTTCTAGCAGTCAGTGATATTTGCCAAGAAATGTTCAGCTGAACTGCAATGCTAGGAAGAGACTGTCTGGGCTATTAATTTGTTTTAAGTTTAGCTGACAAACATTTTTTTGTCTTGTGAGGTGGAAACTCTTCCTTCAGGTACCTGGCAGCACATGTATTTCCCTCCCTTGCTAACCCTGATCCAATCACCAAGGGTCTTGGCTTTCCAAAAACTGGAAACACAGCATGGTCTCTCCTCCTGCACAAGAGCTGCACAGGCACTGGGGACAAGGCCTGCAGGGACAGCACACAGGCAATGGCTGCCAGTGCCAGAGGGCAGGCACAGATGGGATCTTGGGCAGGAATTGCTGTGGCTGAGGGTGGGCAGGCCCTGGCACAGGGTGCCCAGAGCAGCTGTGGCTGCCCCTGCATCCCTGGCAGTGTCCAGGGCCAGGCTGGACATTGGGGCTGGGAGCAGCCTGGGACAGTGGAAGGTGTCCCTGTCCATGGCAGGGAGTGGCACTGGATGAGCATTAAGGCCCCTTCCACTCAAACCATTCTATGATTCTGTTTGCTTGCATCTTTCCCACATGCTTAAAGCAGTGATTGGAAAGTTTCCCCAGCACTTGTTTCAAGTTTAATTTCTTCTCTCTGTTTCCTTTTAATCTCCCTGGGGGTTGTAATTAATTCTGCATGTTCACACACCTTTGAAATCCTGTGTGTCATTATTGCTTCTCCTCATCCTCTCATCTTTGAGGGGGTGTCCACTCAAACTAGATACACGTAAAATATTCATCTACTCTCACATTTCCTGCTCAATAAATGGCTCTTCCCCTGTGCAGTACAGCTGAGCTAGTGGTTTTTCAGAAGCAGGTAGTACCAGCTACTTCAAGGCTACCCAGTGTCCCTTAGGCTAATGATGAAGAGGGACAGTGGATTTAATAATCTTCTCTTTTTCCTGGGAAAAAAAGAAAAAAAAGAAAAGTAGAAGTTATATCTTTTCATTAATTGATTTTTCAAGAAATCTATTTTCCATGAGTGAAATAATTTTGGCTGCTTTGTGTTTCCCATGCAAGTATTATCCTGTATGACTCAACACAGATTCACTAATTGGGGTGAAGAACCTTCTTAGCAGCACTTGGCAGAAAAGGCAAAAACATGCCACACTTGCTGTGAATATTCAGAAAGGGCTTGTAGTTTGACTGACTGACAAACTGGATGTCATTGAGGAACTATAATAAAAAAACCAGACCTGCTGCATGTGGGACTTAAGAAAACCACTTTTTCTTTTCAGGTATTTGTAATAATGTTAGAGCAGGTGTGTGAAGCAGCACTGCCAGAAACTGATGGGTTTGCTGTGTTTTTTTCGCTGACCAGCTTCCCCTAGTTTTTTATTTAAAGAAATTAAATTAATTTTCCTGGATGTGTGGGATGTTTCTGTCCAGCCTACTGGCTTTTTTTTTTT
>VZTB01002132.1:0-15698 GCA_013397245.1 Thryothorus ludovicianus
AATTAAATTATTACTGCAAACATAAGACATCTATTTGACATTTAATTTTCTTGCATTTGATGATTGGAAAAGGGAACATATCACTTATACAAAGGCAGACATCAAAAGGTCCAGTCAGAAGATTCAGTTTCTAAAGTCATGCTCTCTGGTGACTAGCTATTAACATGTGGGAAATTTGGAAAGCTCTCATGACATAGACTGCTTTTACAGTAATTTGCCAACATAACATGAGAAACATGGAAACTTTTTAGCATTATGGAACGCCAAGGTAACACTGATTGAATCATAAACGCTTACTTGTCAAGCTATGTTTGAGCCATAGTACCCATACTGCTTTTGCTATTTATTAAAAAATATAGATATTAAAACAATGTCTTAGTAATAAATGTCAAGTACAATGTAGTAAAAATCTAAGAGGTTAGAAGAAAAGATTCGTCAAGAAAACACATTTTAAAGTTCATCCAGAAAACACATTTTAAAGAAAACGCATTTTAAAGTTATTTTCCCCTAAATAGACATTTTCCAGGTTTATGTATAATTAAAGTTACTAAAATACTGTTATTTCCTGGTAGTCTGATAAGTAGCCATAATTCCTCTAAAATCAAGTTTTAAAAGCTCTTTTTTCTGTGTGCTTTCACGTGAAATTCTCTAATAAAGCTGAATATTGGATAAATCCACTAAAATACAGAAGAAATAGAGCATGCTTGGAAAGTCTTTTTGTTGATGTTCCCTATTTTCAAAACCGGGCAGATAATTTTTGGTAATTATATGGAATAAAAATACCCATCTGAATAAAAACCAAATATTTTTTTTCATGAAAGTGATCTTTATAACATGTATTTTCAGGAGTTTTCTGAGGAGGCTCTGTTTTTTTTCTCTCTATAGCTTGAAGGTTTGCGTGTATGTAGAAACAGAACAGACATTGTTAGTAGCCTGGCCACACACTGATTTTTCTGAGTAAATGACATTGTCCCTAAAGTTGGATATGTTTACATTCTCAAATGTTCTCCCTCAGTTAATGTAGGTAACTGGGGACTGCACTATCTCACTACTCCCTACAAAATGATAATGAAGTTATGCACCGAATTTCTCACTACCTTCAGGATTTGCATGTTAAAATAACATAACACTAGTCCATGCTAAAGGTATTTATTTGTGAATTAGGCAGATAACTCATTGTGAAAATGATCTTTAAAACAGAACATATAAGACAGAAGCATTATATACTTCCTATTGCATATACAAAGCTAAAACTGAGAAGCTACTGAATGACTTTTCCAAGAAACACTGCTTTAAGTTGCCAACTAAATAAATTTATCAAAATGTAGTACATCATTACAACTAAAGCCTGATGCAAGCATGTGAGTATTTTACATCTTATAATGTTTTGTCAGGTACTAACTTTAAGCTTGTTCCAATAATGAAATAAATAGAAAACTGTTGCTTTACTATTTTCTTCAATTTATTAACATACTACACTGCCAGTTTGTCCAGAAGAGTATCACTCTGTAGAAAATATATTGTGGAGAAAAGAATGCATGAACTTCATGTCTTGAACTTGACAGGAGTCAAACAGATCTTTTATATTATTTTATAGATCTCTGTTACTACCACAAGTTTACTACTTATAACATCAGAAAATTTTCAATTTTCTCATGCAAGGCTCAGTTGCAAAATGCTTGGCAAAAATGGTTCTAAACACTCATTTAAGTCCATGTTTAAACTCTAAAAGTAAAACTTAGGCTACTTGAAAAATTGTGGTTTTTTTTTTTTTTCCTGGCTTGTTTCATCAGTTAAAAGGCCATGGTGATGGCCATTTTCTTACTAAAAATAATGAATAGAAGTTATGATTTCCCAAAAGAAAAGGTGAAGGCCAAGCTAGTATTTTTCAAAACAAGGAGAATAACAGAATTATCTAAATTAAGACTGAACATTTGAAATTGTCCTCTAAAGAGCTGGACATGGAGCAGTTCCCCTGAATGAATAGGAATTTGGGAAGCTCAGCTGTTGAAAAATCAGGCTAATTGACTCTGCTGATAACACTGAAACCCAGGTTTGATTTTTTTTCTTCGGAACATGCCATATCAATTTAGCACAGAAACCATATCCAACATAAAATTGCCAGCTGCTACTAAAAGAATGAAGTAGTTATTTTAGACTTCATCTACACAGAAACTATGACATCTGTATGGAAGAGAATACTAACGA
The DNA here is from genome assembly GCA_013397245.1 of Thryothorus ludovicianus. NCBI lineage: Eukaryota > Metazoa > Chordata > Aves > Passeriformes > Certhiidae > Thryothorus > Thryothorus ludovicianus. Next base: position 2,209 of record VZTB01002132.1, read on the forward strand.
AAGATCATCTGCTCCTCTTCTCAGTCTAGTCCTTAGAAAGCAAAACAAATAGACAGGAAACTCTAGTTCCATTATTTGACCAGTAGGTACCTCTTTCCGCTGATTCTTTAGAGAGCTCACAACTGAACTCAGTTTTATACTATTTCTTATGTGGAACAAGAATTGGAAAATGCCTGAAAATCTGAATATATCTCTAGATTCACAAGCAATAAAATTCATAGGAAATTTTGAAACTTATTTTGCAATTACTGCTGTAGCAATAACTATTTAAAATAAGTAGTTTTGTGGTCATTGTAGCATAAACATATAGCATAAAATCCACATTTTTCCCAGATGCCAAAATGAAAAGTTATGTTTAATTGAAGATTTCTAAACTGAGAGCTGATGTGCTGTAATAGAACCAAATGGAATTTCTGATGGTAAATCAAGTGACATGAAATCTTGGCATACAGATTTTCTATAATGAATCCAGGTTGTTTAAAGTTTTTACTTGCAGCCACTAGTGCAACTTATCTTGACACAAAAGCAAGTTTCAAATGATTTTACTTAAATGTATTAGAAGGTAAAAGTAAGAAATTGAAGTTCAATTAAACATCATTTCACAATGCGTCCACTGGTTGAAATATTGTCATATGTTCTATTCTAGGATGTTTCATACGCTTATGGATATCTTCTGAATCCCTAATCTGCAGTACTATTCATTCAGCCTTTTTACATTTCTCTTTGCTAATATTTCAGCATTACACAGTTATCTTCTACACATAAGGATTTATGTACATATATGTTTTATGTCATTATTAAATCATTATTAAGGCTTTTATAAAAAATTATGCATAAATGCTGTCAAAAAGGATGACAATGTTTTTTTATTTTAGTGTTGTACAATACTTGATCTATCCTACACAAAGAAATCACTCCCAGAGAGCACATTTTCAGTCTTATTTAGATCTCTTACATCATTTTGTGAAGATTAATTATTCTTCATAATGTGTTTTAAAGATGTAAGGCTATCTGTGACTGCCAAATATAATTAATCTAGATAATACACCAACAGTGCATGTAATACTGTTCAATAATATATTCCTTTGTGATATTTATGTGAGTTTGATAGCCAATTGCAATTAACCAGTAGAGTGTGCTATTTTTAAACTGTGACAAGCTCCCTGGAAGGTAATTTCATCACTGTTCATAAATTTTTTAAGATTCTATATGCAATATGAGAAAATGGATAAATATCAGTACTTAAGTAGCATTTTATCCTAACTAAAATCTTGAAATACAATCATAAAGATTTTCATGGGAAAAAATTACTATTGAAAATATTTTTAAATCATCAGCTCTTAATATATTTCAGAGCTGCAGACTGTACAGAAGACCAATTCTTTATTTTCAGAAAATAGTCACAGAACTGGGATCTCACATGCATATACAAAGAATATCCTATGACAGGTTTTTATTACCCAGGCAATTAATACTACACACTTCAAATTATTTGATAAAATTTCAGAACAATTTTATAGAATTTCAGAATAATTTGATAAAATGTCTTTGGGTGTGGACAAGGTAGTTTTATGGAAACAAACTTCTTCATCTGCTCTAAATTTATTGTGATATTTTAAATGCTGGTTATGGAATCCTATTACATTGATCCAGATGAAGTATTTAGACAGGCTCCCTTTTTTATAGCAATAAAAAGCTGCCATAAGATGTAGTATGAGTTAAAAACTCACGTTTTAGCTATGAAGTTGATGGCAGTATTGAAACCGGATATATTCAGTCACATTTAAAATCATCATCATACAAATATTCATTGTAAAATACATCAATACATAAAATTTCTTAAAAGTCTAAACACATAAAGAAATCTTGTAAAATTTGAGGCATGTTCTTAAGAAAGGCTTAAGGATATGTTCTTCTTGTGCATTTTAGATAGGCATACATTCATTTTTATAGGAAAGATAACTTTTACATAGATTTGGTAATTTTTTCATTGTTCATAAAAAGCTTTTTTTACACACAATTCAATTTAATTCCTGCATGAATGCAAAGAAAATATAATTAAAAATTTGGAGGAAAAATTATCTTGTCATATAAGAACACTCCTCCCTCTAGCACTAAATCTCTATATTTTTCCTTAGAAATGCTCAAAAGTTCTAGAAAACATTATCTTTTCAGGTTTTACGATTGTTCATATGATAACTATTTTGAAACTGATCAACATTTCTATAAAAATCTCATGGTAAGATCTGGAGGACGCAGATTAGGCATTTTCTAAAGTCATAGTCCATCTGCATACATTCATTAAAAGTTGTGTAACTTTCAGCTTTCTAGGCAATTTTTAGGCACACATATAGCCTGAAATAGCTGAAAATATTACAGCACAGCCATGTTCAAAACTATGCCTAGACTTTCTGGTAATTAGCTCACAAGCATATTGAAAAGAAAGCCCCTAAATAACAACACATTTATTCCAGAAAAACAATGATCTGAAACAGCCAATGTTTAAAAGAAATTATAAATACATAGATTTCCAAGAGTAGAAGCCTTTACCCATGATATGGAAAAGATTCTGGTACAATTGAAAAAAGCATGTAAGAAGATACTTTAAAGGTATGCTCCAGCTTGTGGCATGTCCATGTAAAAATGGAAAATGTAAATGGGCTGTCTTTCTTTTGAAGAAAAGTAAATAAATTCTTAGGAAGATCAGACAGTTCTCATTTACTGCTGTTTTTGTTTGTTTTGTCTAGGTTTTGTGTGTGTGTGTGGTTTGTTTGGTTAGTTTGTTTTCAATGTAGAGAGACAAGCAATGCTTCGCTGATCAACATTTATACTGAGCTGAAGGTCAGACTGTCAGCATTTCTGCAGGCCCATATATATGAATTAATTATTGTCTTCCAGGTACTGGTGAGCTACAAAATCATTGCAAGGCCACTTAGAAACATAGAGGTATAAAACACATCAGGTTGGAATGGACTTCAGAAGATCACTTTGTCCAGTCTTTCCCAGGAAAGAGATCTTGTATTTGATACAAAAAATAAAAAATAAAAAAAAATCATTAAAAAGCACAATGGAGAATTGAGAAATGCAAAAAAATATTTTCTTATTTTTGTTATTATTATCCCCTGGAATTGCCTGTTGGATATATAAAGTATTTCTGTTCTTACATTTTAAAACCGTGAGAGATCACTATAGGCAGCAGTTTTTAAAAAGAAACAAAAGCCAAAAAAGGCTAGCTCATGAATTCTTTCAGTTATCCCAGTAAAATGTAGTTTAAACTCTTCAGTGCCTGTTATCTCTTTGGTTTTGAAGGGGGTTATTTTTGTTTCATGTGGCTTTTTGAGTGATTCATTTTAAAATATCGTTATACATCTTCCTTTGTACAGTGATGGAAGATAGTCATAGCTTTCCCTGTCAGGTTAGAAAGCATATAAATATTAAGTATTTCAGTGCCGTGTTTTCTCAGGTAATCTTTCCATACTTAATATCCAATAATTATTTTTAAAATTATCCAGTAATGTCCTTTATAGGATGTGGTGTGGTTTTGTCTGGTCAAAGCCTTGGTGCAGGTAAATTGCAGTGTTTGCTGTTCCATTAAGGTAATAAATTCAATTCCTTTCAACACCACATCCACTACTGACAACAAAAACTGCAGTGACAAAAACTTCTCAAGAATAAGATGAATGTCTTTAGTAAGGCTTTACTAATAAAAATATTCAGGTAGAAATACCTTACTAGGTTCAAATATAACACTGTCCCTATTTAGTCCTTTGATAAGTTCTGCCCTATAGCAGGACTGTAGATGGCATAAAAATATTCTCCATACTTCCAAATCATTCTTTGAAACATCTATGCACTGCACTTTTTCAAGTAATGTTATCAAGAACTGGACAACTGTTGGGGAAGATGAAACAGGAAAGCCTTATAAATATGATTGCCTGACAAAAAATTTTGAGAATAAGGAAACAGTAAGCGAGATTGAAATGAAAGCCACCTTTGATATACCAAGCCTTAGTTACTGAACAACTGAAAAACAATGATATGGCCAGCTGAAAGTCATCCCCTCTTGTTTAGACAAGACCCTCTGCTTCCAGATAAGTATGGTAACGTAAGGATTCTTATAGGCTGTATGTAAACGCCATAGGATTTGTATCTTATACTAGATTGGTTAGTGGAAATTAGAATATTCAACACAGAAGATTTATTGCATTGTAATGGGAACCTTGCTCTCTCTGTTTTTCCTCTCCTCTCTTTTTCGGTGCTTTTTCTTCTCTTTTGCTGCTCTTATCTACTCTGCTCTGCTCTTATCTCTTGCTCTCAGTCTTTTATTCTCTTACTCTCTCTCAGTCCTGCTGTGAGCTGCAGCTGGCAGCTCCAAGCAGGGTCCCTGCACCCACGGCCTTTGCAATAAACTCTAATTTCCAGGACTCAGCTTCAGAGATCTCTCGTCTCTGTCTGTCCCACCCTCCGACAGTCTCCTACAGACAACCGATTGCAGTCACCAAATAATTTCAGATACAAAGATTCAAACTGTGAGTTTGTCTAGCCCACACTCAGACCTCTTGATCAATACACATACAGGAGGAAGAATGAACTTTCTTAGCTACCAACAGCGTTGTCACCTGAGCCACTTCCAGCCTCAGCATGGGCTGTGTTCACACTGCAAAAACAGAGACAGCCCAGGAGCCACCAGGCTCTGGAGCCACAGTCCCTAGCCACAGCTAGTTCTCTCTAAGAAAAAATGAGGAGAGGATCCTGAAGCAGTTCATCCTGAAGATGAATTCCAGCTGGCGATATAGACCAGAATGCATGAAGTTTGGTTTCTTTTGACCTACACAATCCTCCACTGCTACCCTAGAATTTTTTAGCCCCACTGAGGGCCTTCATGCAAAAGCCGAAGTCACACAGTGTAAAAACAACACTTCAGTGGGCTGCAATACACCTTGTGTTATCATTTATTATTTCAAACACTTTCAACTGTATGTATAAAAAATAATTATTGTCTGGCTGTCTTAACAGTATCATATAGGATCCAGAGGGAATTCAGAGCCAAGACATGAAAAGACTGTGCAAAGACAGCACACTGTAGGGTCCTGAGCAGGATGGGCCACCCTGTACCATTTAATTTATACATCATACCCAGTAACTGATGCATTTTTCAGGATGGATGGAAGATTTCTTCAATATTTGTAAAGTTTATTCTGTGAAGACAGTCTGACCAGACAGCTATGAAATGGCCTTAGGTCTCAATCCAAAATATACACAGAATATTAGGCAGAAGGTCTTGATAACTTGGGATAAAAGTTCTTCAAACACAGACAGAGGAGACTAATTCCCATAATTTTGTTGGAGAGCTGTAAATGTATATTTAAATCTTAAAAGTTTAATATAATTTAAATTAGTAAATGGAAATAATTTCAATCATTTCAATATTTCAATCACTGATTTAAATTTCTTTTTGTTTGCATTTTTCTGGTTTTTTACTTAAAGAAATATTCATCTCCTTTAAAGTTCACTCTTATTTTTACTATCAAGATATACATTATACTGGTGTATATTTGAAGTAATTCCACAGTTCAGTAGACATTTATTTTTCATACTATTTTTATGATATTAAAGTATTAAATGCCACTACTTTTAAATTTGATGACAACATATTTTATTCAAAGTTTCTGGAAAAACGCTTTCCACTGGAAATTAAAATTCTACTACAATACAGAACCCAACTCTTGAGGGTTCGTTGTCTATTAGAGTTTTTTTAATAGAAAAAAATATACTATAGATATTTAAAGATAATAAGTAGTGGATACGGATTTCAACTAGCACACAAAAAATTGAAAGTATAGCAAGAGACTTCTTTGTATCCTTCAAGACTTCATAACTGAGATTCAGCCTTAGGATGTTTAGAGGACTCTGTGTTTGAGTTTGGTTCATTTTTGGTTATTTTGTTTTCTTAAAATGATTAGGAGAAGAAGAAGGAGAAGGAAAATCATAGCTGGCAAAGCAAAAAAACCTAATCAGATTTCCTCTTTCATTATTGCCAAAACAGTGACAAAATAAACATTTTTTAATCACCCTTTTTTTTTCTCTAACTGTGAAAAACAAGCTGCTGCTTCTTACATCCAGTTTAACTTTTCAGCATACTGATTTAAAATGCTTGGTCAGTTATTAGGATAACATTAACTACCTGCAAGTTTTGACAACAAATGGAATAGTAATGAAACTACTGTTTCTAAATACTGTGATCAGGTTTTTTTGTTTGGTTTTGGCTTTTTCTTTTTTTTTTTTTTTATTTATTTCTTGGGACACAGAAAGACTACCATAATCTGCAGCAGTATGCCTTGCCACTTCAGGGGTTTTTTTGGCATTCTATCAGTCTAGCAGGATGTCAATAATATGTTTCCAAAGCTTGAACATGACTCTTAGTATTACATCAGGTCTATGGACAGACATTCTTTTAAAAATGGTTTTTTGTACATTTTTCAATAAATAAGCCTGTTTTGGTTTTAAACTTGGAAACAAGACAAGCTTACTTGAAATGCCTGACAACAATTGTAATACTGCTTTCTGAAGCAAAAGTCCTCAAGGCAAAACTTTTTAATCCAAAACTACACCTAGGATATGTGCTGTAAAAATTTTGCGAATAAATCTGTCTGACATCTTTTACAATGTAAAGAAGGAGGTGGAAACAGCAAGTTTTTTGAAATAACATCTCCTGGCATGAAATAGTTGATTTTTTGGACTACATAAAGGACTCGTTTTATGTCCTAAGGTAAGCAGCTTCCAATAGTAATAACTTATACCATGGTGGCTGTCTAATGCTAAATATATTTAATAGATATTTCACTTGTTAGGGGCTGAAAATGCATTTCCAGTTACACTTACATACTTCATCCCGTTTTATTCCTTTTGCTGTCACTGCTTCACTGTTTTTCAGCAACTTTTACCCCAGACATAAAATTTCACAAGTTTGCAAGTACTTTCTTCATGATACATCAGAGGGACATCAGAAGGAAACCATATTATTTGAATACTGCATTTTGATCCTTTTGATTCAGAGATTCTATGCTTCTTATGCCTTTAGGCAATTGCTTATCTTAGTTTGCCATTCACAATAGAAGTAATAGCTACAAGATACATTAACTTCTGTAATGTCATCCTTGATGCTGTAAATCAAATAGTGGATTTAAAAAGAAAGGGGTGTGTATTCCTTCCTGTTTGAGAGGAGCTAAATACATTTCTGCTGTTCTTCAATGTGAAGATATATTACACATTCCTAAAGTTTTCTGGGGCAAGACGAGAGTAAAATAGATGAAAATTAATGAGAGAAAGTGGGAGTTAAATTGTTATAATTAAATTGTTAATTGTTAATAAATGTTAAGACAACAATAAGGAGGTTATACAAAATGGCAAAAATAAAGCTAATAGGAAAATTAAATATAAAACAAAAGGATTTTGACCACAGTCTTTTACAGTACTAAAAAAAATCAAGAGTAATTTGCCTCAAGCATATTACAGAAATTCATTATCACTTCAGTGTTGTAGATTAAGTGGTCTTCCTCATTGGTGTCTGTAATATTTTTTTGTCTTTACCCTCTGCTGCTTTTTGCTGTAAAATTGTTTTAGCTGGTGTCGTTCTTCAGTGAATCCTGACTGTGTCTGCCAGACAAACGGGTTCAAAATAAAAAATAAGATTAAATAATTAAATGCTGCTTCATTATCGATCCATACAGAGAGCAAGAGTGAAAGTAAATTGTCCAGGCGTAAAGCTGAAGTTTTTTTGTTTCCTTATGTTCCCATCTTGCTAATTAATATCTCTGCCATGCAGAGGTGATACACCTCTGCTGGAGACAGCTGTTGTCTCTTCTGTGGCCTCTGTCTGGAGCCAGGGACTAGATTTGAGCTCTGCTCAGGAAGTGTTAAATCATTATACCTCTGATTAATCCTGTCTGCTAGCTTGGTCAGATGATGAGTTACCAGCTCTGTACCTGCTGTGACAACTCACACATTGGCTTACAGATTTGTCCACAAAATATGCTGCTGTTGCCTTGTTGATGTGGCAAACCTTGGGTTTTAGAAAGTTTGAGTGTATGGTTATTTTGGTAGGCTGCGAAACATTTCTGAGGAAGACAGTCAGCAGAAAGAAAATAGTACTTCAAGCAGTATAATTAAGCTAGCACTGAGCAGAATTCATCAGAAAGAGGAACTTCTCTATCCAGAGCAATTTCACACTGCTGAATTCTAAAAACTGTTGGGTGGGTTTTTTTGCAAATACTGGAGATATGAGAAGTTTATTTTGTTTTGTAACTCTTTGTGTTATCAAAGTGGCTAATTCAGAAGCAAAAAAAAATTTTAAGCAACAGAAAACTGTTGCCCTACAGGTTTTATAAAAAACCTGCTATAGAAAGTTTACTTTTCAGCTGGAGAGTCAGAAGAAACAGCGGGATGCTGATTGAAGTTATTTGCTCATTTTAATACCTATGGTGGTCTGATTTTGACAATTCTACATTCCTAGAATTATAATACAGACTAAGGTGTTGAGAGCTCAAGGAAGGGAACAAGAATAAAGCATATTTACATTAAAGGAGGTTAATCTATAAAATGAAAATTGGACCTCTTGCCCTGCAGATCATGAAAGGCTAAACAGACTAAGGAAGTGCTAAATCAGACTGCATGCTTAGGTTGTGTTTCCAGGAATCCTAGTTATCCCCTGTTAAAGGAATCAGCACTGTTGTGGGAAATGCATGTTGAATCTCAATGCTGGCTCATGCAGAGGGAGAACTTTTACTTCACCTTCCTATATCACTATTAAATACATTTTTAAACATTTCCATATTGGAAAGCATGGAGAAATGGCTGTTCACTCTAATTTAAATTTTATGTTTATAAATTTACAGTTTGGATTTGTTCCAGACATACAAAGGAAATAATAAAATTCCTTCTCCCCAAGAGCCAATTCTCATTTTCCAGCCAGATCTGGATATTCAGGGCCCTACTTTTGCTCAGTGAAAGCACAAATTTTTTCTATTAGCTCTCCCTTAGAGATGCATATTGTTCTGATTTTTTTTTTCCCCTTATCAAGACAAACATTTTCTCTCCCCATTGCTAAGTAGATCAGGCATCATTAGGAGGCATGCACAGTACTTGCAATACTGTAGCATACTCTTTTCAAGTACAGTATTAAATATGCCCATCAACAGTTTACTGTATACAAAATTATATTTTACACAAAGTGCTTTGGAAAATGATGTTGGACTAGTTAATGACAGTTTCTTTAGGAAAAAACCTGTAGAAACACCTTCGCTGCATTTTATGTCCCTGACAATGACTCCTGCTCCCCTTATTTAAGCAGGGGGTAGCACACAGTATCCCACCTGCTTCAGCATGGTCCCCAAACTGAAAATCAAAGAGATCTTTGGTATTACTTCTTCTCACCACTGAACTGTACATTACTGCTTGTCATCTTTCTTGAGTGAGCTGAATCCAGTATTGGAAAACTGAGAATCATAGGATCACAGAATCCTTTAGGTTGGAAAAGACTCTTAAGATCATCAAGACTGATGGTTAAACCAGCATTGCCAAGTCCATCAGTAAACCATGTCACTAAGGGCCACATCCACACAGTTTTGAACATTTTCAGGGACATTTATTCCACCACTTTCCTGGGAAGCCTGGACCAATGCCTGACTACATTTCAGTGAAGAAATTTTTTCCTAATATCCAATTTAATTCTCCCCTGGTACAATTCAAGGCCATCTCCTCTTGTCTTATCACTTGTTACCTGGGAGCAGAAGCCAACCCCCACCTGGGCACAGCCTCCTTTCAGACAGGTGTAGGGAGTGATAAGGTCCCCCCTGAGCCTCCTTTTCTCCAGGATAAATAATCTCAGCTCCCTCAGCTGCTCCTCTCAGCCCCTGTGCTCCAGACCCTGCCCCAGCTCCGCTGCCCTTCTCTGCACTCACTGCAGCCCCTCAGTGACTTTCCTGCCCTGAGGGGCCACAACTGGACACAGCACTCAAGCTGTGGCCTCAGCAGTGCCCAGGACAGGGGGACAATCACTGCCCTGGCCCTGCTGCCCACACCATTGCTGATCCAGGCCAGGATGCCATTGGCCTTCTTGGCCACCTGGGCACACCCTGGCTCATGTCCAGCTGCTGTCACCAGCACTCCCAGATCCTTTTCTACTGTGCAGCTTTCCAACCACTCTGTTCTAAGTTTCTGTGGTTGGTTGACCCTTACTGGATACCAAATACCCACCTATCACTCCCCCGTGCCACTGGACAGGGGTGAAAAAATATAACAAAAAGCTCATAAATTGAGATAAGGACAGGGACATATTGCTCACCAACTACCAGACAGATAAAAGAATCTCAACTTTGGGATATTAATTGAATTTATTAACACTCAAAATCAGAGCAAGATAATGAGAAATAAAATTAATCTTAAAAATATCGTCCTCAAGCCTAACCTCCTTCCCAGGGTCTATCTCCTTTCCCACAGCAGTACAAGGAGATAAGGAAGAGAGGTTACTCTCAGTTCATCATAGGTTATTTCTGCTGCTGCTCAGGGAGAGGAGTCCTATTGCTCCAGCAACTCTCCAAAGGACAGTTCTCCCCAACTTCTCCATCATGATTCTTTAACACAGTCTACAGTTCTTCATGTGTATTTATCTACTCTACTGTGGGTTTCCTCCAGGGGCTGCAGGTGGATCTCTGCATTCCCAGGACTCTCCACGGGCTGCAGGAGCACAGCTGCCTCACCATGGTCTGCGCCAGGGGCTGCAGGGGAACCTCAGCTCTGGCCCCTGGAGCACCTCCTGCCCTTCCCTTTCCTCTGACCTGGGTGTCTGCAGGGCTGTTCCTCTTATATATTCTCACTCTCCTCTTCTCTGTGACTATGACTACAACTGCACAGTAACTTTTATTTCTTCTTTTATATGCTATCACAGAGGTGCTACTAAACAAATCTCTGATTTGTTTGGCCTTGGCTAGTGGTGAGTCTGTCTTGGAGCCAGCTGTCATTAGCTTGGCCATGCAGGAAGCTTCTCACAGAACCCACTCCTGTAGATTTCTCACCACTCCTCCCACCCTACTTCTAAAACCTGTCTCGGGAAACCCACTGTGGGACTGTCTGGGGTTGTTGTGACCAGCACCTGACCTTGTTGAACCTCACATCATTGGCTTTGGCCCATTGATACAGCTTGTCCAGATCTTCCACTGCACTCCAGCAGATCAACACTCCTGCCAAACTTGCTTTTGCATGCAAACTTACTGTCCAGATCCTCTTGTTCAGGTGATCAATAAAGACATTAAACAGAGCTGACCCTGATACTGATACTGAGCCCTTGGGAACTGCATTGGTAACTGACTGCCAGCTGTATGTATCTCCACTCTCTGGGCTCAGCTATCCAGATAGGTTTCTAGCCAGTGCACAGCACATCCATCCAAGCCATAAGCAGCCACTTTCTCCAGGTAAGAGACAATGTCAAAGGCTTTTACTGAAGTCCAGGCACATAAAATCCACAGCCTTTCCCTCATCAACTGAGTGGGTCACTCTGCCATAGAAGGAGGTCAAACAGGACCTGCTTTCCACAAAACCCTGGCAGAACCTGGTCCCCTGGCTGTCCTGCACATGCCACACGATGGCATTTGAGATGATCTGCTCTTGACCTTCCCTGGTACACAGAAATGTGCAAAAATCAAGGTCCACTTTTTGTACCTCATTCATTTCCAAAACACAGAAGTTTCATTTTCTTCAAACACTTTCATGTTTGACTGTCATTATGCAAAGAGGACAGTCAAGATCACAGCACTGTTGTGGGAAGGATTTGCTGACGGAAATATGTGAGGGTTTGGAATTGTCTTTTAAAGGAAATGCAGGCTTAAGGAGAGGTCAGCACTAAATGTGTTCATGATTTTTTTCCATAAAAGGCAAATAAATGCTTGTTTTATAAAAATATACACATACTGTCTAATTTTAATTTCAAAAAATATAGATACCGAAAACAAACATGGCTACTTCATCTCCAGCTATAAAAATCTAATTGTTTTGAAAGATATATTGTTTTCAACTTCAGGTTTTAACAAGAAGAAAATTGCTGAGTTAAAAAGGTTCCCACTGATAATCCATTTTCATGCTTATAATCCCTAAGAATTTAACTCCCTTTTTGTTTGTACAGTGCCATGGGCTTTCATGGCTTAAAGCACTATAGCTTATAATTAGCTAAGCTATATCAGATACATGAAAAACCTCCAAGGCCAGCCCGAATATAATAACTATGCTGACATGTTCCTCATTAATATGGCAACAAAGTGGTAGTTTTGACTTCATTTCTGAGTCTGTAGAGTTACAGATTTCTTATTTATAGCAAGCATTGTAAGGAGATATGATACAGGCTGGAATGGAATTCAGTTCAAGACATCAGCAAGTGAAGGTTTTATCAAGGGCACTAAAAAGAATGACACTCAAAAACCAAGGCAGCAATTTAAGAAAAGAAAATAAAAGCCATGGCTATATTCCAAACCCACTCTCTTATTACTGATAGGTTTGAAAGATGGTAATGGCTACTACCAGAGATTATTGAATGTGGCCTGTACGCCACACTATAAAAAGCTATTTCCAAAGAGTGTCTCAAACACTTTTGGGCTCAGTAATAAGGACAATTAACAGAAGGCAAATGAAAGAAGTGAGGAACTGTGAGTTTTTTACCAGTATCTCTGGTACAGTGAATAATTGATTACAGAGATGTTAGAACTTCTCTTTGACACTACTGAGAGAATTAACTCCTGGCTGATCAGGTCAAAGTCATGACCTGGGCCACACAGTCCAGCAGTAAGAAGTCACACTCCTAACCCATGCTTTTTTTTCTATTCAATCTGGTTTTGAAAATAATCACACTAAGAAATTCACTGAAGCCTTGAGAAAAGTTTACAAATCTGAATATTTTAATTTGCAATGATACCAGTCAGTTTCACTATGAAAAGTCACTTCAGTTTCACAAGGAAAATTCTACCTCTACCTTTTTTTTTTGCCATGATAGACTTGATATTAAAACTCATAGTCTACATTGCAACAAATAATTTATACAGAAAATAATGGATTTCTACATTATATTATGTAACTGTACATGTGTTTTAATTGAGATAATATATATATCAAAGCCAAGAAACATCTTAGAAATGAAAAAATATTTTTATGTTACATATATAAAACAAAATCATAAAAAAAAATATTTTTTAAATTGTGGTACATCCTGCAGACAGATTTCTCAAAAAAATTTGAAAATATGACTGCAAAATATTTGAAATGCTTCTAACTAAGAAATGTAATGTAACCAGCACAACAACCCATTGCTCATATTTTGTCTTGAAATCCATTCAGAAATGAAGCCTAATAAAAACTTTAAAGTAGCAATTTTTTCATTGGAACAACTTATGATTTTTTGCTTGATGTTCCTATTGAAATAGCTTTCTGATATACTTTTTCTGCCTGAT
>VZTB01002133.1:0-37034 GCA_013397245.1 Thryothorus ludovicianus
TTTTAAGTAGGTAATACTGAAGTTTGGGTTTTTAAAGAAAAGTCCAGAAAATTATGGGGGAATAAGAAAGTACTTTCTGGATATTTTATAAAAAGTCTCTGAGACTGAGCTACAATCAGTGGAAGAGAAAGAAGGTGATTGTTTCACAAGGGAACAATTGAATTATAAAAAATGGCAACACATGCTGGCCAGAAGCTGGAGGCAGTGTCTCAATGCCAAATGAGTAGGAAGATGTTGGAAGCAAATAGGCTTTGAAAGGTCCTGAAAGTAAAAACAAATTGAGAATGTTTGATATAGCAGAGGAGAGAAAACCAGAAATACATATAGATTTCAATTCCATTAAATAGCTTTGTTTTTTAAAGGAATTTGCCTACCATCTATATTTTCAAGTTAAAATCTTCTTATACACTAACAGTGTACAGAATCTAAAAGTATTTACTTGTTCCAATTATTCCTACATGTGATTCTTAACTCCATGTAACACAGGATAATAAGATAAATTAGTAAAAAGGAGACACCAAAATGCTCCAAAATATTCATTGCATGCTTTATGCCGTTCGTATGTAACTGCTGAGCACATTGCAAGGAGGTGGCCAACAGATGAGCAGCGTAGTCATATTCTGCACCCTCACTATGTCGTTGTTTATACAGAGTGTCTTCGGGCAAGTTTGATAATGATCGTTTGTTTGGCATTCAATCTGCATGAAATGCTGCCCCACAGGTTTGAGATCTTTTGTTGAATAACGTGAAAAATGCCAGAACTAGCATGCAAAAGAAACAAAAAAAAAAGCCTAGCCAGAAGTATTTGTTATTGCCAAGACTGAACACCTCTCTTCACACATAAACAGGGATTGAAATACATTTTTCTATGATCCTCAGAAAGGTCTCCTTGACTGTTCAGCTTTTGTTGTTTGAGTAGTCTGTCCTTTTCTATGTGCTACAATAAAATGAGTGTTCTTTTTCAAGGTTACTTTGTGTGCAGATTACTGCTTTGCATTAAGTACACCCTTAGCATAGAGACTCTCCAAGGTCTTTAGGCCTTCTAAACCTCACTCAAGCCTTATTTCAGAGCCAAGTTGAACTTTGTTGGACTTTTCTTATATGTCGCAAATATTATCCTTGCAGCTATGAGAAAATAGGCAGTTTTCTACAGGAAACTGTAAAAAACAGAATATTCAAGTCACATTCTTTCTATTCAACTCTTTTCTTGCACTGTTACAGCTTTACAGTCAAAAAACACTAAATGTGAAAAAGTTTGAATGTATATTTTATTCTTTGTGGTTCTATTTGACTTTCCTATTAGAACTCCTTTCTCTCCATCTCTGCAGATTATATTTTAACAAGCTGTTGTCTGACATTATATAAATTTGCTGGATGAAATAAATAATTTTCTGCATTATCTGTCTTTTTATGCAATTATGGCATTTCCCTTTGGATAAAGATGATTATTTAAAATATTAATACATCAATAATGCATTTAAAATACAAAGATTCATATTTTATCCTGGACAGCTAAAAGACTTACAGATTTTTCAGGTCTAAGATAAATTCATGCAAATATTTTTTATTTTTTTCAGTATGTTTTTCAAACTGACTAGTATGTCAAAAATTCATAAACCAGACTTCTCCTTCATAGCAAATTTTACTCATCAAGGCTAAAGCCTTTAAAAGAATGGCTAATGCCATTGCCACATGGGTTTTAAGACTTGAAATATATATGGTAGGTATTTTCAAAATTTTCCTTTTTACCCCATAGAAGATACCTTTCCTTAACTGAGTATAGAATGACACTTAAAATTTCCTTCACTGTGCCAAAAATCACTGAAAAGATTCCAGGCAGATTACAGTTTGTGAAAAGCTTTCATTTTCTGAAAGTATATATAGTGGAAATGAAAGTAGACACAGGAACCTACAGCTTTTAAGATAATTTGCCCCTTGACAGTTAATTGGAGAAAGTAATGTCAGAGGTGGTAAAATCTATTAAGACAAAGTCTATTCCCAGAATCACGAAATCACAGAACATGTAGAGTTGGAAGGGACACACAAGAATCACTTTCTTGAACCCTGTCTACACGCCTCGTGCTCTAACCACATCCCTGGGGAACCTGTTCAAGTGTCCAAATTCTCTCTGAGTGAAAAGCCTTTTCCTAATATCCAAACTAAGCCTCCCCTGACACAATTTGAGGCCATTCTATTGGATTCCGTCACTGGCCATCACAGAGAAAAGATCAGTACCTGCCCCTCCTCTTCCCCTCACAAGGAAGTTTTAACGGCAATGAGTCTCCTCTGTGTCTCCTCTTCTCCAGGTTGAAGAGACTGAGTGACCTCAGTCTCACCTCATACAACTTCCTCTCAAGGCCCTTCATGATCCTCATGGTCCTTTTTCAGATGCTTTCTAATGTCTTCCCTATATTGTGGCACCCAAAACTGTACACAGTATTCCAGGTGAGGTTCCCCCAGCTCAGAACAGAGCAGGACAATCCCCTGGCTGCCAGGGCACTGCTGACTCAGGCTCAACTTGACATCCACCAGGACCCCCAGGTCCTTTCTGTGACTCTGCTTTCCAGCATCTCATTCCCCAGTCTGTCCATACATCCAGGGTTGCCCCATCCCAGATGTAGAATTGGGTACTTGCATGTTAAACTTATACCGTTGGTGATTGCCAAGCCCTCTAATTTTTTGAGTTTTCTCTGCAATGTCTCCCTGCCTTCAAAGGTTTCTCATAGTTTTTCACCATCTGCATACTTGCTTAATATTCCTTCCAGTCCTGCATGAAAGTCATAAAGATGTTGATGAATACAGGGCTAAGGAACACCACTATTGACAAGTTCCCAGTTTGATGTCACCCCATTCACTGTAACTTTGTGCCCAACCTGTGAGCAAGTTTCTCACCTAACACATGATGTGTTTATCCAGCTGTGTGCTGAAAATTTTTTCTAGAAGGATCCAGTGAGAGAAAGCATCAAAAGCTTTGCTTAAATCCAAAAAGATTACATCAGCTGTATTCCACTGATCCAATAAATGAGATACCATTGTCATAAAAGAAAATCAAATTTGATAAGCAGCACTCTCATAAAGCCATGTTAGTTGTGACCAATTACTGTGTTGTCCTCCAGGTGTTTTTCAATGCCTCTCAGAATAACATTCTCCACAACTTGATGAGGCCCTGAAGTGATACTGAAAATCCTGCAGTGTCTGGGGTTCTCATTCATGCCCTTCTTGAAAAGTGGGACAACATTCACCAGCTTCCCGTCAGCTGGGATCTCTCTGGATTCCCAAGACCAAAAATCATCAAGCGATGCTTTCCAATGACCTCAGCAGTTCTTTGAAGATTCTCAGATGAATCCCATCAGGCTGTATAGATTTGTAAGGGTCCAGCTGGAACAGTAGGTCCTGTACAATTTCAGAATCAATAATAATCAGAGTTGATCATTATTGCAGTCACAGTCCTCCAGCTCAGGGCTATGGGAACCCCTTGGTGCATCATCCATGCCAAAGGTACATCAAAGAATCCATTAAACACCTCTGCCTTGTCCATATTTCTGTTTGGCTGGGAAGGAGAAAGTTGAAAATTTTTCCTGCTTTTTCATGGTAGACTATCACCTTTGACATTTTTGCAGGCATTTTGCTGAGTTGGGATAGTGGTCAAGAAAAGGTTAAAAAAATATCTCCACCACTCTGTTTCTGCTGTCATTCATCAGGACTACTAAGGCTAGATGTTCACCCTTCAGGCAGTTTTGTGACTACAGCTCAAAATGAGCCCTGTCTAAGCAGAAACATACAATTATTCCAATCAAATTATTCCTAGGCTACACAATACAATTACCCAGCCTAATTTGAAAGATGAATTAATTGAAGGGTTATTTTCTTTTTTCTTTTTTTATTTTTTTTTCTTGGGTAAATGTCCCTGTGTAGGATATTCATAAAGAAAAGTTAAGCACTTGGCTTAGTTAAGTCACTTTCACTTGAGTCATGTTAGAGACTCTAAAAGGATGTCTATATTAATAAGAAACAGACTTTCAGCTCTTTAATTTTGGGGAGAGGAGGCAAATTTAGCGCTGCAAATCAGCTCTTACATTAGCACTGAATCAATATATAAAAGTAGAAAGACATAAACTTTGTCAAAGTTTTCTTTTTTTTTTCCCTCTTTCACAGATTAAGATTGATTGAAAGAACAGTTCAGCATGAATTCCTCTGCATTGCTACATCTCATGGTGATGTTGGTTCAACTTTGGCCTTGCTGTCCCAGCATGCAGAAGTCCAGCGCTCAAAACGCGGTTCAGTCTTTCACAGCAGCTCGAAGAGTGAAACGTAGCTGGCTGTGGGAGCCTTTTTTTGTAACTGAGGAACAGGTTTCACCGGATCCTGTGTACATTGGACAGGTATGATAAGTAATTATTCAGGGACAGTACAAGGTTAGATTTAACATGCTGATTAGCAGCTTTTAGCCTGACTTGGGAGACCAAATATCTCCAATGACGTGGAAACAGTAATGAACATAGAAGGAGAAGGTGAGGAAGCTGCAATAAGGCAGTATGGCATCTCTCCTTTCCTATGACCCTACTCAAGGTCAGAAAGGTCCGAGAGCTCTAGGCCACAGCAATGCCAAGCACCTTCCTTCACTGCTGTCAAGGAATCTTCACACACATGCTGCTACTAAAACTAGTTCCATAAACAGCAGGTGAAGGTATAAAGCTGAAAAGTTCCTTTCTTCCTTCTGAATGGAAGTTAAGAATTCATTTATCAACATCTGGCAATTTGCTTGTGCTATTTTTGGCACTGCATCAAAGCAGCCATACTGAGTGTAGTGCAGTTTACAAACAGTATTTAGCATGATTTTCTATTACACTAAGTAGCAGCTGATTTACCCCTCATTAATTTTTAATGAAGCTGATTAATACTAAATTCTTTTACCACTGAGAAACTACAGGAATCTGCATGGTTCATTAGATAAACGTAGGTTTAGCACAAGGAGCAATTATTTTTCACCCTCCTTTAAAAAATGTGATTTAAGATAATTGTCTTAATGAGGGTTTATCTGCCCCCTTCTCTCTCTGCTGATCATTATTATTATATTTATTATTATTATTTTTTTGTATGCCAGAAGTAACTTTAATCGTGATATCTGGTTTTCTTTTCTATAAGGCCTTTTTTAGATGAATGAACCAAAATAAGTTTAACTGCTAATTAACTAGCACTAAAATTTAATTGGGCCCAAAGGGTGAAGTGCTCAAAATTCATTAATTACTTTTTCACAGCCTTTTCAAAGTAGTTACTATGGAAGTGTGATGTCTCACTTCTGAAAGAACAAGTGAACACATACTGTCTATCTTTTTAAAAATTATTATTCCTTTTCCAATACCTTGAAAACAGTTTCCTGCAAAGAAACTTCATAAATGTCATGTATTTTCACAATCTCACCTTTTTATTTCTCACAGGTTAACTGGGGATTTTTATTGAAGATTATTGTTAATATATTGCAGTGAAAGCTTTGTCTAATAAGACATATTTACTTGTGTCTTTTTATTGAGTAGAATATGCGCTGCTTTCAGCAAATGAACTGGTAGTCTATGATCAACACATGAATTTTTAGTAATTAAGGCCCTGAAGAAAACTGCATCAACGAAAATACAAAGGTAGATAGTCTCTGTTTTTAAATCACTATTCCATATCAAAATCTTTTAACAGTCAGAACTAAATTTTCAAATGTCATTTAACATAGACTCATGACTTCTTTTCCATTTGCAAGATTAAGAAAAAATAAATGTGTCCATCAGCACTGCAATGGCAGATACACAAAGATGAGTACAAAAATACTTGTTCTCAGTTCTCATTTACAATGGTAAGACCATTTATTTTATTCCCAACCTAAAAAAAAAACCAAACAGATAAACAGAGAACATTTGCTATTCTTTCTCAGGAAATGTCATCTGTAAGGGACCTCTCATTTAACATGTTCAAGGTAATGAAGCCTTTTGTGGATAAATGATTCTGACTGAAATTGCTAAACACAGGTTTTGTCTTAGCAGCTGGTCAAAGGCACGCTTCTAGACACTAGGGTTTTATATATTCTGTGATCACATCTGAGCCTCACATTAAAGATATAGATCTAGATAGAGATCATTTCTCCCATGTTCTGGGTTTTGATAAAGAAATCAAGATTTATGAATAACAAAAAAATCTGTGTTGCCCCTTAGTGAGATGCTAAATTTGGATGGTGTTAAAATGAGTTTGACCAGACCGCTTTTAAAGGAGGTAACACAGCCCATGTTTTATGTCCAACTAGTTATGCTAAAAATATTTAATTTGTTCTTATTTCAAATGGTTGTAAACTCCCTTAGACTTGAAAATTCTGTCTTTTGTACTGGCAAGGATAATTAACTCTGAATATTTTAGGCCTTAAATACCTTTACAGAACTCAGAGCAGAAACTCAAAACCGTTCCTCATATCTCAGAGCAGTGTCCCTGTCACATTCTGAATAAATTATCCATCTGAGGCATGCAGACAATTATGCATTATGAAAATCTTAAAAGGCATAGGCATTCTTCCAAAGAAAAGTTAAATTTTTTTTTTTTGCATCTTCAGAAATTACTACAAAATATTTGAATAGATCCAATAGGGAAAAGTTACTTTCTCATTCTATGTCCTCACAACTTCTAGTGACTTTTAGGGTCAATAACCATAAGCAAAACAGTGAGATAATTAAAGTCAAGAGTTAGGCATATTATTTGCATTTTAAACATGTTGCTTTATAGGAGAAGCAAGTTGAATTTGAATTTTGATGAAGTTTGGATTTTTCAATTAGTATCCAGGCTCTTAGCTTGATATTTTTTTCCTTAAACCAAAATAAGTGGAGAAAAATAGAGAATTGATGATACATGGAAATTTTTGTTCCCATAAAATTCAAGTGTGGATGTCTGCCATGTTAGGAAATTAATTTATTGCTCTTAAAATATCGCTCTATTATATCTCATGAACATTAACAGAATTATTTTGTTGCCATGAACAAATTCAGCTGGACCAAAATTGTCTCCAAGGCTCAGTTTCATCGAAGGAATCATCACCACGTTGTTCATCTTAGCAATTCAACAGAGGATGTAGATCATCCTGGAAGGAAATGGAAAAAATCTATGAATTTATTTTGGGATAAACAATACAGACTCACCACAGAAAGTCTTTTCACCTCTAATATTTCAACAGAAACAGAACATCACTGTTGCACACATTTACACCTAACATTGATGAGTCAAAAAAAAAACCCCAGCCAAATCTCAAGAAGTACATATACCATCTGCAATAATAAAAAATTTAAATAATGCTTAATGACCTTTGTATTATTTTCAGTGGAATTATAGGGGAGCTGATAAAACAATGAACTAAAGTAGGTACTTTAATGCATTCCCTTCACTTCAAAATAGCTGAAGCATCTCTTTTCAGGTGCATCATGCATTTATAAATCTGTTATATAGATACTTTAAAATTAAACAATTTTAAATATTTTAAAATTAAAATGGTTCACTGAAAATGTATCACCTTTCCAATACTAGTGTCCAAGAAAGCTCATTAGTGATAGGGTTCACTATAGAATCAAAACAAAGAATAAAATTATTATTTCAAAACTATTTTTCTCAAATTTTGATTTGTTTTTCTCCTTTGTACTTTCAGCTGAAATCAGATTTAGACAAGCAGGATGGCAACTTAGAATACATTTTGACTGGGGAGGGAGCTGGAAGTTTTTTTTACATCGATAAAGATAACGGCAAAATCTATGTAAAACAAAAGTTGGATCGAGAAAAGAAACCTTTCTACACACTAAGAGCACAAGCAATTAACAAGAACACTAAGCATCCCGTTGAACCTGAATCAGAATTTATCATCAAGGTTCGGGATGTCAATGACAATGAACCACAGTTCTTGGATGGACCTTATGTGGCCACTGTTCCAGAGATGTCACCTGAAGGTATGAAATGCTGTGAATCAAAATCTTTCTTTACTGATTTTTTCTAGACAGCTGTGTTGAAGTAAAATCTTAATAGCATATTTTGCAGAATGCATCCCAGTAAGATGCATGCAAACTGTTTTACAGGTTTGGAAATTTGCAAAGGTATATTCTTAGCTTGAGGGCTGTAAATCCCTCTATTTAAAATTCTTGTTTTTAAATATTTAGGTATCTAAATCTATCCAAGTCTTTTTACAAATTCTAGATACCTGCTTGGATTTAGTATAGACAATTGTCTTTCCTGTCAGTGTTTCAGCCTTGAAATTTGTACTTGTTTGAAAATATAATGCTCACAGTAGAAACAGGTAGAGTACTATATCCAGTTGTGAAGAAGACATGATGGGCACCCTCACTCTCTGCATGTTGCCTACCTATTTACTCTGCCAAGCCTCTTTCCTATCAGTCAGCTTCTCCTTGTTTGGATTAGATAGTGTGCAGTGAAGAATTGCCTTCCAATATCCTAAGCACATGAATTGTAATTTCCCTGTCAAGAGAAACAACTTAATCCCTATACTTCTTCTTTCCCACTTTCACATGAACAGACAGACCTGTACTAGGATCTGTCATGTATCTGGAAGCCTAATACAACAAATGCAAAACAAAGTCAACATCTTCAAATATAGGTGTGTGTATATATATGTATATGTTTACATACACATATGCATTCTTAATATGTGTACATGTATGTTTAGAGCCTTCAAAAACTACAAAATGTGAATACAGCCGATGTAAATAGGCTTGTTATAGATAATATCTCCAAATAATTTTCTTCAAAATCAAAGGGAAACTAGATTCTTCAGCTCTTACAGAAAAGATCCCAGTAATCTTTTAAATTTACGTGCCTACTTCTTTTGCTTATTTCTATTGCAACTGATATTGGAAAGAACTTCGTATATTGTGCTTCTTTAAATGGTATGAATCAATGAGGTCATTAATGTAATAGCATCAGCGATGCCATTAAGCATTAACTGCTCAACTTTTAGAGCGGAATCAGTGAATCAGCAAGCCATAAACTTTATCTTCTTCTACCAGCAAGGGTGGTAGTTGAAAGAAAAGAATATTCATGCCTGATATTTAATTGAAAGTGGGGTTAATATCCTAATTTGTGCCAGGATGCAACAGCTCACCATCACTACTATCAGTAGCTACAAAAGATATGTATTTGATCAATTTACTTGCTAGTGATTTACATGCTACCTGCTTATACCACCTTCCACCAGGGAAATTACTTCTATTGTTTCTTCACTGCCACTTTCTTCTGTGCAGATGAACTTAATTCTACACCTGCCCTCTTGGTCAAATAACTTTTTCTAACATAATCAGTTGCCTGTTCAGAGGGTTCTTCCAGCTTTTGCATCTTTCTCATTAGCTCAAGTTTGAAGAAAAGACAGGTGTCATGTCAAAGACCTTTGAATTTTTGTTTTTTATGTGCTCATAGTAAAAATGAGGACAGTTCATTTTCTAGAATTATCTGGGATTTCAAAAATTTAGGACTTTGATAATCCTTTTTTTTTTTTTTTCCCTCTGAGGTAAAACGTTGTTTATAGGCTTCTTAGTATCTTATAAAAATGCTTTTAAAATTGCTGACTACTTAGTATATCTTCATTTATACTCACAGAGGCTTGTAACCATTCACATAAGTGTATGAACAACTGAATTTTTTCCATTTTATCTTTCAGTCTATATAATGCCTAGACAAAAAAAGAAAAAGTCAGTAGGGTGGTACTTAAGGCCAAAAAACAGCAGTAGTAATCTTTTCCCATATACCTCTGTTTCTCACCTGAAACTATCAATAAGAAGTTGACAATTGAGAATATATATTCACTCTATACAGCCTTGAATTTGCTATAAAGAGATACATTGAAAAATCAAAGGCTCAGCTACCTTTGTCCACTCTCCTGTGTCATCTATTATATATTTAAATTCCTAAAACACAGTATCACTTCAGCATAAGATTAATTAAGCTGCAGAAAATGTAAATTACTTTGTGATGCTCTGATATTATAAATTATAAAAATATTCCAGTGAAATATAGAAATGTATGAAATGAAAAAAGTAAATTAAAAAAAACAAAACAAGAGTAAGACCATGTACCATTTGTCAGAATGGATGAAAAGTGAAGTAAGATCCTTATTTCCCTTCTCCCTCAGACACGGATTTCCTGAAGTAATAAAGTCACTGGTCTACGATCATCCAGTGTATAACACATGAATCCAGGTCATCCAGGATCTTGAAATATTTTCTGCATTACTGCTTTTACACTTGACCTCTCTAGCACTAATACCATAGCTGTTCCAGAGATCATTCTTTCATCTACTTCTTCCATGGGGGCACTACTGGAATACTGTGTATGCAATGCAGAGGGAGTGTTTACCTTGAGAGTGGTCAGCTCCAAATCACGAAACATCTGAGCCACACACCATGAGTACTTCTTGGGGCTCACTTACCCTAGAGGTCAGCTCCAAAACATGAAACATCTGAGCCACACACCACAAGTACTACTCACTTACCCTGCTTCTCAAAAGGTAAGGACTGCTCTACTGAGGTAAAACCTGTCTCAGTGGGCATTCTAAACCAATCTTACAAGGAAATTTATAAACTCATAGCAGAGAGAAAGCATAACTCACTAAAATCTGCAGTATGGATAGCATAGTTGTCGATTATGTGTTTTTCTTCCAGTAAACTAAATATACTCTTGCATAATATGGGGTTGTATTTGGGACCATTATCTGATAGCTTGCCTGGAAAATCCTGGCCCCAATACAAGCCTCGGTACAGCTCCTCTGCCTGCTTGGCAGATTCAGCTGACCCGGTGGGTCCCAGCATGGCACTCTGTGGCAGGTGTATCATGACAATGGAGAGGAAGAAAGGAGTGACTCTGGCTGAGGTAACAGTGTTGATTTTTTTGAAGGCATCCCAAGGCACCCTCTCATCTCAAAACTTCTCCCCAGACAGAGTGGAGAACAATTCAGTGCAACACTTTTAAGGAGTGGTGGGGATAGGTGATAGGTCAAAGGGTCAAGCAACCAGGACACTTCAGAGGGTGACCTCACAGCTAAAAGATAATTTTCACAGCCAATCTCTCCAGGATGGAGGAGGATTCCTCGTGTCAGGACCTATCACCTTGGGCCCTCTCAGAGAACATTCTCGGACCTGGGAAGAGCTCTAAAGTGACAGTCCTGCCCTCAGAGGAGGGGAGAATGGGGTACAACCAAATGCAAACCTTGCGGGGTACATGGAACAGACTATTAATACAGAGTTGATTACAAAGCACACCACTACACGGGGTGAAGAACAGAGTTAATTTAAACGATACAGTCCAGTAGAGAGGCTTGCTCTTTGCTCTGTTTTGGTGTTCTCTAGTTTCCATTCAGCTCACTGATGCTTGGTCTCCTAATAATTTCCTCACAAAAAACACCCTTAGAAAGGGTGCTCAAGACCTGGAAAG
Organism: Thryothorus ludovicianus; assembly: GCA_013397245.1. Lineage (NCBI taxonomy): Eukaryota > Metazoa > Chordata > Aves > Passeriformes > Certhiidae > Thryothorus > Thryothorus ludovicianus. Next base: position 11,449 of record VZTB01002133.1, read on the forward strand.
CAGGTCACTGCTAGTGTACATTTTGTCTGGAACTAAGAAAGCAAGTAGAGAATAATTCAGAGCTGGTCACTTGCCTCAGACAACCACAGCAAGAACAGAAAATAGACACAAATAACTGTGCCTGAAGTTACTTACAAGTATCAATATATATATAAATGTTCCAACAAATTAGAATACATTTTAATTCTTTATTAGCTCTCTTTTATCCTCAGTACTAAATTTTATTAGGGTTTTATATGCAAGTGTCACAGTAAATGAGAAGCGTGTCAGCAAATGGACTCTTCTGAGAACACAGGACTCTGCTTTACCCTCAGGCACTTGGTACGATTTTACACTGTCTTCCTTATAGCTGTTTAACTTGTACAAATGCAGTATATCTGATGGACTGGTTAAGAGTCAGAGTCAATAATCTATCAGTACTTAATGTCTTTATAGATTTCAAGCTCTAGTTAGAAAAATGAGCAGCTATTTGCCATATGAGGGCCTCACAGTATACCTAATGGGCTGCTGCATATAAATGGCACTCTACTATATTTTGCCCGAGAAAGGTAAAACTAAGGCTGCAGAGATACAAAGTAGCAGTTTGCCTTAAATAAAGCTAATAAAAAATTTCAATTGTCAGGTTTATTATATGATGTTTAGAATGTCAGGAATAGGGCTTTATGTCTCTTAAGTTTTGTGGGTTTGTGCAGTTATATGTTAATTGATTGTTTTAAAATACATGATTTGTATATGTTCAATTACTATTCTCACAATCATGTAGTTACAAATAATGGCTTTTGTGAGTTCTTGAGTACAGTATATTAGCAGATCAAATTCTGTCCCCCAAATACAAATGCTAGGTAAATATGATTCCATTCTGCAAATAGTTTGAGTTGGGTTTTGGGGGGTTTTTGTGGGTTCTGATTTTTTTTCTTGTTAGTGTTTTGTTTAAGTTTTTGTTTAGTTCATTTTGGTGGATTGTTTTTTCTGAGGGCAAAATGTATAAAGAAGTACAGGTTTCATGAATGTGAAAAATTAAAAACTGAGAAAGTACTCTAAAGCCAGGGTAACATTTTGCTTCTTCCTGCTACATAGTCCATACTTAAAGTAGAGGTTCATGCTATCATGCTATCATGTTATCACACAATCTTTGTCCTAAAAAAATATGAGAAATGATAACCGTCTCTATGGTCTCTGTCACCCCAATTTAGAAATAAATTGTCTTCCTTCTTGCAGTGAAGTATATGTGGTTTTTTTTTTCCTTCCAGGTCAATTCCCTCTTTGCTAAATTTCTTTTGACTATTCACATTTCCATTAATTATATCCACCAGCTGCATCTCACTGACTCCAACTGGAAAAAATCCTTACTTCTGCATTCTTAAATACTCTAGAAGAGTTAACAAACAAGAAGAAAATTGTGTTTGGGTCCCAGGGAAGAAGGAAATGCGGGTTTAGATTCGATATTTCTTTATAATGATTAGAAACTGTGAAGAAAATAGATCTACTTTTAAATGTGAGATGCACAAAAGCTGTAATGATAACTTTGAAGTCCTGTATCTTTGGATAATTTTCCTGATTTACTAAATATGTTGCTATTAATAAGTCCATTCCTAAACATAGTTGTGAACAATTGAGTTTGTTTAGTAGAAAATAGTAGTCATGACAGACTAAACTTGTTGGAATCATCTGTAGTTCTTGGGCCCTTCCTAACTAGCAATTTTTTTTTGCAAAGCTACTGTGTTCTAGTCATGCTAAATTTTCTTTGAGGATGAATTTTCTGTGATTGTGAGAGCAATTTTCGTAGATCTCAGCAGATACAAACTTAACAGTTGTGTAGCTTAAGATTCCATTTACTCTTCAGTCTTATAAAAGAATTCTGTTATTTCTGAGGCATATATGTACCCTGAATAAATATGGATCTGTAATTTCATCTTTAAAATTTCTCCAGAGCAAAACGATCTGTATATATATTTATTCATCTATACACACATCTAAAGCATCTATATTTATGCATGTAAACACACATGTCAGACATTTGATATTGTATGTAAGTTTTGAAGGACATATAGGGCCAAAAATTTGGTGGGAATTAATAACAGTTTAATTTACTCTCTCTGCCTGATAGAAGATAACATGCATTATGAAATCACTTCAAATGCTGCTCAATTAATTTGAGAAAAAAATGCAAAAAGAAAACAACAACGAAATTAAACAAAACCTATTTAATTTAACCTATCCCTATATGTGAAAGCTTTTTTTCATTTCTATTTAAAAATAAAACTATTTAACTGCTAGAAAACCCAGCAATAAATAAATTTGTTTAATTTAGGACAAATATCACATTTGCTTTTGTCATTAAAAAAGGGCGTTTCTGGTCTAACTCCTTGCATTCCACCTTTTCATTTTCTTCTTTTCTCCTCCAGCCTAACTATACTGCTGTACTGATAAGCAGGTGCAACCATGTGAATGTATGCCAGGCATTTTTAGAAAGTAGCTTGATTTCCTGCTGTTCCTCACAAGAAATTATGTTTGTATTCTAATGTAGAATCTAGGTGTGGAAAAAAGACAAAAATAATTATTCCCCTAAAAAAAATTGTTTTTATGGATATTTTTTTAAAGGACAGTTATTAGAGATGGTGCCATGAGGTTACTGTCAATATTCTACATAGGATAGGAATAGCTTCCCACAAAAGAAGAAATCAAGCTCTGCAGTTTGATTCCACTATGTTTTTGCACTGGGATTTCTGCCACAAGTTTTTGTGCTGGGACAAGCTCATTAAAGACTCAAGAATAAAGAAAAAATCAGAGCCTTGTTATACTTCTTGGCTGCTTTGCTTGTTAACAATTAATTTCTTTATCACCAGTGGGCCTACTCATGATAAAGTAACTATATTTTCTTATTCTCATGGGAAAATTCCATAAAATACTTTGAAGAATATACAAGAGGAGAAGAAACAATTTGCTTTACTCCATTGACTTATTAGAAAATAGGCATGATATATGTAGTATATGTTGTATTTTAATCATTATAAATGTAGTGCTGAAAAATTATATAATATTTATTAATTTTTGAATTGAAATTTTGAATGCAACAAGAACAGCTGCTGTCTCTTTTAAAAGGTAAATTTCAGTAAGTGCCATTTGCTCCTGTAAATTTTTAGGGCAGTCTATTATTATAACTGATATGTTAAAAGGTTTTAAAGTGTTTATGTTTTGTAATTATGAGACAATTTACACAAGAAGAAAACGAACATAATCTATTTTATTTTTCCTTGAGGTACTTCGGTTACACAGGTAACAGCTACAGATGCTGATGATCCTTCTTATGGGAATAGTGCTCGTCTGCTTTACAGTCTCGTTCAGGGACAGCCTTATTTCTCTGTGGAGCCAAAGACAGGTACTACAAGTGAATTTGTAACTTGAGAACATTCATAAGTGCATAAAATTGATGCAAGTAAAATTGTGTTTCTTGATTTCAACACAAAGATCAACTGATACTACCCTACACTCTTACAACTCTGCATAATTCCTAGGTGTGAAGAAAATCAACTTTTCTTTCCCATAGGAAGATGAAATTCTCTCTCTCTAACAAATCCAAACTTTATTTAGAAAATTATCTTGTTAGGGTAAAGAATTATACTCTGAATATCCCATTTAATAAGTTAATCTAAGAATACTTCTCAATTACCAGCTTTAAGGCGTATCACATGATATTTCTATCTGTATGTTGGACAAACCACAGATATGTGACATCCCTCCCAAAACCTGACTTCTGAGTAAGAGAGATGGTTATATATGGTAGAGGAAATATATGGAGTATTCTTCTCCCCAGAACTCTAAATATACAGAATGGATTTGACATACAGCATACTTGCTAGCATGGGGACTAATTCCTAGTATTAGGACAGATGTTCTATGCACAGTCTAGAATGAAAATTCATAACTGGGTCCAGTGATACTTGTTATATGCATATCATGCTATATACCCATATCAGATGTTGAGGAAAAAATGAGACATATATTATATTATATTGTATTTTTTTCTTTTTAGGGGTCATTAGGGTGGCTTCCCAAATGGATAGAGAAACAAAAGATCAGTATTTGGTCATCATTCAAGCCAAAGATATGGTTGGGCAACCAGGAGCATTTTCTGCAACAGCCACTGTTACCATCAACCTCTCTGACATCAATGACAATCCACCTAAATTTCAACAGCGTGAGTAGAGGTTAATTACAGGAGTGGCAGCCTTGGGAAATTTAGCACTGAAGCTCTGTTAGGTTTGCTGGTAGATCTTTTTAAAACAGGACTGTGCTTTAACTTCAGCCTACAGCTGTAAAAAAAGTTAAATAGTGAAAGAAAAATAAGTCTGTGGTAAAAAGGTAGATAAATTATAAAAGAAAGGCCTAATAAAATCAGGCCTTGCTGTCCTAAATTAATAGCTAGCTTGTCTCTTAAATGTGCAACTAAGTAGGTTGGAAGTTCCCATGTGAAAGCAGTCTTGGGAATGAGAGTTCATTAACACAATAAACCATTCCTGGGTGAAAAACAACCATACCCGCAATAAATAAGAAATCTGTCTCATGGCAATCAGGGAACAAAATATGCAAACTAATCAAGAATAAAGAGATTTGATGCACAAGTAAAATATCTTTTACTAAACAATGGGTGAAGTACACACCTTTGGTGAAAGGAATGTATAAAAGGGAAAAGGCAGTTGAAATAAAAGCTTTATTCTGCCTTGAAACTTTTAGTAGTTACTGTGTTGTGACTGCCTCTACAGCAACAAAAGTCCTCAAAAAAACTCAAAAAACAAGATTAAAAGAAAATCTATCACTGCAAAAATGTCAAGCTTTCTGGTTCTACTTACCACTAGACTTTGGAGAGAAATCATTAAACTGCTTTCCCTATTTTACCTGCGTCTAAAATCTGGAAAATGGGATATTGAACATCATTTCCATTCACTTTCTTTCTTCTTTTCCTCTCTTCATTTTTTCTGACACATATTATAAAGTTTTTGGCAAATGAGGTGAACTTCTCTGTCCAGGTTGTTTCTAGGAGTTGTGGGATCTACTCATTGGGATATCAGGAATGAACTGTGCTGTTGGGAAGTGCTGCCCTCCTCTGTTTTTTCACCCTATTTCAGTCATAGAACCATAAAACAATTTGTGCTGGAATGGATTTTTAAATGTCATTAAGTCCAACCCTCCTTCAATGGGCAGAGATGCTCAGAGCTGCCTTCAAATTGACCTATAATTTTTTCAGGGGTAGAACATTCACCATGCCTCTGGGCAACCTGTGTGAATGTTTCATCCCCCTCATAGTAAAAATCATTTTTCTAATATCTAATCTAAACCTTCTCTCCTTCAGTTTAAAACCATTAACTTTGTTTTTAGCTCTTTGCTCTGTACACTGCTGAAGTAGGGCTGAGAGGGAAGGGCTCTCAAGGGGAAAGATTGTCCTGCCCTTCACCCAAGATCTACAAAATGCCAGATTATGTCCATTGCTCTGGTAGAAGTTGGGGCTTTTCCCAGCTCTCTGAGAGCCTCAAGATACAGCACTTATTAACTCTGGCAGATCACTAAAATTTGCAGTATTTGTTTCCTTAGGGCTCTATTACATGAGTGTCTCTGAAGATGCTCCCGTGGGCACCACCATAGGCAAAGTCTTCGCGGAAGACAGCGACATTGGGGACAATGCAGCCATGGACTATTCCATTGAAGGAGATAGCTCAGATGCTTTTAACATCATTACTAACAATGAGACTCAAGAAGGGATTATCTCACTAAAAAAGGTGAGAACTCAAGATACCTTAAAAAAAAATCTCAAATATTTGGAAGAAAATCCTCAAGCAAGCTGGATGCGTAAAAAATGACTATTTCTTTGGATTCTCTTATTTGATTGATTTGATTGGAAAATGAAAAAAAAGAATTAATTCTATTTAAATTTTTGACTCATTCCTATTACTGCTGAATATAATAGTGACAGAGTATCTTGATGTTATCCCTAACTTTGCAACACAGCGTATCTCATTGTGAGAAAATTTTCTATCTCTTCTGTGCATCACCTGTAAAATCTTTATCAATAAATTGCAAGCAATCTCACTTCCCTTCCAACACCACCTGTTAACTGAAACCACAATTTAATACTGTATTATTGATTAATATTGTATTAGTGGAGTTTTTGTTGTGACATAGCTTTGAAAAGATATTAAGTACAATTAAAAATTACCATTTATGATAATTTATATAAATTACGTATTATGAAAATTAATATTCTCTGATACTGTGTAATGTATTTTGGAATCACTCAGGAAGATTTCTCATTCATCTCAGGGATCATCTGAAATAAAAATAAAGTTTAAGAGTCTAGTAAAATCTAGGACCCTGAAAAATTGAATGCTGTAAGTGTGAGAGTGTTGCTTGACTGCAGCACTAAAGCCAGCTTGAAAGGTAAAAATAAACAAGCAAATTTTAATTTAAAAATGTTTTTAACATAGAAAGTAAATGTTAGAATTAACTCTTAGAAGTAATAATTTTTTAAACATTCTTAAAAATACTATAATACTACTTCATCTTTAATTTCAAATTTATTGAACTATATTTAATTTAAATATGAAGAAAGAAATATTCCAAATCTCACTTTCTTTCTTAACAGAAAGTGGATTATGAGAGCAGAAGGAGACACAGTATTCAAGTAAAAGCTGTTAACAGATACATTGATGAGCGTTTTTCAAAAGAAGGACCATATGAAGACACAACCATTGTCAAAATCAATGTGGAAGATGCTGATGAACCTCCAGTTTTCACCTTGGAGAACTATGTGATGGAGATTGTTGAAGGAGCTATGAGTGGTGCACTGGTGGGGTTCGTCACTGCTAGAGATCCAGATGAAGATGGCAGTCCAGTCAGGTACCTGTCTTAAAATGTGAACAGGCCTCAAATGCAAACGTATTGGCATTTCCAAAGAGGATTTCTGTTCCTTACCATAGCTCATAATTACAGTTAATTGTGATTTTTCTGTGATAGCCAAGGTTATTGCAGATGTCATGGTTTAACCCACATTGGCAGGTAAGAAACGAGCACTTGCTCACTCCCACAGCCACTGGGATCCAAAAGAGAATTGAAAGGGTAAAGTTGTGACAACCCAGGGGTTCAGATGAAGACAGCTGTTTATTATTAATATTTAAATATCATAATCACCATCATCATCATGATGAATATCAAATAAAACAAGATGGGAAAAACCCAAATCTACAACAAATCCCTAAGAAAAATGAGTGATGCAAAAAGACTCAAAACAATTTTTTACTACAAGCCAGCTGACACCTAGCCACTGAACCCAGCAACAGCAGATTCTGCTTTTTTATAATATCAATGATAAATAATTTTGCTATATCTTAAGGGAGGAAACAGGTAATTAATCTTTGACATGAGATTTATAATTAAAATAGCTTCTTGAATTGCCTGATATCACTGTGAACTATGCAATTTAGACAAATTAAGATATAGTGAAAAATGGTTGAGACACAGCGTAATTTATGGAGTGTAGATTTCCAATAGCAGAAATACATATATAATGCTACAACTTCAGAGTTTTAGGCAGTGATTTGTTATGGCTTTTTATTTATTTATTGTTATTTATTAGGCTAGTAATAGGTTAAATTAAATAAGAAAAAAGAAATTGACATGGTTGGTTTTTTTTGTCCCCCCTCTAAAAGGGCTTATTTGGTGATATGTTAAGATGGCTGTAGAACAATTAAACATTAACACATATCTATAACTCCTTAGTTATAAATATTCTGGAGGAATTAGCTATTGAATATGTCTGCAAAGCCCCAAAACAATGATACAGATATTGCATCAATGAGTTCCTTTAGAATATAGTATACCAGTTCTAATATAAAGATATGATTTTTGGGCTAAGTGCCATGAAAATGAATCCAATTTTGAAATCATTCCTATCATAAATGACAGCAGTTACTTGCAATATGGAAAACAACTTATGTTGCTTTGTGAACTCCAGGTTTCAAACAAACAAATTAAAAAAGATGTGCAACTAAACCTCACTATGTTAACAATAAAAAAATAAAAATAAAAAATACCTAATATAGTTTTTTCTGAAAAGTGTTTATCAAGAATAAGTTTACAAAAAAATTCCCAAATAAAACAAAAAGCTATGTCAGAAAAATTGTAATTACCTCAAATAGAAGTTTATTAGTAACCAAGCTTTGGTTCAAATTATAAGAACTTTCACTTACAGTATTGTGCTGGTTCTTCAATTTATCTTCTACTGATTTTTAAAAGAGACAAAAAATGTAGCTATAAATAAAAAAAGTCATTTAACTGCTGACACATAGTCTGAGCTGGAGCCTTAAGTGTCAACAGGGAACAGAAAGGCTTTGTCAAGCAGAATTAAAGGTACAATAAAAAGGAATAGTTGCATGTGAGCATTCCAAATTGGAGTGGAAAGAATCTTTCAACTATTCAAACAGGTTTTATTTCCATGAAATAGGCTTTATTGACAATGGCATCATATGGTCATAATGGCTTTGTAGGCCATTAAAAATGTCAGTAAATACCTTCTCCATTTGAATCAATATCTTTGGTTGCTATTTCAGTTCATCTTTGTCCTGCAACAAGTGGTTAGACTTTAATAACTTGAGTGGCATATGTTTATATGTTCACACATATACATGTCCACAGCACCCGAAGCCTTTTCAGCAAAGACCCAGGAGCACTGAGTCTTCCCTGCAATCATCTGCATTAGGATTTTGTACTCTGCCTTAGTGTCACCTCATTAGAGATAGTTGTCTTTCTTTATAATGCCCATTCCCTTGGCATCAGAGCATGTCAGTGATGATAAAATAGTTTTGCCATTATACTACCTCTTAGATGTTGGTGTTATTCATTTCACAAGTGGCAATTTTGCTGGTTTTTTTTCAGTGAAGTCATTCACCTGCTGTGAAACTGACTTAGAAGTAAGAATGAATAATACATTTCAGATTCAGTTCACATTAATATAGATCTGAGACGTATTTAGTTTCATAAAAAGAAGAGCTTTGATCTTAGCAGCAGTGAATTTTAAATGTTTATAAGTGTATATTTTTCATGATTTCTGAGTTGTTGCAGCACACATTTATATGCATATATTCACAGCTCTGTTTTCTCAGCTGACAATAGCTTTCTATGTCCTTGCCTCTGATGGAACACTTCAGTACTAGGGAATGTCTTTCCTTTTTTTTGGTGCAGATACTCTATTGTCCACAGCACGCCTTTAAAGGGACTGTTCAGCATCAATGAACACAATGGAGAAATCATTACCACTGAACCTCTGGACCGAGAGAGAGCTCCTTGGCACAACATGACTGTTACAGCCACAGAAACAAGTGAGTAAGAAATTTAAGGAACGCTGGGTTTTTACACTGTGAACAGTAATTATCCTCTGTATGTGCCTTCTTTTAAGTGGAGAATACATTCTTCTTTCTGATTATAATACTGTTGCTTGCTACACTAAGGAGCATTATTAAAATGATTAGTTAAATAGAAGTGGAATGTATTTGAGCTCCAAGGTCCTGTGCTTTTTCATAAAAGATGACCTGACGAAAAAAGAAATTGTAATAGGATCGAGAGTGTAATGCTTTCAAGTTACACTGAAGCACAAGAATTGCTCCTGCAGTGCAAGATCTTATGTTAAATTAGACTCTGGTTAATTTCACACCAGATTTTTGACTGGTGTGAAATTAGCCAGGGTCAAATTTAACACCAGTCAGAAACCTGTGGTTCAAATTAATTGTGAATGCTAAAGCCTAAATCGTCTAGATGTCTATTCAGTGGCAATTAAAGCCTTGAGGCACCCTTTATATAAATTTCACCTGCCAATTTTGTTTGAAAGTCAAATGCAAATTACCTCTGTTTGTGTTTTTGGTGATCTGGTTGCCCTAAATCTGAGACAACACTAAAAATTTAACAGCTCCTGATTTAAAGGGCAGTTTAAGAAGATTACTGAGATTTTGTTTAAAAACTAATCCCATTTATCCTTAGGAAGGAGGAAAACCATATGAAAATAGAGTAAAATCAATAAATCAGACAGATTTTGCCAAATACTCTTAGCATTTGTTCTTTACTCCTGAATCTCAGTTAAATGCTATTTATTGCTATGACCACTTTAAACATATATACTTAAACTACACTATTCCCAAAAGGGAGCCTTCCCTGTAGAATATTGTTGTTGGAAGTCTACAATAGGATAGCCAATTTTCATTGAAGTCTTTATTTAGGAATTGATGGTACTATCTTCCTTTTCAGCTTCTCTGTGAGTTTTTAAGCAAGAATTTCATTCTCATGTTTTTGGGCAGATGACAGGTGTGGGCAAATTTGATCTCTGGCATGTGTTGAAGAGCGCTATGGAAACAAAATAGGATAACTTTGGCCTACACTTTTTTTGTTTAGTTAAACAATAAAACAAGAGACAACCAAATGTAACAAATTAATAACTGTCTCCTGCAGCCAATGAAAGCAAGACTTTCACAGTAATGAAAGTTATTGTAGAGAAACTGAGACCTCATTATGTTCAAATTCTTATTCTTATTTCTTTAGTGATGATAAGGTCACTGTCTATAGCAATATGTTCAAAAGAATTGAAGTTACATCATCTTGGTCTTGGGCATACCTGAAAGAATTTTGATCAGGGACTAGTAATATATTATTTTGTAAAATATAGTCGTAACATGTTACTGTGTGCATGAGACATTTGGTGGATGACATTGTGGCTCCACTGAAGCCAAATCAAAATGCCATTAGAGTTCATCCAAGAAAGATGTTCATTGTACCTTATTCATGTATCAAAACTGCATTACAACAGCAACCTCTCTAGGAGCCTGTTGATGCCCTGACATTCATACACTACACAAGAATTTTGAGTCCATTGCAATGATTGCAGGGGTCAGAGGTTAGTAAGGGAAGCTTGACTCTGTTATTTTCAACCTGTGGTGTGGATCATCCTATTCTCATGCCATTCAGGGAGCACGTTTTAAAAGTATCCAGAAGTAGGTCTAACTTGTTGGAACTTAAATGAGAGCAGGGAGAACTTGCAACCTGTTGACTCTCATTTCACTTTATGCCTGAAGCTCAAGAAAAAGCAAGTTTCCTTTCATCAATTTTTACTTGGTTTTAAGAAAATTTCACCAAGTACAAGGCTGAAGAACAAATAACAGCATTCTAATCCTATCTGAGGGCAAGAAATCCTTTAATCATTATTACCCAATTGGCAGACAGTACTGGTTTTCCCTTAAGCTCAGTATTGGGGTCAGTTCTGTTCAAAATGTTTTATCAATGATCTGGATGATTGGACCATGTGCAGTCCCAGTCAGTTTACCTATAGCACCAAGCTGGGCTGTGGGGGTCATTCTGTTGAAGGATACAAAATCTCTGCAGAGAGATGTGGGCAGGCTGGATAGATGGGCCAAGGCTAATTGTATGAGATTCAACAAGGCCAAGTTCCAAGTCTTGCACCTCTGCCACAACAACCCTGTGTAGCACTACAGGCTAGGGGCAGAGTGGCTGGAAAGCTGCCTGGCAGAAAATGATCTGGGAGTGCTAGACAACAGAGGCTGAACATGAGCCAACATGTGCCCTGGTGGCCAAGGAGGACAATGGTATCCTGGTCTGGATCAGAAATAATGTGATCAGCAGGACCAGGACAGTGATTTTTCCCCTGTGTTCAGCACTGGTGAGGCTCTCCTGGAGTCCTGTGTTAAGTTTTGTGCCACTCACTTCCTGAAGGTGCTGGAGCATAGCCAGGGAAGGACAACAGAGAGAGTGAAGCTTTTGGAAAACAAATACTATGAGGAGGAGCTCAAGGTGTTGGGGTTGTTGAGACTGGAGAAAAGGAGGCTAAACTTTCTCTAAAACGACTTGAAAGAAAATTGCAGGGAAGTGGGAGTCAGTCTTTTCTGCCACATAACAAATAAGAGGATGAGAGGAAAGGGCCTCAGGTTGCAGCAGAGGAAATTTAGATACCAGGACTTTTTTTTTTTCCTGGAAAAGGGTTGTTTAACATTCTCTGGGAATAAGTTTCCCAGAGAAGTAAATGAGTTACCTCCCCTGGAAGTGTTCAAAAAACCTGTGGATGTGGTGCCTGGGGTCATGGTTAAGTGGTGAATATCGCAGAGTTAGTTTAATATTTGGACATGATTAACTGAGTCTTTTCCAACCTCAATTATCTATGATTCTGTGATCAATTGTACTGACAGTACTTGATACTGTCAGTCACAACAAAATTAACCCAAAACAGAGAGTCATTTTACCACTGAGTCTTTCAGGTGTCCTTTCATGGTGATTTCCAGACCTGAATACAGGACTGAAGTTCTTTGGTTATTTCTGCATGGATAATAATAATTTAATATTTCATTGTCACTCTACCTTAGTCACATATACCTTTTCATAAATTTTAACTTTTTGGAGTAGTCCTTTTCAAAAAACTATCTGTGGTCATTTCTTTTAGGAAGTAAAGAAATTTGCCTTAGCATAAATGATAGGCTATAAAAATATAAATTATAAAGATAACATTTATTGTTAGTAGTAGTGTTAGTATTATTGTTATCATTACAATTTTTACACTGATCCAGCCTGTTGCACTTGACATCCTGTTCTTTTAGTCCTTGATTTTCAAGTCCTAATCTCTCTTGTAGAGTTTGGGACAAGGAAATTGTCTGCTGATTGGGAGATATTTAGATAATGTAGGATATGGGTACATTAGCCGAATGCATATTCCGACAATAATTTGCCTGTGTTAGGGATAAAAGACAAAGTACATGTTGCTTCAAAATGCAACAATTGCAGTACCTCTGCTACACTTAAATATGTCATTAAATTTTCATCAGACACTGATTTCAAGAGTGGCTTTGTAATATATTTCTCCCTCCCAAAACAAAACAGCTATGATTTCAGAAAAATTTAAAATTTTCATATTGTTAAAAACTTTTATACATACAGAAATGAGAGATACATTTCTCATTTTCTAAGGAGAAAAGAAAAAAAAAAAAAATCCCACCAAGGCAGCTATGACTATAATCCAAAAATATTAAAAAAATTTGAAACAAGTCTATCACAAAACCCCCTCTGCCCCCCCCCCAAAAAAAAACCAAAAAAACCAAAACCCCAAACTTCTAGTGAAAGAATACAGATATGATTCCAACAATGTGCAATCTGAATATTTTGTGCAAGCAAAGAGTAGACTTTAAAGCCAATATAGTACCCACAAATCTTACAAACAAGCAAGGTATGAATAGGCCCAACTGGGTCCTTAACTGGGTCCTTTTATACAACTGAAGCCACCAAAAGTATTCCCTGCTTTCTATTAAAGATTACAAAATTATCTTTTGAAAGACAATGTAGTCAAATCTCTGCCCTACACATCCAATTCTGATTTCAGTAAAAGAATTAAACTAACTCCTACACCCTTGGTATTACTTCTAAAAGGGATGTGCATTACTTTTTGTGTTTATCTAACATAAGCTGAGCACTATTTCATTGCCTATTGTATTCTTATGGATGTTTGATTCAACAAGAGAAATGTCATCCCACAAAGAAGTATTTTTGAAATGAGTCTGACAGATCACAAGTCATTAAAGCTGTGGTAATCTGTGTAAATTAGCACAGCTGTAATGACTTCAGAGGAGGAACAGAAATGTGAAACTGCTGAGTATCTCTGCCTTTATCTCTGTGGTACTTGCTTTTGCTGCCATTTCCTTCAGCAAAGCACTCAAACTATCAGCATAGATTCCAAAAGATCCAAGAAAACAAATGTTTGCTCCAAGCAACTAGTGTATTATACATTAAAAGAGTAATCTAAGAATGAACCACACTGATGTAGTTTGAAAAGAGGCAGAGAGAAATACATTTTTCTTTTTTCTTAAAGGTCCACTTGACTAATTTAAATCAATGCTTTAAGAACTTCTGACAGGTTAAATGCAGTGACACTAACACTGAACATGAGACGTATTTTAACTATAATTGTTGACATACTCCTGATTTAGATATAAGTGACTGATATATTGGCAGACATTTAGGTTAACAAATGCTCAGTATTCCTGGAATATTTCAAGATTACTTTAATCACTGGAAAAATGTCCACATTATCCAACAACACATCCATGTTAATGTGAGCATTGTTATTGCAGAGGGACATTTTGACTATAAGAATAATAAATTACATTGTGAGGAACAGACATTTTTTAAAGCTATGCTGTGTAAGTCAGGATTCAGTATGCTGATAGATAAAGGACTTCCAAGAAGTATCCAATATAGAATCACAGAATTAAAGAGTAGTTTGGTTTGGAAGGAACCAATAAGGTCATTGAATCTAACTATGAACCCAGCACTCCTAAGTCCACCACTAAACCATATGCCTACTGCCAGATCTGTATCTGGCAGTATAGATACCTTCAAGAGGGGTGACCCAACCCACCACCTTGGGCATCCTACTCCAATGCTAGACAACCTTTTCTAAGAAGATCATTTTCTTAACATCCAATCTGAACTTCCGTTGGTGCATCTTGAGGCCACTCATCTCTTCTTACTTGGGAAAACAGACCAGCCCCCAGTCCCCTACAACCTCCTTTCAGATAGTTGCAAAGAGTGATAAGGTCTCACTTGAGCCTCCTCTGATCCAGGCTTAACACCCCCAGCTCCCTCAGCTGATCCTTGGCCACCTGGGCACAAGCTGGCTCATGTTCGGCTGCTGCTGACCAGCAGACCCAAGTCATTTTCCTCTGGGCAGCTTTCCAGCCACTCTTCCTGAAGTCAGTAACTCTGTTTTGGGCTGTTGTGACCTAAGTGGAGAACCTGGCACTTGGCCTTGTTGAAACTCATACAATTGGCCTTAACCCACAAATCCAGCCTGTTCAAATCCCTCTGCATAGCCTTCCTTCCCTCCAATAGATCAGCATTTCTGCCCAGCTTAGTGTCATGTGCAAACTGATAGAGGGTGTACTCAGTCATCTCATGCAACTCATTGATGAAGATATTAAACAGAACTGGCCACGTGTTGACCCCTGGGGACACCGCTTGTTACAGGCCGCCAGCTGAACTTAAGTCCAGTCACCACTGCCCTCTGTGCTTGGATATCCAGCCAGCTTTATCCCGGTGAACAGTGCACCTGTCCAAGCCGTGAGCTGCCAATTTCTCCAGGAGAATGTCTCACCTGCTGTATTTGTTGACTTTTTTTTCAGATGACATGCTTATAAACATTTTCATTTCATAAAAATTAGGTTTTTCAGCATAATCTACATGGAACTTTTGTACCATGGTACTAGTAAATCATTGCTTTTTCTTGTCTGAGGTAGTTTTAGCAGTAGAACCTTGTGTAAAGGCAGTAAATGCAGGAGAAATGCCTTATTTTATTAATTTTCCTTTACATATAAGAATAAACTATACTGATATTGTTTATATCTAAAGCCACAGCAGTAAAGTGTACTTGGGTAACAGAAACAATGCATCTTCTGTGAGGACTCAGCTTAAGAATTAAACCTGAAGTGTAGACAATTCTTGGAACAACAATACTTGTGCCAAAACTAAACACTCAGTCTATGAAGTCTGTCAGCAGTAATGCCTTAGATATGTCTGAGCAAAATCTTTATAAGTGTGTGTTGGCAGAGCAGTGGATAGAAGAGCTCTATTTTTCCAAATTGAGTTTTCTGCCTTGTCTAGGGTAGGTTGTCAGTATCCACTGCAATTTCTTCATGTCTAGAAGTGGCAGAAATATTTTTAAAATGTAATTTTTAAAATTTTTTCTCAAAGCTTCAAAATTTGAAAATATTTAGGAAGAGGATAAGTAACAGAATTTTTTAAAAGAATGAGCATATCAATCATTATGGTAGCCATGATGTTAAGTGGTGTAAGACAGTGTAGCACAGCTCTTCCCCAGTGTGACTCTCCTGCTCAGCCACTGGAGCCCTGCCTAGGGCCTGGGGTTCCAAGACGTCTGCCCAGGTTCAGGAACTGTCTGTGCAGGCTCAGCCAGTAGCACAGCTGAGCATGTGCCCCAGAGTCTCACAATGAGGGCTCTGATGGGGTCAGACACTTGGATTGATACAGACACAGCTTTGCCTTCAGCAGCACCTACATACAGCACTCCCATTGACTACAGGGACAGGCAACCCACTCCCCTCTCCTTCTGGGGAGGCAGAAGATCACTGCACACACATGCACAGCACTCTCCATGTTCACAAGCACACACATACTCAAAGATCCCTTCAGTATCTACTTCTGTTTGCCCAACACCCCTTCCTGTATCCCAACTAATTCATGGGTCCCCAGCTTACCAGTTAGTGCACACTTGATGCTTGCTGGCAAACGCACAGAGCTCACATACAAATCCCTCATGAACCCCACATTTGCAAGTCCCCCCTAAGCGTGGACCTCCTGAACACCTCTCCTGGACCCAAGTATCCCTAGTCATTGTTGAGTGCACTTTAAAGTTTGTCAGTAAGAACATACACAAACCCTCTGCATGTCAAGTCTGAAGAGGACACAGACAATTGTCCCCTGTTCTCCTGAGTCAGTAGCTGGCATCACAGAGCCCCATCCCACTCTGGTATCTGGGGTATCTGGAATCAATTTTCATTCACACATATGCAGGTCAAACCAGTAGCTGCCACATAGTCCTTGCTGCACACATACAGATGCAGTGAGAGAGAGTGAGATTATGCAGAGACATGGCTAAGAAAATATTTATTAAGAAGATGTAAGTTGATAGGACAGACCGGTGCTCAAGTGCAAGGCTCAATCACACAAATGCACTGACTGGCCCTGTTTGCACACAACCAGGCCCTTCTATACCCTTCGCTATCTGTGCTCTCTTTGCTCCTCTCTGCATGTTTCCCATGGGTCTGTACATTTCCACTAAGTCCACGTTCCCCCTGATCTGGAGTCCTCTCATTTAAAGTCTTGCCAGTTACAAAGTCCAACTTGATCTAGTTGGAATTGCTGCCCTGTGGTTTCTGGGCAGCCTATCAATTTTCATTAGGTCTTTTTCTTGTCATAGTCTCTGTGTTTGTTTTGTCATGTCTGTGTCTTGGTATGTTTTGTGTCTGTTTTTCCCTTTTACTCCATTGGTTTATTAATTGTCAAGGCCACTGATCTGATGGAAAAAACATTCTCACACTTCCAGGTGCCCATATTAATTAGTACATCTCACCAGGTGTTACTCATGATCCCTTCTCCTTATCACTTCTCCCTTAGGTTTTTGTTCCAGTATGTTCTTGTTTATGGCTTCCTCTTTGTCTTGTTAACTCCTGTTGCACTGGAAAAGGTCCTTGAGCAGATACCCTTAGAAGAGTTGACGCTCTCTTACCCCATAACCTTAGATATGGTTAATACAGTAAATTTTTCTTCATCAAAAAGACATTATTTAATTTTTCCTGATCAGGTTCAATTTTTTACATTTAAATCAGTTTCTAATTGAGTAAAGAAAAGCATGAGCAAATCCAAAATTTTACATTAAATATCTTATTTCAAGATGTACTATTATAATAGTACTATATTATTATAATAGTATAAAAATGTGTCTATAGGTCTTTGTGATTATTTTCTTCCCTGCAGAATATAGGTAAAATTTTCTAATGTTTAAATTACTTTAAAATACATAGTAGATTATTTGTAACTTTTTTATTTCTGTCTTTTTTTAACCATTAGGAAATCCTGAAAAAATTTCAGAAGCAAATGTGTATGTCCAAGTTCTTGATGTTAATGATAATGCACCAGAGTTCCCTAAAAAGTATGAAACATTTGTTTGTGAAAATGCAGTTTTTGGACAGGTGAGCATGAAATAGTTAGCCATAAGTTTTCTCACTACAATGAAGATTTGGTCTGAGATGTTTAGCACTGATTCTTTCAATTCTGTGAGTACAGACTGCATTTTTTCTATTTCCAAAATTAACTCTGTTGATATATGCATAATATGAAATTTAAATTTCAGTACAGTGATGAGTGTTTTCGCCCCTTTAAAACAAAATCTGTATGTCTTGTTTTTAAAAATAAGCAATAGAGCTCGGGCAGAAACTTCTGAAAAAATATAGAACACAAATTTGTTATATGTTAACGCCACAGATGAAAAATCTATGTCCAGTAACTTCAACAACAACATAGGAACCAGGCTTAGATCAATTTCAAACCAGATCCATCGTGTCCTTCAGTTAGAAATCATTTACTGTGAACTGAATTCAAACCCTGACTAGTTCAGTGCAAGTCTGAAAATGTTTAAAACACAGCCCTTACAACACCTGTTCTAGCAGGAAGCTTAAGCTATTGTTATATTCAACATCCTTCCCCAGGAGGTTATTTGCCGTTTCCTACTTGGTATCCACATAAATGGGGTATCATCAGTCAGCTGCCCCAGTTCCCAGGTACACTGTTCACTGTTGTCTATCCATTTTTCTCCTTTAAAAAACTGAGATATTTAGTTTGGATTTTTTATTGTTTTGGCTTACGTCTTTTTTAAAGAAAAAGATACAAAATAAACAACAACATCATCCCCTCCCCCAAAAAAAACCCTATAAAGAGAAAAATCTATGTTTTTCCACCACTCTGAAGTATTATTTGGACATAATAAGAAGACCTGTGGGATATCTGTGATGGTTCTATTCAACTGTTTTGCTGTTTTGATTTCTGAATCACAGAGCCTTTCTTTTTATGCCAGTTTGGTTTACTTTGACCTTGATTAATCTGCAGTTGAATAAAGCTTTTCCTTTGCTCACATGATGCCTGTAACATGTAACATGCCTGTAACATGCCTGTTGCATCCATTTAAATGTTTTTCTATCAGCAACTACCTTGTTCTGCATTTGGAAATCTTCCTGATCACAGGGGCTACCTCTGTTCAGGAGGTATTTGGAGCAAGTAATTTTTATTGGTTTTTGGATATCTCAGTGTCCTGGGTTGATGCTATATTGTACACTCACTGACAGATCAAAGTGCAGGCATTCAATCAACAGCACTTTATGTTCCTTGACTTCAAGACACCATGAATTAAATATGGATGTTTATAACATGGATATTTTTAATCCCTGTTTTGGATTTGCCTACGAAATAAAAACCCAGGTGATTTGTTTCTCAAGGATTTTAGTATTCCATAGTTGCCTACTGATAAATATTATCTGTATGCTAACCTATTAATAGTTTCTTTTCAATATCAATTACATAAAAATGTTAAGTTCTTTGGGAATCATTGGATAAAATGGTTCTGTAGTGAATTACCCTGTTAACAACAACAATAAATTCTTTAAGTATAGTACACTAAATAATTCTCCTTTGACATTGAAATATATGAATGAGTGATGAATGCGATATTTTTATCACCTTACAGAAAGGTGTAATGTTACTTTAGGGTTTTTGTATTTTTTTTTCTTTTTTTTCATTGTTATAGGTTTTTGCAAGTCACAGGCATCTTTAGTCTGTTGAGACTGTGAAAGTAATGTTAAATAATTTTCTCATTAACAATTATCTTAGGAAGAACAACAGGAAACTGCTACTGAAGAGCATAATTATCACAGCCAGAGTTTATGATATTTTATTCAGTGTTTATGATTTAAACGGAATTATTAGCTGATGTATCTTCTTTGTTGTTATTAATATTTTTATTTTTTTAATTTTTACCCACAGAAAAAAATATTCTTTATTTTTTTCTGTGAATAAAAGAAAAAGATTCCAAAAGAAACCAAAAAATTCAAATGTGATTTTATAGGTGGCCTGGTTGTCCACTGAATAAGAAAATTTACATTTCAGAAGAATCAGTTTAAGCAATTAAAGGACTTTTAATCAGGTCATTACATATCTTTCTATATTAACCATATTTCTGCAATCAGTTTCAAACAGTTTTGAAACATTCTGTTTACATGTTTAGTTGAGATCAAAGATTGTATAGCTACACTATCACATTTCAGTTTCTTCAGCAGGTATGTCTATCCTTTCAGCTGGAATAATTGTACTGAGAGATGTTTTCAGCAATATTCCACAGTTCTTCAATTAATTTATTTTCCTGATCTGAAATGAGTTGTGTCTAATTTCATGGGATATTGCAAAATACATTTGCATGAGTTTACAGTGTTTAGGGGGAAAAAGAAGGAAACGGACTGCAGAGGGGAAGATACCACTAAAAAATGAATTGTCCTATTCAATCTAGACTTTATCTTGGTGTCAGCCTGGTTTACTATCAAATTGATTTAGAGTCAGGTCTCAATTAAGTTATTTTTACATAGCCTAAGTGTATGCTCATTTGTGATATAGAATACATCATTGTTGTCCCAATTATCCAGACTCAGACACAGTTAATAATAGCTTTAGTCTAGACGAGAAGATTTGCTTTGAAGTTTTAGATTTTCTGAAAGATTATGAAAATTCTTAGTCTGCTTTTATTGACTGAGTGTTGAACTTCAAGCCCCTGTATGGTGTTTTTGTGAGTTACTGTTATGTTTAGCTTAGCCCCCAAAAGTAATTCAAACAAAAGAATTAGATTTCACTCTGTGGGACTATAATCCAAATTTGACAATAAAAGTGGATGTAAAGAAGATAGATAGGTGGTTTTGGCATTATACTGAGTGCATTCATCATGTTTATTAGACATTTTGAATGAAATTTTCACTATCCATTTAATGTTATATTTTAGTACTGTCCTATAATACAGAAGTCAGCTGTATACTGCATCACAACTGGTTTTATTTAAAACATTGAAAAAACACTTTCACTGCACCACCACCATTAAATAAATTATTTTCCAAATAAATTGAACATGAAAGTTGCACTATTAAATAGCATTCTATTCTACTACAGATATAGTTATCATCAGATAAAATAGAACAATATTAATAAGGTATTCAAACCTGTGATTTCCTTTTGATTAGACCTTTGACTTTATAATTGCACGTAAAGACAGTAAATGATGATCACAATGATCTATTATTTTTTTTATACTTACTCTTTGTGGGTGTGTAGAGTAAGTATAAACCTTTGAATTTCAAAAGAAATATTCTTTACAAATAATCAAAACACCAAGATACCAGATCTGTACCAAAGGTAATAGTAGAGACATCTCATCAACAATAGATCTCACCCCAAAAGCCTAATTCCCAAGACATTAATAAAAAATCTCATCTGGAAGATGCAGCTTCAAAATTTGGTGTAGACTATATCAAAATCCTTACGTTATATGCAAGCAAGTTGACCATCCAGAATGTACCCATACATGGTAATTTCAGCCCTTTTGTGAATATAGTTCTTCCTATAACAGAGGAACTTGATTTCAGCTGAAGATAAACTATGCTGAACATACCTATATTCTGAATTAATGCTGTCATCTCTAATGCATATTTATTCTAGTAATTCTGAGTTCCTTTAATTTGGTGATCACATATGAAGTGACTTTGATATTGCAGCTTGCTTAGAAATTTTTATTAGACTCAAAGAAGTGATTGAGTATGCAGAGAACTTTGAGTCAGAGATAAGGAAAAAAATTATTTACTCAGTACTTGGCACATAATAAAATAATTATCAGTTACAGTGAAAGTGAAAAGTACTTGCTATTACTTCTCTACATAATGAAATGTTGACAGAAGAGAGGAAATCTTTAAACAAATTCTATGAGCATATAATCATATGTTAAAAATGAGCAGTTTGCTAAAAAAGATCCTTTTTAACAAATCATGATGCAAAATTATTTCTCCTATCAGAGAAATGAAAGTGAGAGGGAAGACAATGTTTATTATTTCATATTGCATGTTTTCTTCAATATTTACAAAAAGCATCAGAGCAGTAATGATAAGAAAATAAAAAGTTTTAAAAAATCCGAACAATTAATGCATCTGTTAGAGTGTAAAAATATGATGAACCTGTGAAAGCAATGTATAAGGTAACAGACTCTTACACCAAGCTATACCTGCAGATGCACCGAGTGCAATGTCTGATGTTTTGAAACAGTGGACACAGCAACCAATGGAAAATTCCTTTTTCTGTTTTATGTGGACCACAATTCCACAACATTATCTCTTAGCAGAATGGCACAGGTGGGAGAAGTTTTTTAGCATATATGAGCAAACGTAAAAAAGCACCTCAGTGTCATGGCATGAACTTTGTAATTGTTAATCATTTGCAGATAAGTACATAATTTTATTTATACTTGAGCAGAAACATTATCAGTGGACCCAGATAAATCAGTTAAATACTGTGTCAATTTGCTTTTCAAAACAGAAGCAGTCAACAGGAAAACCTGGGTCTTGAGGTAAAAGGTCTACCTGGAACATGCAGTGCCGACTAGATCAACACTTTAATCTTTTAATTGCTCTAAACTCTGATGATCAGCAAATATTATGAGACTGAGAAAAACCTTACTGCTTATAGGACTTCTGCCAATTTGAACAAAGACAGTTCTGTTCTCACAAAAAACAAAAAATAAAAGGGTTTCTTGCATCATATAGTCCACAGCAGAACTCCTACTGAAGGATGTTTTGTGGAAAACAAACCAAAGAAACTGAAATGGAAAGAGAGAGGTGGTAAATATGTTTCCACTTCCCTCTGTTTCTCTAATGGGATCTGTAAGACTAACACACAAAGAGCTCAAAATTCTACAGAGTTCTCTAGAATCAAAATTAAGAGTACTGGCTGTTGTTCAGATGGACAGTTTATGCCTTAAGTTTAACTTGGTTGAAAGCCCATAGAAGCAGAAAGGGCTGTAACAAAAAAGCTTTGACCTTTCTTTCTGGACCCCTCCATAATTCCAGTTCAGTAAGATCATTTGGAGTTGAGGAATTAAATTTCCAATGAAGTTTTAAAAGGGTTTATCAAGGTTTTATACCTGTCAGTCAACTACTTCATACTCCTTAATTTTTTTATTTGTAAGATAAACAGAGCATAGATGTCCTTCCCAAAACCTGGGTTGGTATGTGTATAAGGAATTTCTTCCTTTTTCTGTTAACCAGGGTGGGAATTTTTATTCAGATAGATTACTCAGATCTGATTTATCACACCTGGTATCCTCCTGTTGTTGCCATCTACACTTATCACAAGTCCTCATGGTGGAATTCTGCACGATGTGCAGATTCCAAACCTTCATCTCCATTTAGGCCTGAAATGAACAGTTCTCCATTTCTGCTTGTGCTGGCTTATCTAATGGAAACTTCCTTCTTTGATAGTGCATTGAGATATTTCACTGCATTCTTTAAGTCCTCAAAAGCCATCATAAATAAATTTAAATCCATTTTTCAAAAAGAATCAAGTGAATTAGTCTATGTTTTAAAGAAACACCCATTTCTAAATGAACTTTAAATCTATATTTGTGAGACTTGAAATAAGAATTTTTAAAGCAATTTAATTTCAGCCACATCAATACAACAACTAAAATAACCTTGCAAAAGCAACAAATCATTCACTGTATTTTCTTTATTTATATACTAAAATGTAGGAGGTTTGTAAGCCTTAACACACAAGCAGTAAATGCAGTTTTTAAATATGTGATGTCCATTTCCCTGGTAAAAGGCTAGAATCTCCTAAATTAGATGTACAAAAACGTAGGAAACAGGGAAAATTAAAAAAAAAGGGATTTTCTTAATTCTGAGTGATTTTTTTTTTTTTAGAGTCAGTAAAATCAGAGGTACTTCTTTCTCTCTGAATATTTTGTAGACTAAACTGGTCTTATGTTGAATTTTAGGGGAGTGATACAGTGAGGAGTAAACAATAAGGATTTGCCCTCTCCTTACACTCCAGATTTTCCCCTGCTTCTCTAAGGTGAACCCTTGAAGGCATATGAATATATCTAGAACAACCACTGGAGTCTTAAGTTTGTGCAGAACAGGACAGCACAGATCAAAACAAGGGAAGGTGGGGATTTTTTTTCAGTTAGCCACATTCTCCTTAGAATTTTATTGACTGAATCAGATACAGATAAAATGTAGAGAGATAAATACATTTTGTATGTGAAATATGGAAGTCAATAATGAAAGAGAAAAGCAGTATCTAATCCACAACTGCAGTAATTTTATTATTTTCTCACGATATTCTCCAAAAAATATGTTTTCAAAAGACATTGGTCATACCTGCTTGAATGAAAAGAAAAATTTTTTTTTTTTTTGGTATGCATGTAGGTAATTTTTCTCTACCAAGTAACTCAATTAAAACCAAAACAGAACAAAATAAAAGAAATTAAATGTGGCTTAGATGTCCTTACAGATCATTATATTACTCTGCATATTTAGTATACCTTAATTGACTTTGAATTTTAAGGACAAGCGTAGCATACATCCATACCAAGACTTATCCTCATCTGTGGTCAAGAACACATAACCAGCAAATTTTCAAGAAAAGCCAATATGGTTTTTTTCAGTTTTTTTGAGGTAGGCAAAATATTATATGTCCTTTGCAGTTTAGACTGGACATATAATTTTGTACCCTATTGCTGTTCATATTAAGCATATTCTGGGAACTACATTTCCTTATAAAAACGAAGTTTGTGATAATCAAGGAAATGTTAAGGGTCACTGATATCTTGACCTGCATTTTTATACCTGTATTTGCATCATCTCAGCTATTTTGTTAGTACTGAGAAAAAAAAAAAAAATTCCTCTAGAACTTCTCTCTTTTGTACACCATGATATCACCAAAAAGTTATTCCTCTCATTAGTGACTATTAAAAAAACAAACCATAATACCAAAAAATTCAAGGGTCTTCATGTTTCTATAGAGTGAAAATATAGATTTAAGATAAATTTCACATATGAAGAGGGAACGGTGTTAAGAATACAAATCTTTTGGCATGTAAGCCATATTTTGCATTACTTTGTGGTGATTTCATCAAACTTGGTTTGCTTAAAAAGAAAAAGAATATGTGAAGTTCTAGATCTTTGATTAAAAAAGGATTTTATCAGAAAATAATTTTCAAAGGCACAGATGGAAAACAGCAGTAGTCACTTCCATTGTCTTACTGCTTCACTTTCAAATCACTGCTTATATCATTCAGGTAACATCATCTGTGGTTTGAAGAAAGCTGAGGGTTCAACTTCTTGTATAAAAATACCTACAAGGCGTGAGATAACTGATAAAATAGAGCTCAAGCTCAAATTCAACACTCTTTTCTGAGAATTGGTGCATTTCCAGCACTTTGCTTCCCTCCTGATCAGCAAGGATGTTCATTAATATATGCTGATAAATAAATATTTACTGATAAATATTAGAAATATAGACTTTAGACTTTTTAAAGCAGAAATATCACTATTTATGTTAACTGCATGCTTGTTTAGTCACAGAGATGAAAAACATTCTTTTGAATGATATTTTTTATTTTATCTTGAAATGACTGTCTGGTTTGAAATATTTCTAAATGAAGGCTATTTTGTTTCTTAAGAAAAAGCAGCAAAAAATTTTCATAATCAATCTGTTACAATATCCAGAATCAACAATTCAGCATGTGAACTTGTCAACATATGTCACTTACTCGAGCTACAATGTATCAGTTGAATGATGTCAACGTGTTTGTGGATTCAAAGGGAATGGGTTTTGCGTAGAAGGATTTGTTCAAATGTAGAATGATGTACTGTCCACCTTGGATTAAAAAAAAAAAAAAA
>VZTB01002133.1:37057-54888 GCA_013397245.1 Thryothorus ludovicianus
AAAAAGGAAGAAAACACTCTATATATGCTTTTTTCATTTATGGAGACTTCATTTGCTCTTGGTCCTTTGAACTGGAAAAATTTTTATATTTCCTCAAGATTTTAATGCCTGCCTGTCTCAAATGAATGAAAAGTTAAAGTAGAGTACTTTCAAAATAGAAATATCAATAAACCTATCTGGATATTTGATGAATATTTGCATGTTATGCACTCAATACAGATTCATGGATCTCATCTTCAACATCAATGGTTTAACGTACCTATTATATTCTTTCTATTGTTTTAAAAGACAAGGGAAGTCTTTTACTCTTAAACAACTCTGTTCTCTTATTTTTCCAGCTAATTCAACACATCAGTGCAGTGGATAAAGATGACTCAGCAGAAGGTCACCATTTTCATTTCTCATTGGCTCAGGAGGATGCAAACAGCTCACATTTTACTGTCAAAGACAATCAAGGTAGTGTCAGTCAAGCAGCTCTTTAAGACCTTCCTAATGGAAGATGCATGCTTCCAGTGGGTTCTTAATTTCTTAAAACTTTCCATTTAAATAGAAATTTTCATTGTAAGAACTGTACATGTCCTGAGGTCCATTTCAAAGCAATAATTCAATAGCATCAAAGACTTTGTTTTCCTTTTCAAGTGAATAATATAAGCAACAAAAGGCAGTTTTATATTAAGGAAAGAAAAAAACAGCTGAGATTAAAAATACACTGATATTCCTTAAAAATTATTTCCTTTATGTTGTATATGGTAGTCAGTTCTGACTTGTTAAAATTATATGCTTGAGAAATAAGATCTCTAGAAAAAGAAGATCGATATAAATATAGGACTGTTATTTCATTAATTCAGCAAAGATGAACATTATAAAAACATAACTAGGAATGTAATCTTATTTCATAAGATATAATATCAAGCAAAACCAGACTGAGATGAAAATATAGGTGTGATGTCTGATGGAATTTCAAGAAAGTGACCGTTTAGAGTCAGTTGTCTGAGACTAAAAAGAAAAGCTTCTTCACACTAAGCTAAAGTACACATCATTCTTATTGACCACGCTAATTATTTGAATGTTCTGGCTAAGGAAAAAAATCAATGGAAATAAGTTTTGGAAAGTTCCAAATACATTAAATGGCAAACTGCTTCTCAATTATCTTCAAAGTTAGTCAATGTGTCAATAAGAATTTCAATTCCCATCTTCATTAACCTCTCACTCCCTTCCAGGAAAAGATAAGTCATTATATTAAGGTCAAACTGTGCACAAGCCGTGCGCCTTTACACCTCTCCTCTTTCTGCCCAACACTCAAGCAGACCCTCACAAAAAGCAACCCATTCAGGTGGGTTCACCCTTTCGATGGCTACTAGTGGGGAAAACAAAACTGTTTGAAACAAAATACAATCAGATTTCAATCTGTTCCTTTCTGCCATATTCAACAGAAGTGACTGGTTGAATTATGATAGCCCTAAGGAAGAGACTGTAGGTTTGTAGCATTTTATCTCAGAATTACTTCCTGAACTATGACAGAAACTAGAACAACTTATATGTGAGGGAGTTAACTTCAGTAGACTGTTTGTATAGATGTATTGTACAGATAATGGTAGAAACCCATTTTTTCCCCTATTACATAAGGAGTAAAAGACATGCAGTCTTTTACTCTTCCATGAGAAAAAATGGTGACATGGAAATATTTCTAGATCGTATTTCTTCTTTTCATTACACATGAATGTAGATAGGACTTCACAACAAGTTAAGTTACTTATCTGAATTGACTTATAAGCAGCAGGACCTGAATTTAAGTTGTTTACTGTGTTTTTTACAGAAGATTTCTAAAACACTAATAGTAAAATACAAAGCAAAGTGAAAGCATCTAAATCTTTTCACTATTTTAGGTGGTAGAAGTCCAGCAAGCTCATTTTTATGCCAGGGAAAGAAATAAAAGGGTATTTTAGTGGACTTTTTTCTTGCTTTCTTTTCTTTCCCTTGCCATCTGTTTTCACTATGTTCTGCTAGACACACTTTCTAACCTTTTTGATTGGCAAACTGTCTATATTTTATCTGTGAACTTCTGGCTTGGTAGCAGCTGGATACATGGAACAATTTTAAGAACCAATTAATTAGTCTGAGCAGGTGTCAGGTACTGAAAAAGATGTCAATTTCTTTAGCTCTGAACATTAAAACCAGAGCTCCTCAGTCAAATTTCATTATTGTCCCTGGAGTACATATATCAAAAATAAATGCAATTTATTCATGATTGACAAAATATGCACCAAATATCAGTGCCTGCTTTTACTTTTTTAACTTTATTAATATGTAGATTTGCAGAGTACCATTACTTTTAAATAAGTCAGATTCCACTAAATATTGGTGTGGTTACAAAATACCTAAATGTGTATCATCATCATAATTTATCTTCTAGATAACACAGCTGGAATTTTCACAGGAAAAAGTGGCTTCAAGAGGCAAGAGCAGTTTTTCTTCTACTTGCCAATATTAATTCAGGATAATGGAACCCCACCGCTGACAAGCACAAATACTCTCACTGTCACTGTCTGCGACTGTGACACTGAAGTTAACACCTTCTACTGTCGATATGGAGCCTTCATGTATTCCTTGGGTCTCAGCACAGAGGCTTTAGTTGCTGCTTTGGCTTGCATATTAATATTCCTGGGTAAGTATGAGTAAGAGAAATTACTTTGCTTCCTTTTACGTAGGGTTGATTAAGTAACAAATATGGACCCTTGACTTGAAGACTGGAAGTGCTGGGCCATTGGGAAAAACTGAAATAAAGCAAATGTTTAATTTCTTTCCTGTTTTCTTGACTATAATTTCTCCCTTCCTCTCCCCAGTTTTCAGTAAAATTTGAATTCTACCACAATTTCCTAAAACTTGGATGTAGTTGAATCATGGTCCTCTTTTACTCTCCTGGCTTTGCAATAATAAGGATTTCAGAGCCCAAAGTCTGTATTGATCACAGGTAAAGCTGAATACAGCATTACACAAGAAAATTTGCTAGTGTAGGAATATATTAAAAGAAGTAGCACCCTACTCATTCTGCCTTAGGAATGGCAAATGTAAAAGTGAGATCAATTATGAATAGTAAAAGAAAAAATGAATCTAATATCAGTCAGAAAATTCCAAACACAGGGAGATTCTGTGCAAATTAAGGTTACATCTCTAGAGAGCATTTTATCCAAATGTTGGACATCTCCTTTTCTCTCTCACGAGACAACTTGACCTCCAATACATTTAGGAATTTTTGGATGTGAAAATTGAGATTGAGGATGGTTCAAATGTGCAGGAGTTTTTCTAGTATCTCTGAAAAGGGCTGTGCAGAGCTGGAAAACAGCACTCAAAACCAAACCAACAACTCAAGGCTGGCCATTTTAGACACCAGCCATTTCTTGACTCCGTAGCAAAGCACCAGGGATACACTAGTTCCCCTACATCCGTGTCCTGGTTTCCAATCGAGGCCATGGGAGCATACAATATATTTGTTTTTTTTCTAGGCTTTCCAGCACTTCCACAGTAGTCTTATTTAAATCTCACCTTAGGTATCTGCCCAGTCAGTTTAAGCTTACAGGTCAGTGTGCATGTCAAGATTTGTTTGATGGTTGCAGGGTATCTGAATATGTTCACTTTGTGTTATTGACTTCAGAGATTAAGGATCAGGCAAACTGTATCACTGCATTGCCCAGATCATCAAGGAAATTGTTCATCAATGATTTCTTGGGCTCTTGCAGAAAGGTTTTCTCTCCAGGGGAGTAAACCCATGGCATCTACTGGGCCTATCCGTATCACAAAAGTCAAACCAGGGATATAGATAAATATATTAGTCCAAAAGAATAAAAAACCTAATATACTACACTCTTTACAAACACATATTTTAAGTTCCTTAATTCTTTGAATGTATTTTTGTAGTTCTTTAAAATTAAATAATGAAAGGTTCTATATACAATGTTTGCCATTCTTCTCTGAAAATGAATTTTCAAGTAGGATGTATACCATTAGAAGAGTTCACCAGGCAAAGAATTTGGAAAGTCAAAATAACCTGGTTTTGTTTATACATAGAAATTCTTGTTTTCAGTGCTTTCAAGTCTGGTGGTGTATCTCCCAAGCAAGTAGAATAGTTTATTTGAAATAGATTTTGTTCTTAAGGTAAGTAAAATGCTGTAGTTCTTGCTAGTTGTATCATTTTATGTCCTGAGTAAAAAACTGAGATCAACAATTCCTTAATAAAGTAGAATACCCAAAAGATATAGCTAAAACTGAAAGAATTAATCACTCTGAAAGTCACAGAGTAATTCAAAGATATTGTTCAGTTAAAATGAAATTATGTAGGATTAAAAAATAATGCTTTAAAAGAAAATTCAAGAAACTTTTCATGTATAAATAAATAAGATCATCTCATTCAAAGGTGTTGATAGTAAAATGACACAGAATTTAGTGAGTCTCCAAACTGGCAAACCAGCACACCAGAAACAGTTAAACACCATTCTGCATAGTCTGTGGAACTGAGTGATTCAACCAGGTGAGGAGGATATCTTGCTCATTGTCTCATTTTTTATTTGATCGTGATGGGGCTTTTATCACAGATACTGATAGAGATAAAGAGTTTAAATTCTCAATGTGAAATGGATATATTATGTGATAAAAAAAGCACTTTCAAAAAAGCATAACCTGTGTTTCCATCAGTTTCAAATTTGCATCTACCAAAAGAACTGCTCCATTTAATTCGCCTTTTTTATAAGTCCCTTTGTAGCCATTTTCCCAACACACCCATTGCTCATCTCAAAACCATAAAATCCATAAAAATTACAGCTCTATAAATTTGTTAAGATAGCTTCACTTTGCAACAGTCTTGATACTAAGATGTGATTTTTTTAATCTTTCCAAGCACATTCAAAGTGTCCAGTTCTGTTTAATTTTTCTCTTGTCCCTTCTCTTTTCTTTTTATTTTGTCAGTGTTCTTTTTGGCAATTGTAGCCATAAGGCAGCAGCAGCAGCAGAAGAAGCCTCCCTTTTCAGAGAAGATGGAAGAATTCAGAGAGAACATTGTCAGTTATGATGATGAAGGAGGGGGTGAGGAGGACACAGAAGCCTTTGATATTTCAGCACTGAGGACACGCACTGTCATGCGAACGCACAAACCTCGGAAGAAGGTGGCCTCCGAGATTCAGAGCCTCTACAGACAGTCTCTGCAGGTTGGCCCAGACAGTGCAATCTTCAGGCAATTCATTTCAGAAAAGCTCGAAGAAGCAAATACAGATCCCAGTGTTCCTCCGTATGACTCACTTCAGACCTATGCGTTCGAGGGGACTGGCTCCTTGGCAGGATCTCTCAGCTCTCTGGGTTCAACCACTTCAGACATGGATCAGAGCTATGATTACCTCGCAGACTGGGGACCTCACTTTAAACAGCTGGCAGGCATGTACTCTTCCCATAGAACTGTGGAGGATTAGGCACTCTTTGAATTGTTCTTTTATTTTCCTAAGTCTCAGCAACCAAACGCAACTGTGGATTTTTAAGGAGATCATCCCACATTGCAACATGAGAAATAAGAACCCAAGGGTTTTAATATGGAAAGTTTTAGATGTAGAAACCTCTTGAAAGGATAAAGCACACCAGGGGTGTTACCACATGAAGAGATGGATGTTATAGTTTGAAAACCTTGTGGTTAGTGTTTAAATGCAAACTGTGCTTCTTTGGATATCTAGATCACCCTCTGAATACTGAAAATCTGGATCTTGTTTGTATGAAAGGAGGAGTAGAAGCCATAAATGGATGTTGTAAACATTCTGTCATCCATAAGCTTTAAATGGTTTCCAAAGCTGACAGACTTTTGCTGTTGCAGTTGAATACATACATTAACCAAAGTTAAACAGACATATTTCTATAATGCTTCATTATATAAATATAATTGTGAGAAGAAGTAGACCCTAGATATTCTAATACCATTGTCAGACGTGCTCACAAAATTTATTGTTCTTAGGATGATAAAACTAAAACAAATGTCTTTTCCTATCAATATAAAAGTAAAAACCCATTACAACATCAGCAAGTATTTGCTGCCATTTTAGTTTTTAATGAAGCTATTGGAAAATGCGTAAACCAATACTTAATTTGGAAAATAAGATAGGAAAAAGAATCAATATTTAACTTAAATACTGCAATCGACCACATTATATATTACTGCACTTAGAACAAAATGCTGTCCAAATACAGGCATTTTTCCTTTTATTAAGAGTTTAAAGGATGACTGATTTAACAGCACAGATTTATTTTTTTATTATGGAATATAAAATTAGCTGCAGTAGTCAGTTTTATTATAACAATATTAAGAATCTTTAAAATGCTAAACTGATGGTTATAAAACTTTATGTATGACGTTAGATAATAAGATAATAAAATGCTTTAAATGTTAATCCACTTTGAAAATGATCCTGAATCATTCTGCAAGACTAAAGTAAGATTTCAAAATTAATTTCACACTGCATTTTTTTCCAGTCATTCCATACATAACAAATATAATGCTATCTCAGAATATTTCTTTAGTTATACCACTACCCAGCAGCAATTTTGGAACAGAAGTCATCAAATGTTTTCAAAATGGTCTGTCTGTCTGGAAAAAACAATCTGCCTGTATTGTACTCACCTCTCTTTCATTGAGTACTAATTTTACAGAAATTATACCCTGCAATCAACTGATTCAACCACCTAAAAGCTGGCATCATGATAAATCAAGTTATACAACGTATTTCTTTCTGATTTTTTTTGGTTTTTTTTCCTTAATTCTTTTTCTAAGTAAGATTTTAGGTAAATGCAACTGAATTACAGAGTCAGGAAAGATTCTGCAGGAAAGAAATAAGCAAAGAAACAAGCCCCAACAAACAAATTCTGCAATGTTTACTACAGTTGCTCTTCACTGAACAAAATCAAGGTATGTAGGCTAAGTGGAAAAGTGCCAGTGCAGATTTTAAATTCCTATAACCTAAAAATAAATCATGGAGGTGTGTGAAAATCAGGAGAGATTTCCAGTGGGAGGTCTGGTAAGGACAGAAATATTATTCATAACATAAATAGCTGGCAAATTATGTGTAGGGGGGTAAGGGGGGCAGGATGGCCATCTGACCAGGTGCAGAGGAAGAAGCACCTGCTTCATAAGAAAAAAATAATTATTCTTGCCAATCTCATGGTAGGATGCCAGTGTGAATGAGCAGCTACAAATGAGCTTTAAAAGATGCACAAGTAAAAACATTGTGCTAATGACTCCAACCTTTTGAAAGCCAATGGCTTTCAAACAGATGTGGAAAAATTACTTTTATTTGAGAAAATATTTTACATATTATTATTTGCTCCATGGAGAGGACTAGAGAAAGAGAGAATGACTATAAACCACTGGTTGTTGACAGTAGTGAAAACTACATGTTTAGGATTAGGTTTATAGATTTATGTGGGTTATACCCTAAACAAATCCTTATTCCACAGATGGTCCTAGTGGCTTTAAGAGAATTCTTTGTTCTTTCAGGTTGTATTTAGTACAAAAAGGATAACAGTGTCTGATCCTTTCTCAATCCGGAGATTTTGTCCATTTATGTGGGAAAACAGCCTTTAACACTAAACCATTGTGTTTATAATTTTCTCTCTTTACTGTGTGGTATTTTAACAATAAATAATTTTTCTAAGTAGTGTATACCACTAACATAGTTTGTATAGGCTATTGCCAATAATTTCTATGAGAAAAAGAAAAATAGCCTGCAAGGGATCTTTAATGGTCTTTAGCTGAAAAAGCCTTAGATCATGTTTACATAACAGAGAAAGGGCATATTTTGCTCTGAAACCAGAATTTATTCCTAGCTGTTACTGGACCACACCTTATGAGGTTCCTGGTATTCAATCTAAGCCAACCTGGTCAATTTGTTTCCACATATAAAAGAGAATGAGAAAAGAACCACTGAACCTTACCCAATAACTTCACACTTCCTTTATGTTTGCTGAACAAGTCGAAAAAGGTTTTTTAGAATTGTCTTCTTATTTGAAGGAAGTAAACAGTCTAAGAGAAAAGTTATCATATAAGATATCACAGACATGAGTAATATGAAATTAATTAAGGAGAAGTTATGAGTTGGATTTTCTGATGATAAAATCTGTTAAACTGTAACATGGTTTTCCCAATATAATCCTCCATTTTCTTTGTCTTTCAAATTTTGATTACTAGCTAGAATTCACTGTGTTATTGGCTAAACTGATGAGTGCAAGTACAGTGATAAATAAATATTCAGCTGTTCAAGACTTGCTCAAGGAAATACAAGGAAAACTTATTCACTGGTGAAAGGATGTATGATAACACACGCTTCTTTTCTATTTGAATGCTTTGAAGAGATATTCCTATAGATGTCTTTTTCTGTAACCTGGTAAAGAGAGAGTTTAAAACCTTATGAAATACCACACAAAAATTTGGCTTTCTGTTTCAGTTTCACTCATATAGATTCAGAGTGTTTTTTGATTTTGTTTTATTATATAAAAGCCAAGCAAATTAAGACTATGCATATATGATATATGCTTCGCATTCAGATGTCTAAAATTTAAAAAAAATATACAAATCACTTGATAGCATATTACAGCTTCAGCCTCATTGCAGTGACTGGGAAAATATATTTTGTTTATCAATTAAGCCAAAATAAAAAGCTTCAGTTTGGTTTTGACTTTATACATCTCAGTGCAGGTTTTTTATTTTCATAACACTGAGAAGAAATTCTGCATATTACTGAGGATTTTCCTATTCTTCAATTCACATAAATTTCCTATCACATTTTTTCTCACAGGTATTACACTCCTGCTTTCAAAATCTGCACTGGAAATCTGGTTATTTTAACACTAATTTTTAATTATAAGGGGTCAATCTGTCAGATGAGGTTAAAATTTGTTTGAAAAGACAGCATGCATTTTATGCTTGAAAGTCAGCTCTAATATATTTTCTCTAAGGAGCAGAAGTTGAAGGAGTTTAAATGATTTTACATTCCGGAAAAGAAGGCAATTCATCCTTGATCCAGATTACAAACAAATGTAAGAGAATATACAAGAAAGAACAATAGTTATTAGTAAAGGCTGTATCAGAAAACTGGTAAAACTTATGTCTTATAAAGAAAAAATAGATTTAAAGTTTATTTAAAAAAAAAGTTGACGCATTTGAAAATAATAATTTTATTGCTTTGGTGCTTGTTTGGGAAAAGAGAAATTCTTCATACATGGTCCTATATCAGCCTTCTGTGTAATACATGGAGTATAAGGAACAGTAACATTTAACTCTAATATGAACAGAAAGATAACATATATGTACAGAGATATTGCTTGCATCAGTATCAAGCCCCTTACCCACAGCAAACAGATAATAGCATTAGTCAGAAACACATACAGGACTCAAGATGTGTGTCAGCAAAGAGCACTAAGAGCAAAAATTAAAAAATATCATTTGAAAACATCGGTGGTTCAAAAAACTCTCAAACAGCAGAAACTGGAACAGGATATCAGAGGCTCTTAATTTCCCATACATTTTAATTATTATTTAGATAATGCTTTCATAATATTAATGTTTACAATTTAAATAGTATTCTACATATGGGGGTTCTAATAGATTTGATTTGGAGAGTGACAGTAAAGTCTGCATACATATATCTGACCAAATAGATATTATAAAAGTAATTAGATTAAAGCTTAAAAGGATACAAACTTGCTCATAGGAATATATATATAATATATTAGGAATATATACATGAAACGTTACTTCTGACACTATTGTAAGTAAATCAATCTCTGTCCTTAGAAACTCCTCTGAAAAGACTTTAAAAAACACACCTTTGACAAATTTTTTAGAAGCTTGGGAGCTAGAAAGGAATTTTTTATACACTGATTCAGAAAATTTGACTTAAAAACATCAAAAGTATCCTGAATTATCAATAGTGAGGACACTTGAGACATAACCAAAAATTGGATGAGTCTGAAGAAAGAAAAATAGAAAATGGTTAAAATGTATTGACAAAAATAAAGATCATCTACCCTAGAAATAGTATTCAAAATGAATAAAAATTTGCTATTATACTGGGCACTTATCCAGTAGGTAATTAAATAGGACAAAGATAGTCTAGCTGCCTAAATAACTATGAAATGGAAACAACATTCATTCCAGAAAAGGAAAAAAATAACAAATATGAAAAAACCTGTACAATAAAATAGATAATACAAAATGCTATGAACCTAAATTGATATTAGACTACCCAACTGTTTAATTACAAGACAGCTCATTCTGTTTATCAGACTCTGACTAGCCACACTAGTATTGTTTCTGAAATTCACACATTCATTTAAACAGTGGCCAAAAGTATTTCCAATATTATTATTAAAGTATTTGTATATTACAAAAATCTAGTTTTATTATTTATTACATATGTACAAGCATTTCGGCAAACCAAGATAATGTGTTCGAGAGATAGAGATATAAAACAGATGATAAAAGAAGTTATCCTTAAACATCTCCTTCTAGACTTTCAAAAGTCTAATTCAATATGCCCAAATTTCATTCATATCTGATGAACCTCATTTTATTGGTTGCAAATTTACTTATGTTACTTATGAATTCAAAGTATTACAATTACTTTAAGAGTATAAAAATTCTCAAAGATTAGTGTCTAAAGTAGCAAATCTTCCATGTTCTTTCTGTATCCTGTTATCACAAAAGTCTTACTCTGCTTTTCCACCACTGAATGTAAAAATAGCTTCTATAAACGCTTGCATTCCCTGTGGTACATCTTATTCAGTCTCAGCCACCTAAAAATCTGGAGTATGTTATTCAACTTCCTTCCCATCCTGTGTTGCCACTACCTCAAACACCATAGAAATTCAAGGCAGGCTGGACTCTTCAGGACTTCAAAATGAGAGACGTATCTTTTTTTTTGGGAAAGGTTTAGACCTGGTAGACCTTCCATAGCAAAGAACTCCTCCTATTACCTCTCCTTCATCTCACTGTGGACACTGACTCACTTATAATCACTCCCCAAGCTTCATCTATGTTCCCCAGTCTGACAGGGCTATAAGGATACTCATCTTAGTCCTTTTACCTTCATGTACATTTGGATTTGTTTTTAAAAACTCAATATTTTTGCTTTGGCAATAGCTCCTGTCAGTCATGAATGATTATTATTGCTTTATATTTTCCCACTAACAGCTAAAGGTTTACCAAGTCAGCTCCTTGTGGAGATAGCTATTTGGATATCACAAATTTCAGGAACTGCAGAGAAAGATGCGTGAAATCAAGGCCAAAAGAGGTCAAATGATTCCTGTAGTTGGCTTGCTCCTGAGCTGGAAACAACTTGTAGATCCTGAAATAGCATCTATCATTTTTCTTTGTCTCAGTTGCCATGAGGAACTAAGTCAAGGTGGTGAGCACTTTGTTTGTGTGTAAGTCATCCTTCCTTTTGTGTACGTTTGTTATTAATATTGTTGTTAATGTTCATTTCTCATCCTATTAATGTTTCTTTTCAGTAAATTTTCATCTCAGCCCATAGTCTCTGTCTTTGTCCCTCTCTCACCAGAAGGGGGCACAGGGAAGGGGTGCAGCTTCTTTGGAGTTTAATTCCCAGCTGGTTTTTAACCACAATCTTTTATATAAAAACTTTATATCCACCTGAGTTTGTCAGTTCTTGTTTTGCAGGTCACTGGGAAAAAAATTTTGGCATGTGACCAAAATACTCACTTGAGGATGTTTTGTATGTTTGTCTTTCTTTGCTGGTCTAGAAGTCTGATTATATATTATATGGTTTGTTCTATATAGATTGAATAATTCTTTAATTCTCTAATAATTTTAACCAGATTGCAATACTGCATCCATTCAGTGATCAGAAGCTAAGCCCGAGTAAGCTGTTTGCACCTTGTTCCAGGGGCAGCATCCTGGGACAATATCTTCAAGGCCTCCTCTCATTTTGTGATTTTATTATATTCTGAATTTTATTTAAGATAATAGGTTCATTCTACAGCAAATAACTCTTTCAAATAAATTCAAAAATATAAATACAAAAATATAAAGTTACACCACTTTATAACATAAAGCTAAACAAAGCTGAAACAAATCAGATAATACTTACCTTATGGTTATGTAATTTTTTATGTTTAAGTAAGTCAAAACATATCTTCCCTTACACTAAGATAAATCCAAAGAATAGCTGGTCTCTGTTATCTTAACACCAAACCACTCACAAAAAGTAACATCTCCATAGTTGCTACCTACACATCTACAATCACTGGAATGTTTTCAAAGGGAAAACACATTCAGAAACTAAGAATTAGTCCCCTAAAATTTCAAGTATTTCTAGAAGAATTGCCCTGAAAAGGGGTGAGGATGTCCCTTACCTTTCTGTTGGTCTGCATTAGCAGAGAAAAAGTAAACAATATTAGAATAACATAATTTGTATGTATTTGTTAGAAATATATTTCATCCTTATTTCTTCAGAGTATATTTGTAATACTTATAATATGAAATTCCTAATTGTTCACCATATATTTTGATTCATGCATCCCTTACTCAGTAGAAAATATGTTAGTTTTCTTCTGTCTAAATACCCCTATGTGATAGATGATTTGGGTTCATTAAAAAACCCAACCCAGCAACCAACAAACCACAAGTAGTATTTAAGATTTATTGCAACAGGATCGAAATATTTATTTTCCATTATTATTGGGAAGTGGTAGAGACAATGAGAATCTGATTATTAGAGAAGTAGTCTTCTAAAAAAGATCCACAAACTGATTGCTTCTGTAAAAAACTTGCAAAATTTTGGAACAGCAAAAATTCAGAGGATTATGTTTGGCTAATGATTTCTTGTTTGCTTTTTCTGCTGTCCAAGAAAACTTTGTAATGCAAGTCATTGTAGGGACAGCCAAATGCACCAAATAGATGTACCAGCAGAGCCCTCTGGAGTTTTCATTCCGTAGGGATAAAGCAGATGTTTTTAGGCCATTAGTATAGTTGATATATTGGCTTGATACTAAATAACAGTGTAAATGGAAACAAATAATTTCTGAGTACTGAAAATTAAATCCAGTTTGTACCATCTTTGTAACTTTCCTTCACACTATCCAGGACATAAATTAACTGTTCCTGACATTCCTTGCAAAATACACACTGCATTTGTATATTGGTTTTCTCCAAAGATCATGCAGAACAATTTTAGCTTTCCAAGTTTCGGCTCCTTATTGATTTACTGGCCTGTAGGATTCTGACAAGTGTGCACTTTTTGCTCTGAGCATTTTCTTGATGTTTCTTTAATGTGCACCTTTAAAAGGAAAAAAAAAAAAAAAAAAAAGAAAAAAACAGGAGGAAACAAAAGAACCAAAACCTCAGGTAGAAGTGTAATTGGGGGATGCAGTTTGAAANGGAAAAATTTTAAAAGGTGTAATCAGGATAATTAACACAAATTATCTGATCCCATATTCCTTTGATTTTTATTATCTTTTCATTTATTAAGTAATAATTTGACCTCTGAAGTCTGGCAGTTTGACAGTCTAAGAATGGGTGCTCCTTGTTTACAGCTAACATAAACATTTTGCACAATAACCAAACAAAAAAAACCTTCAACAAAATAAAACCCAGATAAAAGTTCCATTGATTCTCTTAGTGGACCTCAACCAACACAAAATCTATTTTTTTTTTTTAATTATTTAAGAAGTGCAAACAGTATTGGGTATATGTAGGTAGAGAAAGCATATAAATTATTTTCTTAGATAAATAACATCCTCCTAATACTAAGAATTCTTATGTCTTTCTTTGATCACAGGCAATTTTTGTATGTGTTACTGCTTCTGACTTCCTGCAAATTTATTATTCTCTGGCATTTTTCAGAAGCTGACATACCCCAAGAAAAGTTAGATTCAACTTAGGCATACCCACAGGACTTGTATTCCTACCCATTTACTACTATCTCCAATAGCAGGTGAAGGGAAGCCCTGTAACCTGTATCTTAAGAGAAGAAAGTGGGAGGACAAGAAAGAAAAGAAATGTCACGCATCTCTAGACCAAAATAAGAAAATTAAATCAGAACTCATATTCGATAACAAAGCATAAAAACAAAAAAATCAGGAAAAACTCAGACTTTGAAAAGCCATTAAAAGGAAAGTTTAGAGACGAATCTGAGACAGAAACATCAATTTTCTTTGTGATTGTTTTAAAAGGACATTATACCTTGAACCATCCTCTGAGTTTACAGAAGTACATAAATGGCAACAGTGTGAAGGCAGGAAAAACACCATTTTTTGACAGAACAACTATTTTTTTCAATGCTATTTACACTTTGAATTTTTAGGATAAGCTTGGACCACATTCCAGGCAGCAGTCCAGCTCAATTTGACATTATAGTTTTCAAAAACTTCCTTCTTCTGTTTTCGGATGCCTTTTATGAGTATGCTTCCTCATCAAAACAGCTAATTAAAAAAAACTAATTATCCAATTTACAACACATGTTCTAAATTCCTACCACCTGAAACTGATATTCTGAAACCCTAGTGCATACTTAACCCTATCTTATGTAGAACAAGTAGAAAATAAATAAGTGTCTACTGATTTTCTTGGAAGGTATTTACTGAGAGAGGATTCTCAGCTGGAGCAATCAATCATCCATACACTGAGAAAACATATTTAAAAAGTCCTTAAAATAGTGCCATTTTGGGGATATTTATAGTGGGTTTTTTTTTAAGTGTGGAGTCATTTACTGGGGGTTAAGTTTCATGCAGATTTTCTAAGAGTAATGGATGGGGAAAAATCATTTAACAGTTGCACTGCTGGAAATTCTGTCTCTGTAGAAGTACCCCAGCTCATTAAGGCAATACTCATATTCTCTAACAATGAGCAGTTTTATACCATGATATACTATTGAAATTATTTGCCCAACAGTTTAATATAAGCATTATCCTGAATTTCTGGACTAAACACTTCACTAAGAACCTTATTATTTTTCAAATGAGTTTCTGCACCTTACTGCAGAACATTGAAGTAAAGCAATAGGACTAAGCTCTTCAGTTTTGAGCACTTATTCTTCTAACATGTCTTTGTTGTTGTAGCACAGTGTTTGTGGTGTTAAAAGCTTTCATCAACTGAACTTATCTTGCAAAGTAATTGAAACAATGCTAATGAAATATAGCTAGGTCTGCTAGTTTTATTTATTTGTTTGTTTGTTTTTCTGATGGTTGCAGAAAATAGTTTTTTCATCTATTTAAGCAATGAATTTTTATTGCTTTACAAAAGACCCGAAAATCCAGTGCTTATTGAGATTTACTGCACAAGCAGCTTCCACTAAGTAGATGATTATATACATCCTTTCATGCTCCTATATTAACTTAAATGATGATTATTGTGGTTCTTTTTCATTTTCTTTCTTTCTTTTTATTTATTTTTTTTAACTTAAGATGGTTCATATGGGCTCAAGTCTTAGCATATAAAGTATGGATGTGCTACTGTAGGTTCCCTACTTTATATATCGTGGAGCTTATTGGTGGGAAAATCCTGATATCCAGGATTAACTTCACACTGTGATTAACTTTTCAGTGGCAACAGAATGGTATTTTTAATTCTAGGTTTTAATAAGTTTATGTCACTTATCAGTTGAACACTTCGGTTAGAAATATACTATTCTGACATAAAATGTTTTTATTCTACATCCTCTTTTTCAGCTTCGAGTAAACCAATTCTGCAAATAATTATAACTCTTTCTTAAAGGATTCATTTCAGAATAGATTCACACAAGGCTTTCAAATGTAAATATTTCAGTTGTTTTCCTTTCCAAGTGATTTTTCTATCATAATTCTTAATGCAGCATACACTGGTAAATCAGACTTATTTGTGGCTTACCTATATGGGTTCAGCAGCAGGATAAGAAGAGAAAAATGATAAATATTTTTATGCTATTCTGTATATGAAATACTAAAGTACTTGATATTCTTCTTGAGATAAGCATGAATGCATTGTAGAACTCTCACAATATATATAATTCAAGGTCATCCATGCAGCTGATATTCCATGCAGTGATATTTTGTCTCAGAAACAACCATAAATTCAATGTGATTATAGATATACAAACTAACCCTTTTTTTTTGTTTCTTATCTAGGCCATTGTACGTACAACGTCTTTCTGCTTCATGAACTTTATTTACTTCCAATTTCTAAAAGTATAGTCATAGTAAACTTAACTATAGAAACAAATTCTTAGTCTGGATCTTGATCCCCATCCTTCAGCAGCTCAAAATTATTTACTTTGCTGCATACATAGACCATGAGAGTTTCTGTGCAAGGGACTAGGAATGCTTGATGAGTTCACCAAAAATGCTGTGAAAAGTGGTACCAAATGCAGCATTTGGAGTCATGGAGCATGCTCTGCTTTATGAGATACTACTGGGAAGGTGGCAAAAGAAGTGTGGCACAAATAGGATCTGCACTGGAGGTGTTCTGCTCCTTTCACTCTGGTTCATGTGTCTGTATGTGTGAATAAAGAGAGTATCATGTGAATATTCCCACCATCCCCTGAGCTGTCCAGATGCCAGCCAGCTGTAGATATAGAAACCATGCTGTAGTTCAAGTGTATAAATAAACCCTTATTAGAAAGAAATTGTGCTAACTTGTTCTAAAAGCAGCTCCTCTATGCAGCTCTGAAATTCTAACAGGCTTACCTGCGGCTGTCTTGACATATCTACACCTGCCTGCCTACACTTCTCTGCAGAGAGGAGCTCTAATATTAGCCTCATCCTGAATAATTCTGTGAGGATTATTTTACTGTTTGGGTCAAATTCAAAACAGCAGCTTCTCAGGGGAATGTGCATCAGTATTTTGTGGGTTAACTATTTTAACAGCATCCAATAACACTACAAGTTACAGAAGTGGACCTTTCATTATAAATCACGTTTTTTCTTCAAGTGGTGATCTGTTTTCTAATTAATTGTCACATAAGACTTACAGAAACTCAGGACCAAAAATTGCTGGAAATTATGGGAGAGTAGTTGAGCACTTTAAACCAGATATAAAAGGTTAAATTCTGCCTTTGAGCAGTACTCATGTCAGGCATGCTACAGCCTGAAAACACTCATTTTATTAAATAAACTTCAGCTATTTTTACCCTGCACAGAGAGTGGAAAGCCAGATAATTTACTGCAGTTGAGCAGATTTTTTTTTTGGTTTTGCTTTGTTTTGATACTATTATTGTTATAAAGACTGAAAAATAAACAATACCAGCCAATGGAGAAATGTTATTGCTACAAGAGAAGAGCTTTGAAGTACTGCAAAAATTGAGGAATCAGAACAAGAGAGAGAATTATATGAAAGGATCTCTAAGAAAAAAGAATAAATCAAGAATTCTTAGAATAGAAAAAAGAAATAGTAAAAGATATTACAGAGAGAGCTTTCTTTGTTTCTCCACCATGATAGGTTTGGGGACTGTAGTGAGAGTCAAAGGCCAGGATAGGGAGCCACAAATGAAACAACCAGCATCCCCTTAAAGAAGTCAGAGGAAAAGCAAGAAGCACCCATCTCATCCTTCTCATTGGTAATGAGGTCAGAGATTACACAGAATGCCTCACTCTAAGCAACATGGCCAGCTGATGGTAAGTTAGGCTTGATTATTAACCTCAAAAAGTTAAACTGAATTCCAGAAGGTACATGGTTCCAGAATGAACTGCCCTAAAGCATGACGAGATTTGTCTGTGCAAGGGGCATGAAAAAATTCCCATGTATTCCAAATT
Organism: Thryothorus ludovicianus; assembly: GCA_013397245.1. Lineage (NCBI taxonomy): Eukaryota > Metazoa > Chordata > Aves > Passeriformes > Certhiidae > Thryothorus > Thryothorus ludovicianus. The sequence goes on from VZTB01002133.1 coordinate 54,824, forward strand.
TCGGCAGAAGAAAATTAAGATAGAAGCTCTCATGCAGTTGGTATCTCTCCCCTCAACTCATTTTA
>VZTB01002134.1:0-40756 GCA_013397245.1 Thryothorus ludovicianus
TTCTCCCAGGTAACAACTGACAGACCGGTCAAGAGGAAATGGCTCCAAGCTGCACCAGGGAAGGCTTAGATTGGATATTAGGAAAAAATTCTTTACGAAAAGGGTACTCTGGCATTGGAACAGGCTGCCCAGAGAAATGGTTGAATTACCATCCCTGGAACTGTTAAAAACATCTGTAAATGTGGCACTTTCAGGACGTGGGTCTGGTAGTGATAGGTTAATGGCTGGACTCAGTGATTTTGGTGGTCTTCTCCATCTTTAAATGATTCTGTGAACCTACACATCCCTATCCTCCCCTGACAAATCTGTGTAAGGGAGGCTGCCCTTCTGTCCTGACATGACCTCTGCTGCACCTTCTCTCTCCATCCCACGGGCTTGTGTGGTTTCAGGCCATTTGTTCTCTCCCCCAGTCGTAGCTGGTGTAGGGCTGCATGCCTGGCCTTCCCCAGTCCCATGTGCCAAGCAGAGGGAAGGCTGGCTCCTGAGAGCCTGCCCTGTGTGTGGCCAAGCCCAGCAGATCACTCTGCTTGGGGCTCAGTGTCAGTGCAACAGAAGGGCAAAGGAACAAACTGATGTAGCCGTGTGTAAAGCAAGAAATACCCCACTGCTCAGCTTTCCTGAGCCTGCTTCCCAACCCAAGGGCTGCCCATGGCATGGCAGAAAAAGCTTGATAGGCTGAGACGAATTCCTGATGGGCAAGTCAGGCTCAAGCAGTGTCTCCAAAGTTTAAGCACACTCCATAGAGAAGCTAGAGTTTGGGAAGCAAGGTGAAGAATAAAAGCCAGCTCAGTGCGAGCAAGACCTCAGCTAGGCTTTAGGCAGAAGTAAGTCATCAGTGGGCTAAATATTTGGTGAAGAATAAGGAGATGGTGAGGGTGGCTGTAGAGGGGGCCACTGGGATAAATTTGTGCCTGAGCAGCATGGTCCGTGATTCCCATGGCTAGCATGAGCTTCCAGAGCAGGCTGGGTTCAGGAGCTGCAGGACTGTTCTAGCACTGTCCAGTTCACTGGGGCTGGAATTGCATTGTGAGTGCCCAAGCTGTTGAATGTGCAAGCTGGCAATTTCATACTGCCTTAGCACAAATGCTCCAAGCATTAGATAAATGTCAAGCACAAGTGAAGAAAGCAGGTTGTTCTCATGTTGTCTCTAACAGTATTTTGGATGTGCTTGAAATAGAACTGTCTATATGGACTGCTGTGAACTGGCTGGGCTATTTTAAGGGTTACTAAACCTTGTGGCTGGTGTCTTTTGGGAGACAGGACTGAGGCAGCCACACGGTAGGATTTGCTCTCTGCAGCAGCTTTGAAGGGTACGCTGCTCTTCTTGTAATTCTGGGGGTCACAGAATGAGTCCTTGAAAATCCAGGCCAGTTGCTGCTGGGTTTCTCCCCCTTGCTTTGGGAATTGGATGCAGCAAGACTAATCTGAGCAGCTTTTAGAAATGGCTCTAGGTTTCCTTGTGTGTGCAGAGAGAAGTGAGAGAGCCCAGTGAGCTCCTTTTGAGCAAAGAAGTGGACCCAAGGATATATGGGTTTGTTTTAAGATTATCACCTGGCTACTGTACTTGGAGATGCTCAATAGCTTTCAATCTTGAATGAAATATTTTCATAACTATTTGTAGGGATTGCAGATAGTAAGCCTAAAGCCAGTAGAACAAACAGGTGAAAAATTCTACTAAAACCTTGTGACTACTGGTTTGGTTTTTTTTTTGTTGTTGTTTTGGGGATTTTTTTTCTATCTGTGCCACAGTGCTCAAGTCACCACAACAGTTTTGGAAGATATGCTAGTGAGAGATTATTGAATGATATTTTTGTTGATCTCAGATGTCCATATGCTGTGTTGTTAGGCTCTTGTGAGGTGTAAGCTGAAGCAGTTGTGATGAAGGTTGTTTCAGGCATTAAGTGCATCTTCAGGCAACAGCACAACCAGAGATATAGGAGCACTGTCTATAGGTGCTGTCAAAGAATGCAGAGCTAAATTAAATCTGATTGTTTCCTGGCTTAGCAGTGAAATGCTCCAGGTGCTTTGTGGTAGAGGAAAAACTCACTGCTGTGCTCACTTTATTTCCAGCATCATCAGGATCAGGTACTTCACCAGTAAGTGAAGCATATCCTGATTTTTAGAAATGTACTTATTCCTGGCATTCCTGGTTAATGACAGGACCTACCAGGGTTTCAAAATTTTTCTGCATCCTCTGTGCTTTACTGCATTTCTGGATAGATCATGGCAGACAGGGCAATGGGGAGTTGTGGAGATGGCATGGTTGGAAGCAAGAGATCTGTTTTTAGAGAGTGGAAGTGAAGAGCTAACATGAGTCAGTGGAAGCAAGCAGTGGCTTAAACAGAAGCTGTAATTCTGTGTGTTTCATCCTGCAGTGCCCTCACAGTTCTCTTATACAATTTGCCTCTGTCTTATCAATATTTTTGTGTTTTATGGCCTATATCACTGTTACTGGTGTCATAAATGAGACACCACAGAATGTGCGTTGCATAATCTAATCCTGTACAGTTAGGGAAAATTGCTAGCAAATTGTTTCTTACCAATTTTGCTGTTTCCCTCTCTCCTTGCCTGTGTCCTCCGTGATCTTTAAAGAAATCTAAGCTGTAGCTTAATGTCAAGTGCACTTCTACTACGAAATCCTCATAGGAATGAGATTGAAAAGTGTTTTATTTATGTCCTCATTTATATCATATAAATTATCATTGGAAATCAAACCTGAAATGTAATTTAACAATGTCCATAGTTGTTGGACAAAAAATACAATTTTTTCTAAAAATGTGTGTCTAACTCCTATTTGCAGATAGTGCACAGAGTGGCCTTGGAGGAGGAAAATGCTTTGGGACAGAAGATTGGTCTAAAGAAATTATTGTAAATAAGGCAGGAGAGGAGAATCTGGAGCTGGGCACAGAAAGCATGGGGTGGAGTGGGGGAGGCATCCTCGAGAGACAGGGCTGTGCAGGGAGGAGGGGAGGCCAGGCCTGTGTGTGGCTGAAAAGGGGCAAACAAATGCCTGGTGATGGCAGCAAGGTGTGGTAGTTTCAGCATAGGGTTGTGGTCAGTGGCAGAAGAGGAGGATGGGAGTTTGCAGAGATGCTTTTATTACAGTGTAGAGAAGAGCAGTTGGGCTTAGAAAAGCCCTGACAGCTTGTTAAACCCTGTGTTTTTCCATGACCCTCTAAAGATTACTTCACACTTCTGGTCATTCTCTCTTCATGAAGTGTTCAGATGAGTGTTTGCTTTTCTTGGCTCTGAGGAGGTGCAACAGGAGGCTGTGCTGGCAGAGCTCTGTGTTTGCTCTAAAGGGATATCCCCGGACAGAGCCAAGGCAATGTGCAGCCAACTTCCACCCCATTGCCCTCGCCATCACTCCAGATCTGCCAGTCACCTGGAATGTGCTCATTTCAGGAAAAACTTTCCCAGGAATTGCAAGAAACAGCATTTCAATATTGCTGCTTCAACCTCAGCATCTTTCTTGCCGTGCTGGGCATTGGGCCTGGAGTTGTTTCTCAGTGGTCCAGATGAACCTCTTGGGATGAGCTGCCTTCTGATCGGAATAGCAGGACTGCTGGGGCAGGACAGCCAGCTCCTGTGGCAGTGACAGGACCAGCATCCTTGCACCTGGCTCAAGGGAAGTCCCAAGGGTGAGGAAGAGTTTTCCCAGCCTTTCAGACAAAAAAGGGCAGGGGCCTTAGTTCAATGCCTTCCTGCCCTGCCAAGCAGCTGTGCTCCTCTACCTCAGCAGGAGCCAAGCAGAGAACTTGCAAGTAAGATTCATCCTTTTGGTCCTGCTGGATTGCACTCGGTCTGGAGAGTGTTAAAAATATTGATGCTGGTGATAAAGACCAGTTAAGCTCCTTGAGGAGTCTTTTACAGAATCATTTAAATAAGAAGAGATTATGACAAAAGCATTGGTTAGATTTTTCAGGAATAACTTGTGACTGAGACAGGAAACAGATTTAGATATGTGAAGCCTTCAAAATAGCTTGGAAGATGACTTTGGTGGGTTCCATGGAAACTCATCTGTTCTGTAGCTTTGCAGAGGACTTACACAAGAGTGCTGCCTGGCTTTAAAAAAAAAGTAGTTGCTTAAGGAAAAAATCTCAAACCTGCTAGATCTGAAATCAAAGCATGGCCTGTAGAAAACAGTGGCTGTTCCTGGGCCCTTCTGGAACACCCCTGCTGGAGCTTGCTGCAACTTTCTGGGTTACTGACTGCAGCTTAGTCTAGGTTAGGGTGGTTGCAGGAACAGGCAGGTTTGCAGGAGAAACTGCTGTTACAATGAGGCTACAGGATGGTCTCTCTTTGGGCTTTGCACATGTCCTGGTGCTGTAACGTTCACATACAGAGCATGAAAACAGCTCGAAAAAGAAATAACTTTTAAAAGAAGCTGCTCAAATTGTGATGACATTTGGGAGCTCTGGAATGAGGTTATTGGCTATTGAATAGTTTTGAACTGTCTATGGAGTCAGCGGGTGAAACTGGAAGCCTAAGCTCTGCTTCATGCCAGGAGCAGCCTGCTGGTGGCATCTCTTATTGGTTCCACAGGAGGGGATGAAATGTGTGCTTGGGTGGGCTGGGTGCTGATGTCCCTCCTTGTGAGCAGTGATTCCACTTGACTGAAGGGCCCTGGGGGTGGCCAGCTGGAGCAGAGCAGCATGGCACTGCCCCTCTTGCTGCCCTCCAGATACTTCAGAAACCTGAAACAGGAGGGAAGTCCTTGCCAAAATCACTACTTTCCAAAATGAAATGGGGCAGAGTGTAGGAATTTTATATGTAGGAATTTAGTCCCTGTTCAAAGGCATCCCCAAATTTCTTTGGATTCTGCAAAGGCTAAAACTGATTATGGGGTGGGAGCATGCTGACTGAATCTTTCAGTAACCTAGAACCAATTTTATTTGGGCTATCTGGAAACACTGTCTCTTCTAATGGCTGTTTTTCAGCTGGAAGAAAGCTGTTAACATCAAACTGACCTGTTTCAGAAGCACTTAAGCAGGACTCTGCTCTAGATTCTTAGATCCAAAGGAGAATCCCTGTAAGAATCAGCTGTGATGACTTCTTTAAGATAGATTTAAGCCATCTGAGGAATGAAGGGTATCGCTTAACAAGATGTGATGCTACAGAATTTTCATAGCTATGCCTTGATTTGCTGTGGGAGGAAAAGAGCATGCTTTTCTAAGCATTAGCAAAGAGCTTTCTACCTAGATTTGGGGTTTTCTGCTCTCTCATATCTAATTAGATTGAACCCTAGTGCTCAAATCAATGAGTCCAAATGCTAATGTTATCACCCACCCCCATAATGGGAAGTTGGTTACTTTGTGTAGGGGTGGTTCTTTGGAGTGTTTTGTTGGATGTTTTGTTTTAATGTTTTCCTCCACCATTTCTCAGAACTGGTCCAAAGAGCATGCTCTTCCCTCTGGGTGTGTTCTTTTCACCTTCACTGCTGTCTCCCGCTGTGTTTTCATTCATGCAGACAAATGGCTGTGACACGTACATGACGTGTGCGTGGCCAGGCCGGAGGGATTTGGCTGGGGCTGCCTGTGCAGCCACACTGAGGGGTTTTGTGTGCATCTCTGCTTGTCCTCTGAGCCCTGCTCTGTGTCTCCTTCCCAAGAGGAGTGTTTCCAACTGGGAGGCAGGTGAATGAGGATACATACGTTAAGGTAACCTTTATAGCAGGCATTCGAGGAAGACAGGAAGACCTGCGGGACGGGTCTTGTCATTTTGGCATTGTGTCTGTGTTGCAGAGCCAGGTGACATTGCGGTGGCTTCGGAAGCATGTGGCTGTGGCACTGGGGACCCTGAAGACCGCCTGGCTTGCCGGGAGGAATGCTACGGTGGGCAGTGCACTTGGAAGGCGGGCCACGGAGGGTGAACCACGCGGCCGTGGCTGTCGGGCACAAGGTCTATTCCTTCGGCGGGTACTGCTCTGGGGAGGACTATGAGACCCTGCGGCAGATCGACGTCCACGTCTTCAACGCAGGTAAATGTGTCCATGTGGGGCACAAAGGACTTGGCTTGCTGGGCTCACTTACTGCCTTTCTTGCCTTCTGCTGCCTGATGTGTTATACCCTTTAATGTGCTGTCTCGATTTAATTTCCAGAAAAAGTTATCAGAGTAGGTAGGAGCCTCTTGCTTTGTGCAGCGTTGCATTTTCAGGTTCACGGGCAGGGCGCAGAGGGGCTGTAGTTCGTCTGAGTGCTGGGATAAGGACTCGCTGAAGTAGTCACGTAGCTTGGTTTGTCCTTGCTCTCTCTGAACACAAACCTAGCCAGGTGCAAGGAGGTGATATTGAGCTTGCTCAGGTCCCCCCTCCAGTTTGCAGCATGTCCATGCTCGGCTGCCCATTGTGTGGAAGGAGTAGGGTGCAAGCCAGCACACTCAGTTAAGATTCCAGGTGTAGACATCTGAGCTGTTTCCTTGGGGGGAGGGCAGCTGACAGTATGATGGAGTCGGTAGGGGCATGTGGCTAGGAGGGAGGCCTTCCCATTTTGGTAACAGCTATCGTGCAGATTCACAACATAGCTTAGAAAAGCATCTGCAACTGGAGCCATTTGTGTAGGGTAGCCAGTACCTGTCACGAAGCTGATTTGGAGCCATGGTTGTGCTGGCAGAGGCTGTATTGCTTGATTGAGTGTTCCTTGAACTGAAGAGGTTATTAAGCTGGTCCATGAAGTATTTCCCTGTAATTAGGCAGGTGATTAAAAAACTGCACAGATGCTTGGGTGGCGCCAGCTAAACAGAGCCAAGAACAGAGAACCAATGACCAGTTTTGGAGACTGGACAGCGTGCTGAATGCTCTGCTAACACCCATATGTAGACAAAGCTGATTTGTCTGTAAGATGCAGTGAATTCACTCCTTTTAAACTGGTGTGCAGCAGGGATAAATGCATTGATCACAGAGGGCTGCCAAGGTGACCTGCTCACAGTGTAGAGGGGGAGTAGCTCAGGATCCTGTGAACAGTAATATTCACCTCTGTCCAGAGGGACTGGGCTTTCACACTCAACACAGCTGAATGTTGTAGAGCATGCCAAGTAGAGCACCAGTCTTCTGGGGAAGCATTATGACTGTGCCCAAAGGAATGCTCTTGTGTTGTCTTTCCTTCTTACCACTCCCAAATATTAAAGTGTCAGAACGCTGCAGCCACCACATGGGAAGTGACAGTGGCTTCCCAAGCCCTTGCTCAGCTAGCATTGTCAGGTGGCAGTGCTAAAGCCAAGTGTCCTGGTTTGACTTGATTGGATAGTTTTGTGGTATTTAGATGTGAGTAAGCCAATGAAAAGGGGTGATACACCTTAGTGAATACGCATTTTTCTGTGAGATTCCGGAAATTTGCCTCTTTTGGTTTCTGGTAGGGTGGTAGGGTGAGAGGGAGGAGGGAGAGGGGGGGGGGGAGGGGGAAAGGGAGAGAGAGGGAAGGGGAGAGGCCAGCCAGTGCACACAGTAGTTGCCAGCATAAGCCCTGCTGTGCCCTGGGAGCCACAGCTCTGCAGGGAGGGCCTGGGGCAGCTCCAGCTCCCAGGCAGGGAGAAGGGAAGCTGGTAAAATCTGAGGTACCTTCTTCGGTCACAGCCCGAAGTGCAAAGTGTGACCTGAAGCTGGAACTGAAACCTCAGCTGCCCTCTGGAGATCTTAGCACAGCTGCAATTCCTCACCTGACTGCTTTGGCTGGGCTGCTGTCCTCTGTTAACCCTTTCAATGCAGAAGAGACCTCCAGGTCTCATTCTCCCCTGGATGAGAGACAAAGACAAAGGGAGGACAAAGTAAAGAGAACCACATGAAGGCATCAAGGTCAGTCAAGAAGGAGTAAAGTTCCTGATGGAAGGAGTATGGGAAGTTGCTTTCAAGCTGAAAATCTCTTGTAAGCTACGGTGATTGACTGTAATATATTGAGATATTCCCTTTAAACCATAGAGAATTATGGGGAGATGGGAAGTTCAAATTGTAAACCTGAGCAAAGGAATGCAGTGTTAAACTGAGCCAATGTTGAAGTGTCTGTGATTCCATGAGAAGTTTGAACAGAGAGATGAAATGATAAAGACTCTTTGCCCTGAGAGAAGAAGAGAATCTCTGTTCCATGGGATGAAAATGATCTCAAAGATAAAGAGAACCTTTGCTTTGAACAGTTTATCTTTAAAATAAAACTCCATACATCGACCTGGCTCAAAGGCAGGTTCACAGTCCTGAGAAAGGACTGTGAACATTGGGAGGAGCTTCATGAATGTGGATTTTCCAGGCCACAATTGTTCATGAAGATTGACACCACCAATTTCTTGTGGGAGAACTTTCCATATCAAACGAGAGGTGCTTCCCTCCCTAAGTGAACTGAAGAAAGACTATTTTAGAGGTGGAAAACTGACTGAGATTTCTGGGTGTTGTTTTCTGTACATTGTCAGTCGAAAAGAAAGAAGGGGTGGGGAGGGAGGAGGAGTGTTCTGGTGGTTTCATTCTGATTCTTGTGGGGTTTTTTCCCCTTTTAGTGTTAGTTAATAAAGTTTTATTACTTTTAAGCTTAAGCTTGCTTTGCTATTGATTGGGAAATTCCAAATTAGTGAACCTAAACCCCAACATTAATTGCTGCGTTGGCCAGGAAACAAACTAAACCCATGACACCAAGCTGCCAGATTTTGAATGACATCTTGTCAGTCTTCCAAAGATGAAGTCTATGTTTTAGGTAGGAAGCATCCAGTCTAGCTTGACTTTAGCATTGGATGTTCTTCCTCAGTGCCCTTTCTGCCTGTAGGGTAGACGCCCACCTTTTGAGAATCCTGACTTTTTGAGAATCCTGTTAGAATTTCAGAGGAATTATAGAGTGTTTTCTGCTGTACTTTGTATCAGCTCCATGTAGAAAACAAACCTGGAGGCTGTATGTGGCAGAGGGAGCGTGACTGGTCCTGTTATGCAATGACTGTTTAACACTTGCTTGGCTCTTGCACTGCCATTAAACCCTGTAATACCTGTTGACTGTTCTGGCTGCTGCTGGACATGACACACAGGAAGGGGAACCTGTAATCACAAGGAACTCTTATTACTAATGCAAGGTTAGCAGGGTGAGCTTCAGGACAGATGGGGGTAAAGGAGGCAGACAGGCCCCTCATCTATAACTTGAAAACCAAAACAAAAGTAAACAAACTCTGTTCCTACAAAGCTGCTGGGTTGCTTTATTTAAACTGTGCTTCTGCAAGTCCAAGTGATGCCTTCAGGTGTTCCCTTGAATATTACTGCAGTGAGTTATTCTTGTGCTGCCCATTCTTCCAGCTTTGAATATCTTCAACAATCTCACTAGCTTGAAGTAGTGTCTGCATTCATGGTCACCTCTATATTTTTTCATTTTTCTTTCCCTTCTTGTTTGTGTGTGTGCTGTATTTTCACTCACATTCTCTGGATGAGCCAGAGTGGAAACCTTTTCAGTGAATTGTTGTTGAACAGAGCCTGTTTTTGTCCTCTGGGCCTCCAGAAGACTTCCTTCTGTATTTTTTAACTTGCTACTACTCGGGGTCAGTTGTTTACTCAACTCCTCCTGCACCTTGTCACGGGGTAGAAAACACCGTGCAGGATGGGTTATGAACTGTGAGCAATTTAGCAGGCTTAGCATTTGACATGGTCTCGAACTTGTGTTTCCAGTGTCTCTGCGCTGGATCAAGTTGCCTCCAGTGTGGACAAACAGCCGAGACCACGTGAGGGAGGTGCCCTACATGAGGTATGGGCACTCGGCCGTGCTCATCGACGACACCGTCTACATTTGGGGCGGTCGCAACGACACGGAAGGGGCCTGCAACGTGCTCTACGCTTTCGATGTCAGTAAGTTCCAGCTTCTCACTCTCTCTTGTCACCATTGCTCTTGATCAGACTTTCTCTCTGTCCCCCACTCTGTTCCCCAAGTTATTTTCTTGTCCCTCAGTGACAGTCAGGAGGAAATGGTGTCACTGTCTGTTTCAAGCAGTCTTAGAAGTGGGGTGTGGTGGCCATTGTGTCCACATGCTTAAATCTCTGTAAAAGCCTTTAGGCAGAGATTGCTGATCTTGTCTAATAATGAAAATAGTTTTAATTTTTCTATCAGCTTTGTGTGCTCTCTCTGATAGCAACTACAACTGAAGTGTTCTCTCTGTGTGATGTAGTATTCCTTATTGTGGCTGAAGGTTGAAGCAAGAAGGGGTTGGGCTCTTTAAGACTGTGGTTCTCTCCAGTGTGGTCCTTCTTTCTGAAAGCATGAAGGAGAGTGAGGAATAAAGCACAGGATTACTCTGGGACATGATGGCAAAATCAGGGGAGACATGAGTCAAGTTAGATAAACCTGAAAAATAAACTCCTTTAGCCTCTTGGCTGGCTTCTCTGTAGCACTGCTGGAGCACCTCTGGAGAAAAGGCACCATCAGGATCTGCATGGACACAAGTGTCAGGAAAGAAAAGGAGTATATCTGGATTCTGGAGACAAGTCCATCTATCTAATTACTGGCCAGTAACGCTCTTGCTGGACTTGCAAGGAAGCTGCTTGCTCTGGTGCTTGTTCAAGGGGTCTCTTCTTTACCAGGAAATATCTTACAGCTTGTGGCACAGGGTTTCACCCTTGCTTCCCGTGACACATGCAGCTGAGGAGCCACCAACAGACCTCTGCCTATACAGAGGCTTTGTTGTGGGTCCTGCCTAATCTCCCTGGCAGCTCCAGTGCTTTAGCATTAAGTGAAAATTAACAGAAAGTCCTGCTCCAAACCCTCTGCAGCTGTCTGTACACACAGGCCTGCCATTCCTGGAAAGTAAGGCTGGCAGTCACAGTCCCATGTCTGTAGTGTAAGTTCCACTGCAGGAGTCACATCAGGCTAAATAAAGTCCTGTCTGAGTGCAGTTTTGTCCCTGTGGTGTTGAGCAGATCACAATTTGATGTCTTTTCCATCTCTAATTTAACATGCTACACTTGAGTGAGCTGTTGCTGATACAGTGTGACTGAGTTTGGAAGCAGCCCCAGGAAGAAAATGAACTTGATAGCCCTCAGCTGTCCTCACTAGGGACTGGCTTCCCAGGGATTCTGCTGACCTTGCAAGACCCTTTGTGTGGTGCCAGATGGAGCATAGGTGGACAGTTGTATCCACAGGCCAAGTTCAGGGAAGTCATCTTCGTGCTTTGGCTCCAGTGTTACACCTCTCTGAAATAAGCAGTGTTTTTGGCAGCCAGGAGCCGTTAGGGAGGGTGGAGGGAGTGTCTCCTGCAGCCTTGAGGCTTATCTGTGCCTCTCTGAGCTCTTGGGGCAGGTGCCTGTTTGCGCTTGGCAGTGAGTTGCTGGCTTGGCTCAGTGTTGCCCTGGCATGAAGAACAGCTCTGGCTGGATTTTAAGTCATCTTCTAAATCAATCCAGCCCCTGGAGTGTGCAGACTAAGAGGCTGAATCTGTCCAGTTCAGGCTCACAGGGAGCATTGTGAAGGATGAAAAGTGAGGAAGAGGGGATGAGATTGTAACGAGTGGAGCAGATAAGGCAGGGAGAGCTGCGCTGCAGAGGTGGGGATATGCACAACAGCTAATGTGGGGAGCTTGTGGTTAAGTGATTTCCATCTGGGTTTGAGAGCTGTTTTTCCTCAGTCATGCTCAGTTTCTGGGCATCTCCACTGAGGTCAGTTGAGCCACTTAGCATTATTGCTTCATTGTAATAGAAAGTATGAATGCAGAGCTGCTAAGTGACTCACAAGTACACTTTACAAGAGATTCGGTGGAAGTAACATTGTTCAAGCTGTGCTGTACTACTCACACTTAAAATGTGAGCTTTTTGTCAGGTCTGGCAGTCAGTGGCCATGCCCAGAGACTGAGACTTTTGTCACTGTGNAACAGCTAATGTGGGGAGCTTGTGGTTAAGTGATTTCCATCTGGGTTTGAGAGCTGTTTTTCCTCAGTCATGCTCAGTTTCTGGGCATCTCCACTGAGGTCAGTTGAGCCACTTAGCATTATTGCTTCATTGTAATAGAAAGTATGAATGCAGAGCTGCTAAGTGACTCACAAGTACACTTTACAAGAGATTCGGTGGAAGTAACATTGTTCAAGCTGTGCTGTACTACTCACACTTAAAATGTGAGTTTTTTGTCAGACTGAGACTGAGACTTTTGTCACTGTGACTTTTGTCAGACTGAGACTTTTGTCACTGTGTCCCTCTGTGGGGGCTCAGGCAGGTAGCCTTGCCCAAAGAAGCTTGCAGCCTCTCTGGCAGAGCAGGTGCTGTGTGAGAAAGTGAGCATGATTTTTGCCTTCGAAATTAAGAACAGTAGTAATAGAACTATCCCAGCCCAACTCCCACTGTGTTTTCTCAGCATTGCCTCTTGTTTTGTTTCAGACACGCACAAGTGGTTCACACCAAAGGTGTCTGGAATGGTCCCAGGAGCAAGAGATGGGCACTCAGCTTGTGTCCTGGCAAAGAGCATGTTTATCTTTGGAGGCTATGAACAGCTGGTGAGTAGTCTCTGTAACTGTTAATTGGTGAGCCCTTGGGAAAGAGGGTGTTGATACCCAGGACACTGATAGAGGCAGGACACGGGGGCGTATTTGTATTCCTAGTCACTGTCATTTTGGAACTTAGCAAAGTTATGGCTTTAGCACCCAGGTTATGCTAATTGTTTTGTGGAGAAAATGGTTGGAAAAACAAGTCCAAAAATGTGTTGGATTTTTTTTTAGCTTTCACAAAACATATTTACCACAAAGAGTTAAATTTTTTTTTTTTCTGGGTCATTTCTCAGCAAAATGTAGATACATAAATACACAAAATTTTTTTAATAAGTATAGATGGATCTACATTTATTTAAATTTGGCTCAAAAATGAGCCAGAAAAATTACTTTCTGCAGTATTGCTGTGAGGTTTTGTTTATGTTCCCTGTAGTCTCTACCTGTTCTGATGTCTTGCTGATCCCTTTCAGCAAACACTTGGTTGCCTTCCCATTAAGAATACCCTTTGCTGCAGGTTTATTTTCTGTTATGAGATAGGATTAAAAGGAAAGAAGCAAAGCAGATTCAAACTTGAAAATATGCAAAGAAAACTTTATTAACAGAACTAAAGGGGAAAACAATAATAAGACAATCAGAATAAAATTTCAGAACACCTTTTTTCTTTTTCATTGACAATGCAAAGATAAAGCCCACAACTTTCAGTCAGTCTACTACCTTTAAAATAGTCTTTTTTTCAGTTCACTTAGGGAGAAGAGTCTCTCTTGTTATGCTCTGGAGACTTTTCACAAGAAAACAGGTTTTCTTGTGGCTTTGTCACAAACAAAAACAACCACCGGGAAATAAAATTATATTTGCAGTGTCACAGCATTTCTCTTGTTTTTCAGCTTTTACACAGCTGCTTTCATAGTCTATATCAACTACTGGGGTGTTATTTTTAAGAATGAGCTACTTTATTTTACAACAGTTTTTTCTTCATCTATTTCAGGAAACAAAAGTTTTTTCTACTATCTTTTTATTTCTCTTCAAGTTTCTCATGAAATCACAGCAATATTTATTTGTTTCAACTACTAATATTTTAACTCACAGTTGTACTGAAAGTGCTGCTTTCCCCCAATACATTTCTATAAGTCACAGAGAAAATAAACCAAGTCTAATATATCAAATATAGATCTTTACCATAGCTTCACAAAAGAATTTAAATCTAAGTTCAAAGCCTTCTCTTCAATCCCTTCATCTAGAATAAAACTTCTTCTTTACTGACCTCAAGAGTTAAGTTTTATCATCAATTGAAACNCTGCTGCCATCCCCGGCCCCGTGGCCGCTCTCCGTCTCGGGGCTGCTCCTGCCCTTGGAGCCCCTCCTGGCCTCGGGGCCCGGCGGGCTCCCCAGTGAGAGGCTCGGCAGCCCCTTCACCACCCCTCCAGGAACAGGAGCATCTCAGCTGGGCCAGGGAGACCAGATCAGTCTAAGCCTGACCCAACCACCTCCTCCCAAGGCCAGAAGTCAGGAAAAGCTACCCTCGGCTTTTTTTGTCTTAGGAATGTGTCTTCACAAAAGCATAGCAACTTTCTCATTGGCTGAGTTGAAACAATGCCAACCTACAACACCCTTGAGCCAAAGTTCATCCTGCAATAGCCGTCAGTGTGCCTAATGCTCTTTTTAGCAAATCCTTATGGTCTGATGTTAAGAAGTGAGTAAATATAATTTCAGCCTATCACCAGGTTCCAGAAAAGATGTACAAAGTCAGGTCTGTTTGTTTGGAAGAAAGCTGGGGCTCTCTTACAGAAGTCCCTGGGTTATTCCCTCTTTTCTGAGGATGATAGCAGACCAAATCCATTATATTGATTACAGCAGCAGGAGGGGTTCAGATGTGTCTTGTTTTTAACCAAGACCAAATAAACCTCTGGCTGTCTTGAGGCTCTCTACCTTTCCTGGAAGAGCAGGAGTCCACATTGTTTGTGTGAATGCAATCTCTTCCGGGCAGCCATGTGCAGATGGGTTTTGTGGGACCTCAGAATCTGGAGTGTGTTTGCTCCTGGATGTTCAGCTTCCCAGAAGTACTCTTAGCTTCTGCATCTCGCTAGGCGGCCTCAGCAGATGCTGTTTGACTGTCCTGCTGTTGCCTCTTTTTTCTGCTGCTACATAGAGAGGAGTCAGGTTCCTGCCATGAATGTATTGTGTGCCAGACAGCCTTTGAGGGAGGAACTGAGCACCAAATAAATGGGAAAGCTGCAGGAAGAGACAGGACACCTTTGGGAAGAAACGGGTGCTCCTTTCCTCTTGTTAAGTAATAAGTGCTGCCTGAGCAAGCACCTTGTCTCTTAGGAAGTAGTGACTCCAAAGGGATGCTCCAGGTCTGTAGGGCAGCATCCTTCCTGGGGCTGGATGTGACCAGGCTTCTCAGTCCCTTTGTGACCAAGCTGCTCATCTGTCTTCCAGGCTGACTGCTTTTCAAATGATATCCATAAATTGGATACCACAAACATGACGTGGACCTTAATCTCTGCCAAGGTCAGTGTCTGTTTTTTGCTCTGGTTTGTGGGGGAAGTTTTGCATCTGCTATTCTCTGGGGTAGCTGCCCACACTTGTCTCACAGCTTCTGGCTGATGTGGCTGGGATCTACAGGATAGGAAGTTCTCCAGGGGAAGGCAGCCACCCAACTTCCCCATCCAGATGTGTTATTTCCCTGGGTAATCTGCATTCTTTCTTTTGTCTTTGTTTTTTACTCTGTCCTTCAGGGTACTCCAGCTCGCTGGAGAGACTTCCATTCAGCTACCATCATTGGAACAAAGATGTACGTGTTTGGTGGCAGAGCTGATCGTTTTGGGCCATTTCATTCCAACAATGAGATCTACTGTAACCGCATTAAAGTGTTTGATACAGAAACCAACTCCTGGCTGGACTCCCCTCCCACTCCCGTGCTCCCGGAGGGCCGGCGGAGCCACTCAGCCTGTGAGTGTGGGTCTGCTGAGGGTGGAGGATGGTGGAAGGAGATTTCTGCCTGCCTTAGAAGGGATGTTTGCTCTTCTGGGGGGGCTGTGGGTTAGCAAGGGGTGCATAAAGCCCAGTTTTTGTGGAAAGCTGCTGCCCACCGAAAAGCCTTGCACACCACTCTGCACATGAAGGTGATGTAAGGAGATGTGGACAGCCAGCACCACGTTGCTTTGTGTTTGATGTTGGGTCAGGGACCTGCTGGGTGGCCCTCTGATGTCTGTGCTTACTCCCTACAGTCAGCTACAACGGGGAATTATATGTATTTGGTGGCTACAATGCACGCCTGAACAGACACTTCCATGACCTCTGGAAATTCAATCCAGGTATTTATGCTTTTAACTTGCTGCAGTGATAGTGCTCTGGGTCCTCAGGCATGTGAGTGCTCAGGGGAACATACTGTCCAAGGAGTACTGCTTGGAGGGGAATGGCTCTTGGCTCTTCTGACAGCAACTTGCTACCATGCCTGCTCCTCCTTGGAGTGTTTCCAAATCTCAGTTAGAAGGTGGAAAATGAGGTATTGCTGAAAGACATATTTCATTGGAAAAACTTTTGTCTTATTCTTAAATATGCAAAAGTACTGACAAGAGAAAATGTGAGGAAGCAATAAGATTGGGGAAGGGAGAAGCTATAGCTGGGGAAACCATTCAACTTGAGCTGCAGGATCATCATCTCTTGGTACCAGCTCAAACTGTGCAGCAGAAGGGGTGGCTCTTCAGGTGGTACCCTGAATATCAGTCAGCTGTGAGCTGTTTTGGGGTCCTCAGCCCTCAAGCACATTTCACCGTCTAGACTAATTTTATTTGTGAATTGCTTTGCATAGTAATTTACCTTGGAGCAGCGAGCCTGCTGCTCCCCAAGCTGATTGTGAGCTGGTGTGAGAGCCCACAAGCACCCTTGCCACAGAGAGCAGCAAGAACAAAAGCTGCTGTCTCCACCTGGCTCAGCTCCTCACGCCCTACTCCCACAACCGGGCTGTCCCAGAGGCTGATTCACCTCTGCCAGGGCGCTCTGCGGCTGCAGCCTGCCAGCAGATGGAGCTGGTGCCTGGCTCTCCTTCCTCCAAATCCCGACCGAGGCAGGTTCTCGGGAAGGGAGGCTGCAGCTCTGGCCAATACAGCTCCCTGCGATGTTGGACCGGGTGCCATGGCACTCTGTGGGTCCTGGTGCTCAGGCTTTGCAAGTGAAAGGCCTTAATGGGGCCTTGAGCAACCTAGTTTAGTGCAAGGTGTCCCTGCCCATGGCAGGGGGTTGGAACAAGACGGTCTTTAAGGTCCCTTCCAACCCAAACCATTCCATGATATGATCTACAAATCCTGTCTCAGCAGGCAGAGCTCCAGGACTGTGACTGGCATCTAAGTGGCACTTCAGTAACAACCTGATAGAAGTGCATCATTTGGCCAGTGAAGAGGTCAAGGGGGAGGCTGGATATTAGCTAGCTGGTGTCTGTAGGGTAGTTGGCCTCTGCTTTTCCTGTGATCTGTTTAAATTCATAACCTGCTTATAGCTGGTCTTGGCCAGGCTCTTGTGACAGCTGGTGTACTCCTTTCTTCCCATTAGTTTCTCTTTCTTGGAGGAAGATTGAACCCAAGGGAAAAGGGCCATGTCCTCGCCGCCGGCAGTGCTGCTGCAGAGTGGGGGACAAAATCATCCTCTTTGGAGGTACCAGGTGAGTTGTGTGAAGTGGCTTCTCGAGAAACTTTGCCACTCCCTTCAGCACCATGTCCCTTCACGCTGTATCAAGTGGACTTCAGAGGCACATGGCAAGTGTCAGTCTGACAAGTGTAAGTAATCATGTAATCAGGGCTCCCCTGACAAAAGGCCATGGAAGAGACTGAAGGTGTCGTGTAAGCTTGTAAAGCATCTGGTGACAAGCCATCTTGTACATGTAGAGACAGAAGGGTGTAACAGGCTGCTCAGGAGGGGCTGTGCAGTGCTCAGGCTTTCTGGTAAAGAGGTCGTGGGGATAAGGGAGGAGATGCTGCTGTCAGAAGGACACATATCTCAGTCTGCTGTGCCAGAGAAGACCTCATGCTGACTTATCTTCGCTACATGCTGCCCTGCTTCTCCTTCCAGAGCTTCTTTCTTCCATTGGCAAATGTGGGTTCTGCTGCCAAGCTGCAGTGGGATGTTAGCTCAGCTGGGAGCTGTTTGAGGAGCCTACACACATGACAAGACAATGTTGTCTTCTGTGCCACTGTTCCTTAGCAACATTTCCATTCACAACAGGGACTTGGTGTTATGGATTTAGCTGTCAAACACTGGAAGTGATACTGTCAGGGTGCGGGGCAGCTGGATGTGGCCAAGAGTCTTAACAGCTGCTAAAAGAAAGGAAGTGGCCTATCACCAGGACACACTCTATGCCGTCTGGAGCAACAAATTGCAGCTCTGGAGCACAGTCCTGCTTGCCAGTATCTACCTTGCAGAGACATCTTAAATGCTTTCAGCTCTCCACATGGTTTGAAAAGCTTCAGGGCTCTCTCTGGGGTCTTGGCAGTGGCTTTTTGGGGATGCTCCTGAAGCCTGCTTGGGGCAGAGAACCAAGCAGGACAGGTTCTGCTGATGGCCTGACCATACTAGTATGTGATGGGGTGAAGGGCCTTCAGGTTCCAGGGGTTCAGGGGGGATGTGCTTAGCTGTAGGATGTCCATGTGACTGTGAGAGAGTGTTTAGTGTAGGTGAGGTATGCAGAGGTACTGAGTTTATCCAGTCTCCTCAAAAGAAACTGGGTACTGCTCAGTACAGCAGAAGGCTTGGCAGGGCTTTATGGGAGTTTTGGATGATCCCAGATGCTGTGCTGTGTGTAGATCTGTGTTACAGTAGCACCTGAACTCTGATGTTAAGCCTTGGCACTCCTGGCAAATGCTAGCAAACTACAACAAATCTGACACCAGCTTTTTTGAGTTTGGTCCACCCTTTCCAAGCAATGCAGCAGTGCCTTTTCTTCACTGAACTGCTTCAGAATTCAGCTCGTTTCTTAAATCAGACTCAACCCCAAAAGAGCCACGTTCGTCAGCACTAGCGTGGGCTCGGAAAAGCTGCTGGCAGCCAGGAATGCAGCCTGCTTGAGTTGGAGGGAGGGTCTTGCAGGCTGGGGAAGCGGGAGGTGGGGGTGGGCCCTGCTTGCTTCCTGTAACAGTTATCAGGTGTATTCTGGAGCTGCCTGGCGAGATAAGAAGTTTTCCAGGAAGTCGTTGTAATGGAGAACTCCCAGTGGACTGCCTGCTGACCTGTGCTCCCCCGGCTGGGCAGGGGGAGGGGTCGCACAGCGCGGGCTGTCCGGACCAGGGATCCTCAGAGGATGAGCCGGCAGGCTCAGCTTTCTAGGGAGAGGCACTGGGGGATGGGCAGGCAAAACCCCTTTGTGTCCTGTCTGCCCTTCCAGGATTCACACATCCTGTAGACTGCTGAAGAGGCACTTCTGCAGGCTGCTTGCTCCTATGGCATCCAAAAGCTTTGTTTCTTTAGTAATCCTGCCCAGAGTCTGATCTTTTTGCCACAGCTGGGGTCCCTCACTGTGGCCAGGAGCGATCCATCACTTGTGTTCCTTTTAAGGGCCCAGGAAGCTTAGTGTTCTCATTAGCTGTGTCATGGTTGTGGCCCTGGTCCGGTTTCCTCCCAAACCCACCAGCAACTCAGTGTGCAGAGGCCATCCACAAGGAAGAAGGAGGAGAAGGGATGCTATAAAACAGTTTAGCTGAAGAATGTTGATACAGATTTGGCTTTTTTTCCCTGAAAAGGCTTAAGAATCCTGACTTTGGTGAGAGAATAGGGGCTGTCACTGAATGCAGGGTGAGTTGTTTTGCAGCTGGAATGAGTAATTTTGCTGGGCTCTGGCTGGCAAAGGTGTGCCCTGCACCCTGCTGCCTGGGAGTTGCAGGGGGTTGCCTGGTCTTGAACTCCAGGCTCACCCTGCCACTTGCCTTTTGGTGATTAAAACCACAGACGTTGGTGCCTGATGGCTTCCCTTTGATAGATAAGGGACTGCCTAGGATTTCCTGTGACGTGGATGTGAGATTAGATTGTGGTGTAGTAAGCACACAAGCTGGAGTTAAAGGGGCTGTTGCCTTTAACAGGCAGATGGATCCCATCAGCAACAGGTCTTCTCTGCCAGCACTGAGCTGTGCTCTGCAGTTTAGCCTGGGGCTGTGGGGACCCTTCGGGGGCAAGTGATGCCTCTTGTCCCATGAGGTGTGAAGCTTAGTGGCTCATAGGTGGGGAAACAAGTAACACTGGGGCAAGGAGTCACTGCACGAGGTTGGTCCCAGCTAAGAAGTGAGGACACACTGAGTTGGTTTGTCACAGACCAAAGCAGGACTTAAAATACTTTTCCTTTCTTTCAAATTCTCTAAACAATTGTCAACCATGGAGTGTTTTCCCCTGTTTCAGCAGAGGCTGATCTCTCTGTGCAAGGAGATGTAGTGTCCAGTCTCTCAGGTGCTTTGGGTGCTCCATCAAGACCACTGTGGTAGGAAACCATATATGAGGCTGTCTGTTCCCTAGAAATGCCTGCTGGTGTAGTTCGTCATTAGCATTCCAGGACCAACATCAAATGGGAGTCTCAGCAAATTTGAATTGGTTTAAAATGACTGCTGCACTGCTCAGTGCTCAGTGCTCAGTTACAGTCTTCTGAAATGCCATTGTCATTTTGGCACAACCACTCCAGCTGTGGCTGGAATCCAAAGTGATTCCTGGGTCAGACTGAGAAATGTCTGTGCTTGCCCTGCCATGCAGATGTTTTCTAGCTGCTTTCTTTACACTCCTCTTACAGCATCTCAGTGGCCAAGCTGAAATAATTGCAGTAGATCCTTAACTTCATGAGAACAGGAGTGATGGACAGGTGAAGTGAGGGGGAGGCTCATAGCTGGAATCATCATGGTCATCCATGAAAAGAAGGCAGATTCCCCATGCCCTGCAGAGGAAAGGGTATGAGTTTCTGCTCCCTGAAGCTCTGTCTGCTCTGTAAGGAGCTGGGAAAGTGATGACTTTGGGTGCTGCTTGGGGCATCAGAGGGGCAGGAGGGATCACAGGGCCCCTTACATGGGACAGGCAGGCCAGAAACATTCCTGGAATTGCTCAGCCCTTGTCGAGCTGTTGTATAAGAATTCTGTCACTGACTGACACACTGTGCTTGGTTTTTGCAGCCCATCTCCGGAGGAGGGAATGGGTGATGAATTCGACCTGATGGATCACTCAGATCTCTACATCCTCGACTTCAGTACGTGAGCACTTCCTGCCCAACCTGTACCTCTTGCCACAAGGTGCCCTGTGAGCAGGCCCTGCTGTGAAGCACCCAGCTGTGCCCTCTAGCTCCAGGTGCCACGTCCTGGAGCCAGACAGCTGTGTCTGACCAGTGTGCTTGGGTTAAGGAGGAGCAGCCAGAGGTGCAGCCATGCTCTCTTCACTCCTGTGTGCAGACCTCTTGTGGGAGCACAGAAACCACCCTAGCCTGTCCCTGGTGTGCACTCTGCTTTTTCCCTCAGACAAGGCTCTGCCCTGTTTCCTGTGGCACTGACTGTGTGATGCTGGGGCCTCCATGGTGTCCAGTCAAGGCGTGCTGTAGCTTAACTGCTTTCTTTTCACAGGCCCCAGTCTGAAGACGCTGTGTAAGCTAGCAGTGATTCAGTACAGCCTGGACCAGTCCTGCCTTCCCCACGACATCAGGTATAGTGTGCCTTGCTGGGAGGTCACTCTGGGTGCTCCCTGACCTTGAGGTGCTCCAGCCCTGGCTGAGAGCTCCCTGGGGCCCCTGGCACTGTGCACCTTTGATGTGGGCTGGGCTGGAGGCTGTAGCTGAGGCTGACATGAAGCAAAGCTGCTCCAGCCCTGGGCACTGTGTTTGTGCTTTCTCTCAGTGTTTCTCTTGGTATCTTACAGATGGGAGCTCTCAGCCATGACAACAAACAGCACCATCAGCCGCCCTATTGTCTCCAACCAGGGCTGAAGACAACTCGTCCTTCTACCACCCTGCCCTCACCCCTCCACATACTGACCTCTTGCTCCACTGCCTGCATGAATTTTTAGCCCTTTCAAGCAAGGAATGTGTGAGCTCAGTTTGTCTTGCCCTAGCTAGGCCTCCCCCTGCCCCTGTCATGCTTTGGGCAGCACGAGTGGACAGGCAGAGCTGGCCACTGGGGGAAAAAACTGTCTGGCCTCAGCAGCACAGCTGTGACCCCTCTCCTTGCTGGTGGCTCTAGACCTTCCTTCCCTTTGCCTGGGGAACTGCAGCTGTGCTCTCCGGTGTCTGGCCACTTTCCAAGGGCACTAGCCATGGCCCTGGGGTTGATGTCAGGGTCAACCTGAACTGTTCGTGCATCGCCTCAAAAGAGCAGGAACCTCTACACCTGCTCCTGCCAGCACTGACAGCTTCCTGGCACTAAACGGCAGGCCCCAGCTCCAAGCTGAGCCCAGTGTGGAGGCCTGGGCCCAGCTGGACTCTACCCAGCTCCCACTGTAAAACAGCAACTGGGGGGAGTTTTATAAATGGTGAGGCCAACATGGTTTCTGTGCGTCCTAGCAGATGAACCAGAGAAGAAGAGGTGCAAGAAGGGAGAGACTGAACCAGGTGCTTTTCCCTGAAGCTGCACTAGTGGCTTGTGGCAGCAGCAGGCAGTGGCTGATGTGAGCCACAGCCCTGCCTGGGGTGGGGAAGGGAAGCTGGGTACCCCCAGCAGCAGTGCCACAGGGAACCTGCTTCTTTGCCCAAAATTGTGCTGTCCTGCAAGAGGACAGAAGGAAAATGGTGTATGTCTCCTGGGCTGGGCTGCCTCAGGTAGGTGGATGCGCTGTAGCTTCCTGCTTCAAGGCTGGAGGAAGAGGGATACCTGGGACAGCCTTCCTGGGTGGCACAGAGGACTGTGCTCAAGCCCTTGCCCCCCAAGGTGAGGCGTCTGATGTGAAGAGGATCTCCAGTGGCAGCTGTATTGGGGCTGGTGCAGAGAAGGCTAGGGAAGCACCCAGGGTGTTTCCTGGGATGTAAAGTCATGGGCAGCTGAGGCGGTGGTGGCTGCATGCCAGGAACCTGGGTGGCAGAGGGCCCAGGCTGTCTCCTCTTCCCTGAGGGCTGGCACATATCCAGGGCTAAGTGCTCATCCAGCAGCACAAGGTTGCAGAGGTGCCTGGGCTCCTCAGTCTGCCAGAGGTGGGCAATGCAAGCACAATGGAGCAGTCTGGAGTGGCGTGAGAGCAGTGAAAACCCCATGGCAAGAGAACAGAAGGCCCCACAATTGCAACAAGAGCTTGTTCTTCACACACTGGCAGCAGCTCACCGTGATGGGTGATGACCATTACTGGCCTGGAGGGAAACAGGGTGTGCTGTGATAACACACCTGGCTGAGGGGGAGCAGCCCCAGCCTCGGCTCATCCTTTGTGGTCCTTGGCACCTGCAGGTCACTCAAGAGGACTTAGGTGAACATCTACCATGTGTTGTCCAGCAGCTCTAACTCCCTCTGTCAGCTGCCTCAGCCACAGGCACTCTCTCAAGCTCTGAAATAAATGGTGCAGTTGTTTTGCCGTGCACTGAAGCACCAAGCTTAGTCTCCTTGCAGGGTGCCAGGCACTCGGGAATGGCCCCTGAGCACCCAGAGTCCCTGCGCTGGGTGGCGTGGTGCTGAGCACAGAGGCTCCCCAATTCTGTCTGTGAATGGCTGTCACTGGGAGGAATCACAGTCTGGGGCATCAAGTGGAGACAACAGGCCCTGGAAAGGCTCAGCACTCCATGCCAGCTGTCTCTAGGAGAGCAAACCATTGGGGGGGAGAAGTCTTCTCTGGGAAGAAAAGGGACTCATCAGGGAGAGGGGTCACTGACACCCCCCTCCTCTTCAAGGGTTCTCCTGGGTTCAGGGGTGCTGTGGCTCTAATCTGCCTCGGCCCAGAACCTACTGGGCATGGGACACTGCTCACCAACTTGGTTCAGGTGTCTCCAGTGTATTTTCTTGGCTTATCAGCTCCTTCCCCCAGCACCCAGTTCAGTTTTCAGTGGTACTGGAGAGCAGCTCCCAGTCAGGCAGGGTAGATGCAGGATGTTCTGCGGGGCTGGCAGGAGCTGGGCAGATGTGTGCCCCACAGGGAGATCCCTGCTGCCTTTGTCACTGCCCCCTCCTGAGCGGCAGGTTTTCTTTAAAGACCCTGGCTTCCTTTTATTACTTCCCCTCTCAAATTTCAGCTGGCTGCAAGGGCTATTTTTAGCAGCCTGCCTTCTAGAAATAGCCCCAAGCTGTTTGGAGTTGCGTCACAAGTCACAAGAGGTAACTCTTCCCGTGAGTGGCTTGGCCTCTGCACCCAGGAGGGTACAAAAGGAGGCCAGGAGCAGCGGGGTCAGCAGGTTCAGCCACAGCCAGAGGCGAAGGAGGCAGCGGTTCCCCGCCAGCTCCAGGCCATCCCAGTCCCAGCAGCATGACCATCTTCTGCAGCCACTGCCACCGGCCACTGCAGGCAGAGACGAGCTGCCTGCCCACGAGGGCCAAGCAGGCACCCAATGCCTCGAGGCCTTTCAGGTGAGCTGACTCCTGCCTCCCTCAGGGCTGGGATGGCCTCCCAGAACCCCAGGATAGCTGGTGTAGGGTCTGATTGCCCTTGCAAGGTGCTGACACCAGTCTGAGACAGAGGGACTGCCAGCTAGTGCATGGGGAGAAGGTGCAGGAATTTGGAGGGGCAGAGGTATTTTATGTGGTTTAGGAGGAAGGGCATATTATACTGGGGTGCACATTCCAGGACTGAATGCAGTTTCCATGCTGGTGGGATTTGGTGGGGAGGTTGTGGTGTTTTTGCTCCCCACAAAAGCACAGGTCATTGTCCAACCTGGTGCCCAGCAGGAGAGGCACCAGCCATACCAGCAGTGTGTGCCCCTGGGTAGGCTTGAGCACTTCTGCCTGTGCCCACAAGGTTTGCTCTCCTAGAGGCAGCAGCTGGCACAGGTGCTGACCATCTCCACTGCATATCCCCAAGCTCACAATTCTTCCCACAATGACAGGCAGAGAGTGGTGTCCTTTCCCTTCCCTGGACATGTGTCCCAGGTGGCTGGCTTTGCAGGTCAACCAAGAGTGCTTCCAAGGCTCGCCGAGACCAGATCAACGCGGAGCTGCAGGCGCTGCGCTCCCTGCTGCCCATCTCTGCACAGGAGAAGGAGCGGCTCTCCTACCTCCACACCATGGCCCTGGTGTGCCTCCGGCTGCGGGGGGCTCAGCTCTTCCCTCCAGGTACCCTCAGCACCACTGTAGTCCACACTCACTTGGCTCTGTGCGGGGCACTCCCCCTGCCTCATCCAAGACAGCTCTTCACCCTCATCCCCCTTGCAGGCTTGGCTCCTCCTGCAGGACCAGCCCTTGGCACAGAACTACTGTCCCTGCTCCCGGGGTTTCTCCTTGTGCTCTCAGCAGACAGCAAGCTGGTATACATCTCAGAGAACGTGGCACAGGTCCTGGGCCTCTCCGTGGTAAGGCCTGCTCACTGGGCATTTGCAGTCACTGTCCCCATACCCATCCTGGTGCCTTTATTGTATGCACAGCACGCTGCCACAGACGCTGGGCTGTGGTTCCTGCAGGCTGTACACCCACGATTCCAGCCAGGGCCCATTGAGACAGTTTCAGTCTCTGAGGGCAGCCCCCTCTTTGTCAGGTGGACTTGCTTGCTCAGGGGGACACAGTCTTTGACATCCTGGATGGGCGAGTGGGAGAGGATGTGCACAAGAAGCTCCTCCTTGCCCGGAAGGAGCCTGGCAGAGGTAAGGGAGGCCTTGGCTGGCATCTCATGGATCTTGCCACCCCGTTCTGGCCCTTGACTGTGGTTAGAGAGCTAGGGCCAGCCCTGCTGAGAGCTGAGTGTAGGAGCTCCTGACCCACTCTGAACGGTGTGTTTCCCTGCAGAAGTCACTTTTGTCAGCGAGATGCGCACGTCCAAGGCCTTCCGGCTGCAGCACGGGGGGAATCGGGTCGTGGCAGTATGCGGGCGCTTTGTAGCCCTGCACTGGCCACCCTCCCCCTCCAGCACAGCCTTCCTGGCCCTCTGCACACCCCTTGTGCAGTCACCCTCAGATGGCGAAGCTGCTTCCCAGGATGACATATTCCAGAGCATGCATCTCCTGGATATGACGTTTATTGATGTCACGGAGAGGTGAGGGGTGCCTGCTTGCACCACAGCCCCAGCTGTACATCTCAGGCAGCAAGAATCATTTCCTTTCACAAAACCTTTGTATGGGATGCAGGCTAGACACTGGATGAGCACTGAGACTCCCACAAACACCTCCCGAGCCTCTTCCCTCATTTACAACTTATTTCTGTACCTCTGTTGTTTCCTTCTCCATCATGCAGCAGCTGCTCCTTGCTGACACGGTGCAGGCTCTGTGCGGCACTCAGCCCCCACTCCCTTTGTCTCCCCCAGTGTCGCCTACCACCTAGGCTACCACAGGGAGGAGCTGGTCGGTCAGTCGTGGTACAGCCTCCTGCACCCTGAGGATGCTGACCTGGCAGCTGCACAGCACAGGGCCGTGGGTGAGTGTCAGGCCCGGGAATGTGCGTGCTGTCCCTCTGGCTCTGGCCTGAAACGTGGTTATCCAGGACAGCGACTCCAAAAACGATGAGGCAGGGAAGTGGTTATACACCCCATACACTGTCATATAAGTAGTTTCCAAGCTGGGGGTGGGCATCCCGCTTTGCCACGGTATACAGAAGGAGGACAAGCCCACTTGAGCCCCATCTCTTTGGGAGGGCAGGACTGCTACGGACCTGACTCCGTCTGTATGGATTCTGTGCCCGTGGGGCCAGACTAGTGACCGGAGGCAGAGCTCATGGGGACAGCCTGCGGGCTATCCCATGCCCTGCTGCCGGCTCACGCAGTCCCTTCCCTTGCCTGCAGCGCTGGGGACCGGGCCCGGGCCGGCAGCGGGGACCGCCGTGCTGCGAGTGCTGCGCAAGGACCGCGCCTGGACCTGGCTGTGCGTGTGGGCGCGGCGGGACGGCGGCTGCATCACCTGCACCTGCCGCTGCCTCAGGTGAGCGGGGTCCCGGGGGGCTGCATCACCTGCACCTGCCTCAGGTGAATGGGAATTGCATTACCTGCCGCTCAGCCGGGGCCCCCAGGCTGTCCCTTACCCCGTGTCCGCCGCAGGGAGGAGGAGGCGGCCCACCTGCGCGCCCGGCAGCCCCGCGCNCCGCCCGCCGCGCCCGCGCCCCGCCAATGGCCCCGTCCCCAGGAAGCCGAGGACGACGTCTCTCTCTGCCTTGGGAACTCTCTGCTGCACCCTCCCCAGTTCCTCCGGTTTCCTTTTGAACAGAAAATGGGATGCAGCATTCCTTCTGTGCTCTCACAGGTGTCGAGTCTACAGAGATGCTGACATCCTTTGGTCTGCTGGCTGTACTTTTCCTAGTGCAGGCTATTATTATTATATAATTTCCCACATCATCTGCGGGAGATGTAACCACATCTCCTTTCACCCTGCTGGTCACTTCTCACAGCCGCAGCTGACCCAGTTGGAAGCCATGGCAAACCCTCGTTTTATAAACTTAGTTAAGCTCGTATTAGAAACTTTGTCTTGGCTGCGATAAATCTGGCGTCAGGACGACTCAGTCTAGCAGCGCTTGCGCTTAAAACGCTTGTTAGCTGCTTAGTTGTATTTCTCCAGAGTCTTTGTGTACGCGACCCATTCCTCCGAAAGGAACGATTTTTGCTAAAAAAAAAAAAAAAAGACAATAAATGCCACTCCCTCACGTGACCGCCTCTGCCTGCGCGTGCCCCGCTTCCGGTTCCGCCGGTGCCGCGCGGGCCGCTCCGGGGGCGCGGGGCCGGGTTCTGAGGGCGATGGNGGAGCCGGCGGAGGAGGGCTCTGACGACAGCGACGACGGCGGGAGCGTGGCGGGGGCTGTCGGGGAAGGTGAGAAGGGCCCGGCGGGAGCCACTCCGTCAAAAGCGGCGGCTGTTTGGTGGGGAACGAGTCTCCAAATGGCTCGGTGCCCTCTCGTATTCCGGTTCCTTCATCCCTCCCTCGGCTGCCTAGCCGAGCAGCTCGGGATCACCAGCAAGGTTTGCGCTGGAGCTCCGTGAGAGGTCCCTGAAACAAACACGTGTAGGGGCCTCTTCTCCTCAGTCTCCTTCCCAGTGCGTGGAATCACACAGCCATAAAATGGTATGGGTTGGAAGGGACCTTGACGATCACGCAGTCCCACCTCCGGGACACGCCTCGCTCTAGGCCAGGTTGCTGTGGCAGGTGTCACACATCTCGGGGACAATGCCATGTGCCAGTTCAGGTGTGCGGGAGCTCGAGGGCCGTCACAGGACAGGAGGGTGGAGGAAGCAGGTGATGCGTGGCTGTGGGCACAGCGTGGGCTGAGGGGTTCTCATCCACAGCAGCGAACACAGTTTAGTTTCCTCGCCTCAGAACGATCCAAGTGAGAATGGAAAACTTACAAAAAGTACAGCAAAAGCCCTTGAAGGGAATTGTGAGGGTGTGGACATTGGTGTCAAGTGCAGGGCACAACACAACGTTTCAGAGGTGTGAGGAGTCACTGGTTGCCTTGTGAAAGGGTCTCTAGGGTGTGTCTGTGTAGGGCCGTGGAGGAGGCACGTTTCTAGAGGTGAGCTTTTAGCAGTGGGATTCAGAGGTGGGCAAGGAGCTTCACTATGTGTTGCAGGCATTTTGTTTTCCTCTGGTGAGGAAATGGTGAGCAAAGCTCAGAGGGAGGATCACCAACAGGCACTCTTTCATTCCCACAGCTGGATGGGAATGGGAACAACAGTTTTACTTTTGCCATCTCTCAGGGCACTGTGATCTTGTTTGTGGAGCAGGAGTTATATTAGAGTCTAGCACTGATTTTGTCTCAGTAGATATCAGGTATTTCTTTAGGCCATCTGTTCTTGCATCCTGGCCACTCTGATGTGCTCTGCAGGTTGTATAGCTCCCTGCAGGTTCAGCTGAGGAAGGCATAAGGTGTCCATGTGTCACAGGAGTCTGTGGGAGGAGAGGAAACACAAGGAGGCTGTACTTGAGTGCAGGAAATACCTACTGTTAGCAGGTAACAGTAGCTTATTGAGAGGTGCAGAAGGAAGAAAGAATCTACAAAATAGTGGATGAAGGGAAAAAATAGCAGGAGGGAAAATTAAATGGACTACAGAGACAGCAGAGAACAGGTAAGTTATATTCTAAGGGGAAAAAGAGAATGGAAATAAAAGAGGAAATTAAGTCCTCAAGAAAGAATTCAAGGAACAAGGAAAATAAGCTAATCCTACCTTTTTAACCAGAACCGTTTCACAGTTGCCAAATCTGCTGCCCAGCAGTGAATGCCTGCTGGGACCATTCACTTCTGCCTCAGAACAGGCTTCTTTTTTTATAGTGATGTCCAGTGATGTTTTTGTCACTGTGAGTGGTTAATTCAATGTCCTTCAAATAGGCAGTAGGATGTATTTTGTGGACTGATACTACCATGTGGAAATAATTTTCCCCATTAGGTCTCAGGTAGTCAGGTTTGGTCTCCTGTACTGAAATACTTTATCAGTGAAAATTCTGCATGCCTTTGCTTTGATTTATACTAAATCCACTTTTGACATCTTTTTATATGGTGTCCTTATCTCACTTTCATTGAAGTCTTTGCTATTTAAACAGTATTGTTTTGGAATTGCAGCCAAATGGAATATTGGAGTGCAAGTGATGGTGCCTTGTCTTCATCAAGTACTGAGAGTATCTTCCACATCATTATTCCTTTCTTTTAATGCTTTCTTTGTCCTTTTGACTGTCCCTGTTCAGAATTTTGATGGTGGGGGGGGGTGTGTTGAGGGGAAGCAGTGCAGTGAAATCATGCTGTGTTCACATTTCCTTTGTCCCTTGTGCAGCAGACTGGATAGTCCCACCTCAGAGCACTAATGAGCATCATCAGAGCAGAGTCCTGAGCATTCAGAACAAGCAGAATGAAAATGTTTATTGAGGCAGCTCTTGGCTGTGCCCATGATGTTTTCCTGGATGATGAGAGTAGTTTCTGAAAGTCTTGGTTATTGCCAGGATGAGAGTGCTTGGGATGAGTCCATGCTCTGAGCCAAGGTGACTGACCTCATGTTGCTTCCTGAATTTGGCAAAGCACACGCAAACCTTGCTAATGGGGCAACGTTCCTTGTTTGTTTGAGAGTGAGTGGGCTACAAGAGCAGCTTGGGGGGCACGTGGCATCCAGCCAAAGTATCACAGACAAGCTGTGATTGTCCCTGCTGGGCCACAGTTGGGGTGTTTTGTATTGCAGAGGCTCAGAAGATCATGTGCCTGTCACTGCTCAGAGGTGCTGAGCAGGCAAACACCACCTAAGTCAGTTTGCCAAGGCTTTCCCTTCCAGAAGTGACACTGCCGTTACACAAGAGTGTAATGAGCATATCCATGTGCTGACTGAAGAAATGCTTTCAGTTGTTGGTTCTGAACACCTAGAGGTATAAATCTAGAAAGAATAGTATGGTAATAGAGGTGATAATATTTTTGCATTCTGGTTATAAGAAGCATTAAAGGTCACTGACATTAAGGAATATTAAAGAAATGTTAAAGTGGGAAAGTCAGGACTGAGAGGTGACCCCTCCGAATTCGCAGTGTCCAGTGCACAGCTCGTACTGCTCTTTGTACCAGGTAAAAACTTTGTACTGGTCTTGTGTGTGCTGTTGAGTAGGGAGAGAAGCAAAGACACTCTGGGGAGAGGGGGAGGCCGCTCGCTTTTAGTGTTAAAGACTGAAGTGAAGTGATCAATGGGAGTGAATCAAAGGCTGAGGGGTGCCATGGTTTCTTTCTGCCATGCAACTGTACAAGGATGGCACCACTATGCTTGTGTCACTGTCTCAAGCTCTGAGACATCCCTCTTGGTGGAGTTTGGAGGTGAGAAGTGCCTTGAGAAGCTGTTCAGTTCAAGTGTGCCCTGTGCTCTCTTCCAGAACAATCTGACATGTCTTTTGAGGAACTCCTGCGGATGCAGAGTGATGCAAGGACTAGAGTGAGCAAGAAGATGCCTGGTGGGAAGAAAACTGCAAAGCCTTCCAAAGCTACACCGAAGCAGCAACAAGGCAAAAAAGGGTAAAGAGGCTCTTTTGTGACAGAAAAATGTGTATGTGTGCTCTCTGCATTCCAGAAATTTTACTGGGAGCTCCTCACAGCAGTGGTGTTGCCTTGGAGCTGGCATAGATCTCCTTTAATGTACTGGACAATAATGCCTGTCACTATAGTGTTTCATTTGGGAATGGTCTGGTGCTGTTTTCAGAGCTCTTAATATTCTGCCCTCTTCAAATCCCCAGCAAGCACCTGTCACTTGGCAGTTAAATTGGCACTCAATGCCTTTATACCCTCTATATTAAGGCACTTGTAACCCTTGGCATGGTGTGCCTCTCAGACTCTCTGATAGTGTCCACTGTGACCTAAAATAGTTGCCCCGCTGGTTCCAAAACCCCTTCCAGCTTATCAGTCTCTTCTGCCTGGCTCTGACTAGCTGGAGTTACAGTTCCAGACAATTATTCTGGAATTCCATTCATCCTTCTGCTGCTGTCTCATCTTGTCCATGTTCATTTTCCTTTTTTCCCTCTCTACAGTACTCGCCATCACAGACTTTTTCCTGTATTCAACACAACAAAATCTATCATACCTTTTTACAGTTCTCCACAGGTCCCCACTGGTAACAGCAATACCCTTACTCTTCATTTGCAGTATTTAGCTAGTTTTCAGTCCTCAGAGTGGCACCCAAGTGATTTGAATGGGTTTCCTCTGTTACACTGGCACTTCCTAACTGATTTCTGAATCTCTGCTCAATGCACGAGCAGAGAACACAAAAGACGTTTCTCCTGCCATAAAGAGTTCATTAGGATAATGTTTCTGCTTTACCTTTTACCCAAGACTCTGGGGGATTTTGTATAGTGCAACATCTCACAGTCTCTATTTCTGCCACACATTTTGCATAATTCTGCTTTTGCTTAATTCTTCTAATCCTTTCAAGTGATGTATTGCTGTAAATCCCACGCTTTTTCTCCCATGCTTTTGTTATGGATGTGAGCTTCTTAAAGAAAGGACTTCAGGAAAATCCCCTGGCACTGAGCTGTGACTCCAGAGCATCTGCAGGGTTGTAGCCTCAGTGGATGTGAGAATACATTGAACGCTGCCCTAAGAGGGATTTGGAAAACTTGTGCCTGTGGGGTTGTGTTCCTGACCCAGTGTCACTTGTGGCTGATTGTGGGTGCTCTCAGCAGGTGGTTCACAGGTATCTCATGTTTGTGCTAATTTTCCTGATGTTCTGACAAATCACAGGATTTGTCATAACCCAAGTGATGTGGGGAGAGTAATACCCTTTCTCCCACCTTTTCCTGGCCCCCTCATATGCCTGAAACATCAAGCTGTGAAGACCTGTGTTACAAAGGAGAACTTGTTCCCTTAACTGGTTGTCACTGTCTTCATGGTCCTGATTGATTGTGGGGTCTCTTTCAGGACATGTGCCGTATGCTGTGCAGCCCATTTTCCTGGGGGCTGACTTTTTCCTTACTGGTATAAACTGGGCTTCCTCACTGAGCCTGGCCATAGTGAGGAAGCCCAGGCCAGTGCAGAAATTCCCATCTTTGACACTCCAAGTGCTGAGGGAGCTGGCAGAAGTTATTGCTCACCTGTTCTATCTGTGAAAGGGCATGGAGAGCAGGAGAGGTGCCTAGGGTCTGGAAGTAAGCCAGTGTCATTCCAGTCTTCAAAAAGGGCAGGAAGGGAGGACTGGGGAAACTACAGACCAGTCCTGGAAAGGTGAGAGAGCGCTTCATTCTGGAGGCCATCTCTAAGCATGTGGAAGAAAGGAAGGTTCTTGGGAGTGGTCTGTATGGATTCACCAAGAGGAAATCAAGCCTGACCAATCTGGTAGCCTCCTGTGATGGCATGACTGGCTGAATGGATGAAGGGAGAGAAGTGGATGGGTCACAAACTCTCAAACATCCTCTTAACATCCTCTTAGACAAGCTCAGGAAGTATGGAATAGATGAATGGACAGTGAGGTGGATTGAGAGCTGGCTGAATGGCAGAGCTCAGAGGGTCATTATAAGTGGCACAGGGCCCAGTTGGAGGCTGTCACTGGTGGCATTCCTGGGGGTCAGTACTGGGTCCAGTATTGTTCAACTCATTCATCAATGACCTGGGGGAAGGGGTAGGGCGCCCCTCAGCAAGTTTGCTGACAGCATAAATTTGGGAAGAGTAGCTGGTACACAGAGGGCTATGCTGCCATTCCATGAGATCTGGATAGGCTGGGCAGCAAAAAACCTCCTGGAATTTAACAGGGGCAAGTGCAGGGTCCTGCCACTGGAGAGTAACAACCCCAGGCACCAGCACAGGCGGGGGCTGACCTGCTGGGCAGCAGCTCTGCAGAGAAGGACCTGGGGGTGCTGGGGGACAACGAGCTGTCCATGGGCCAGCAGTGCCCTGGGGGACAAGAAGGCCCACGGGGTCCTGGGCTCCTTTAGGAACTGCATTGCCAGCAGGTCAGGTAGGTGATCCCACCCCTCTACTCTGCCCTGGTGAGGCCAGTCTGGAGTGCTGTGTCCAGTTCTGGGATCCTCAGGACAAGAGAGATGTGGCACTCTGGAGTGGGTGGGTCCAGTAGAGGGGAAAAACAAAATAAAAAAAATTACGGTACTGGAGCATCTCTCCTACGACAACAGGTTGAGGGAGCTGGGACTGTTTAACCTGGAGAAGAGGTGACTGAGAGGGAACCTTATCACTGCAAATATGTTAAGGACAGGGGTAAAGAGGATGGGGCCAGGCTCTTTTCAGTGGCACCCAGTGACAGGACAAAAGGCAGTACTGAAACACAGGGAGTTTCACCTGAATATGAGGAAAAACTTCTTTACTGTGAGGGTGACTGGGCACTGGAACAGGCTGGGTATTTAAAACCCACCCGGATGCAATCCTGTGCAATCTGCTCTAGGTAACTCTGCTTTAGGAAAGTTTCCTTCCACCTCCAGCCATTCTGTGACTCCATGAGAGGAATAATCAGTACAGCACATTTATTGATGCTGGTGGTGGGTTTTTGATACAGTGGAGCTGTTGCAGGTTCTGTATAGGGCCGTTTTAAGCACACATTGATATATTTGTTTGTTGTAGCCTTCTGTGACTTTTGACTGAGTCACCTCTTTGCTTTCTACAAGTATCATGGTGAGGATTGAGCTGGGCTAGTCTATTGTTCAGCAATATTCTTCAGAGGGTCCAAATGACCTCCCAGCATATCAGCTTGGGCCTCATTCTAATGTCTCCTCCTCCTCTGGAACACATTTTTCTTGTTTTCAGGCCATTGGAGATGTCTGCCAAGAAGCCTGTACCTTTCCTGCGACAAGTCGTCCCTGTTAGGAAGAAGGTGAGTGCTGCCCCTCCCCAGTCCAGGACTTCCCTTAGCGCTGCTGACAGGGCACACACTTGGGAATAAGGCTACTGCAGATGGCACAGCCTGCTTCTGGAGGACAGGGCTGCACCACTGGGGAGTGCAGACAGTGACAGTATTTCCCTGGGGAGAAGAGCTGCAGGTTAACTTGAGAGTTTGTGACCCAGATGGTTCTAGAAGGGGCAGTGATAGCCAATGACAGTTCCACTGCAAACCATGGTCATTGTTCAGTACTCATCCCAGAAGTTCAGATGTCCATCTGCTTTCCAATCTCAATGTAATTTTTGACTTATCCTTGCTGGATCATCGGAATATGGTAGTTTCTACAGTTAGAGTCTTCTTTTTGTCCCTCCCTTTTTGCATGATCTGACCCAGTTAATCTGTGAAAATCTAGGTAGACTGGAGTTCCCAAATCCATCACCTTGACAACACATGCAGCCAGTTCTTGGCCTGCAGGTGTTTGACAGCTGCACTCGTGCTGCTATTTCCAGATACTTCTGGGTGGCAGGCTCCCATTTGGAGATGTCTGTTGCATGGTAAACTCGATGGAGGCGTGACTTTGGAGATGCCACCTTGACTGTGGTACTCAATCTTTTCCAACTGCACATAGTCCAGTGGTGGGAGCATAACATTGCTAGGGAAAAAAATTGGCTCATCCACGAAGGGAGAGTAAGCAGGCTGTTAACAGAGTAACACTGGCTACAGCTCTTGCCTTTACCTTCCCTGACAGGTCCAGAGAGACCCTCGATTTGATGACCTGTCTGGAGAGTATAAGCCTGAAATATTTATGAAGACATACAGCTTCCTGGACAGCATCAAGAAGCAGGAGAAGGAGGTGATGCTCTGTGCCTGTCCTTGCCTGGAAGAACCTTGTTTGGCAAGGGCTTCTTCTTCAAAGGCTTGTCACAGTGGAGGTGACAGGCAGGCAGTCATGCAGCTTTCTGCTCTCTTCTTCAGATGGTTCAGAAGCAGCTGAAGAAATGCCGGAACATGGAACAGAAGGAGAAACTTCAGCGGCTCCTGAACCGTATGGTGAGTTCAGTGCAGCCTCTCCTCTCTGAGAGGCACTGGAAGAGAAGGTGTGTGAGCTGAGGTCTGCCTCCACACTGACACAGGCCATCCTTTTTGTACAGACACAGCAGGAACAGGCACAGAAAAAACTGCAGAAGCTCAGAGAGAGAGAGCTGTCTTTGAAAAGACAACAGAGGGAATTGGCCAAGCAGGGAAAGAAACCCTTCTTCCTAAAGAAATGTAAGTACTCGATGTGAGCATGCTGCAGGAGGATCTAGAGGGAGTACTGCTGGCAGGAACTCGAGCCCTGGAAGCAAGGTGTCCCTACTATTCCACAGAGGTGTGGGGGGATTGTTCTAGTGCTGGTACTCAAGGGACAAGCTAAGCCTGGGCCAGGGAGGGAGAGGTGAGGAGGGGCTGCTCTCTAGAGATGTTTTGGCTTTCAGTTTAAAACTTGACTTCCCTCTCTTCTGCAGCTGAGAAGCGAAAATTGGAACTGGCTGAAAAGTATGCAGAGCTGAAGAGGAGTGGAAAGCTGGAGAGCTTCCTGAACAAGAAGAGGAAGAGGAATGCCATCAAAGACAAGCGCCATCTGCCCTCACAGAAGAACCTGTGACTCTTGGACAATCATGCTGTTGTCTGGCACTGACTCACACTGCCTTGGCCAGGCCTGGAGGATGGTTATTCCTCTTCCTAGGATCTGCCTTCCACTGTACAGTGATGCTGTAAGGCAGAAGAGCAGGGGCTGAACTGAAGGAAATAATGGTTATTTTGTAGTTGAATTATCTTCTTTGCTTGTGGTTTAGATCGTGCCTGGGTGGTGACAACTGTGTGGAACAGATGCTCATGGTGATGACAGCTGTCTTTGCCCTTGCACCAGCTCCTTTCAAGCTCTAGCAAGGAAAGCATGAGTCCTGCCCTGCTGGCTCTACTCCAGGTTCTTTCAGACTTCCACTGAGGTACAAAAGGATGTGGGACAATGCCTGCTCAGAGCAGCAACCCTGACTTCAGATCAACCCTGACTTCAGATCAACCCTGACTTTAGTGGGATCTGGTAATGTCCAAGGACAGATGCCTTCATCTCTTTTGGCCTCTGCTCTACTGCTTCGGGTTCTCAAGATGGAACCTTTTGTTCCCTCATCTGGGAAACCTCCCTGGTGTTAGTCTATAGTCATTGTCTTGTTCTCAGTGAAGTGCCTGGCTATGTCTTCTCAGCAGCTTTGTCACAGGTCTGAGGAGTGGGTGGGAAACATAAGCTGTAAGGTGTTCCCAAAGTCTTTTCTTCCTAAGGGTGAATGAATCCTGTTTCCTCAGCCTTTCTTAGAAAATGCTGCAGCCTCTGACAGCTTTCACATACTCAGCTGGAATCAGCCCTCACAACCAACCACCTTTTGGTGGCCCAGCAGAGATCAGCATTTGGATGTAGCCTCACAAGAGATGAGTAAAGGTGAGAGGATCCCCCCACATGGGCTGCTCCTGCTGATGCAGATGTAGGTGTGGCTGCCCTTCCCCATACACGGAGCATGCTGTGCCTGCTCAGGTATTGCTGCTTGGGATCTCTCCTTCAGAGCAGCTTGGTTTCTCAGGGTCACCTCCACAGGGTTATTAGTGCTTCTAGGAAACTGATCCTGTATGAAATAAGGTACCCGTTTTCCTTTATTCTCAGTGTCAGTGCTGTTAATAGTCAAAAGACCTTAGGGGAGTCAATGCCTCTCTCCAGTACCCCACCTCTTGTTTCTCCTTGTTCCGTTTGCCCCTGTCTGCCATGGCTGTGCTGACAAGGGGATGGCTCAGATGACCCCAGTGTGACAGGTCAGAGTGTGCTGCGAGAGTGCCTGGGCACAGGTGTGCTGTGTAGGTGGCTGCAAGTGTTTGGGGCCTGGGGACAGGCCTTGCTGGGAGCAGAACATGGAGCAAGGAGCAAGTCAGCCATCGTTGCTGAGCCACTTGCCTCCACTGTAGTTCCTGTGGATGATGCATGTTCTGCTCTGGTGAGAGGACTTAGTGGAACTCGGGGAAGGCAGCAGACACGGGATGTGCCAGCTTGGCTAGAGACCTGCTGCCAGGGCCTCACTTGAGGGGTCACGTGGCACTCCTCAGCATCCCTGAGTCCCTGTGTCCTCATCCCCTGCTGCAAGTGCAAGGCTGGTGCACCCCCAAAGGGGTCCTGCTTTCCCCTCCTGCCCCTCTGGAGCTAAAGGTCTTCCTGCTGAGGCCTGTGACTGAGGTGATATCCTCTCTGAGATGTCACCTGTTTCTCCTCAGCATGGTGGTGGTGAGCAGTGAGCCTGTGGCCCTTGTGCCTGCCAGCTCCTGAGCCCAGGACCCTCAGCAGGGGAAGCCCTGGGGCATTGCTGAGGGCTGAGATGCCACTGGGCATTGGGCAGGAGGAAGCATGGGAAACACCAGGGGAAGCAGATGTTCCAACATCTCCAGAGAGCTTCCTGCTGCTGGGAAGCTGCTCTTTTCAGGAGCCTTACAGCCTCAAGCAGTTGGCTTATTTCCCTTGTTCCTAAGGTGATTTGGGCACACCTGCACTGGTGTCTCTCCAGGTGGAGTGTGGGGACTTGCTGTGGGTGTCCCTGGGCATGACTAGTCCCAGTTGATGTGACTGCAGTGGTTGCACAGGTGGTGGCTGACAATGCACCACCTGTCAGTGACACCCTCAGAGCCCACCAGACGCTCACAGGACCTGGGGGCCAGGAGGAATGGCTCCAGACCCAGTGGCCTGGGATGCTCTCCCCAGTCCTAGGTGGTCACTCAGTGAGCTTTTCCACATGCTCTGCAGCTGAACAGACACCCACTCACACAAGGTCCCCACAGGAGTGGGGGGGATTTGCCTGCTGGCAGGGACACAGACTTGAAAAGGCTGCAGGGCTCAGGTCTTTTATTGCAAAGAGGGAGATACAAAAAAAGGACAGTCACCCCTTTTTGGGTCCCCCCAGGCCTGCAGCTGGTTGAGAGGGGGTGACAGCAGGGGGAGGCCCAGGCCTTGCTCCCCCTGCATGGGGACCTCGGCTCACACAGTGGGGAACACACTGCTGCCAAGGACCACACTGGAGCCAAGGCCAACCACAACAGAAAAGTGGGTGACGTGCTGTGTCCCCATGTGGCACCCTGGCTGGCCAGAGAGCAGTGCTGCATGGGGAGCACTGATAGGGAGCCTGGCACAGGGTAGGGCTGCCTGGCCTCACCAAGACACAACTCATGGTAGGTGGCCCTGGCGTCCTCCCCTGCTCCCTGTTGTACGAGGTGGGGTGCTGAGGTTCCAAACTGCTCTGCAGCCTTACAGAGGCTGCTGTGGGGGCCCTCGCCATGTGCCCCTTGGGGCCCTGAGCAGTTTTGCCCAGGGGTGGAGGGAGCAGGGCCATTGCCCTCTGTCCAGGCGGGGAGCTCCGCAGCCTGCCGCGCATTTGTAGGTACGGCCAGGCATGGGGATGCCCAAGGCCGCAGCTCCTGCTGGCTCATCACGTGTTGTCCTGGGCCAGCTCCTCGGGGCAGGCAGGTTGGTCCCTGGCCTTGCGCTGCCCTGTGGGCGGCTGGGCTGGGGTGCTGTGCTGCGGGTCCAGCCCCGGTGGGGTGTGGTGCTGGTGCCGCTGGTACTGCACAAACATACAGACCTTCATGCCAATGGCCAGCATGTTCTTGCCCATGAAGATGCTGGAGACCCGGGCGTCCCTGAAGAAGACCATGTTGCTGCCTCGAATGAAGATGGTGGCGATGTTGACGGTGAGCATGCTCAGCATGGGGTACAGCATCATCCGGTGCGGCACGATGCCGATCCCCTGCATGCTGATCTCGCACAGGGACACGCACGGCAGGACCAGGAGCAAGATGTAGCAGTAGAAGAACATGATGCCCTCAGCCCAGAGCGGCAGCCCTTTCTTCTGAGGCTCCCACAGGTTGGCCTGGATGTCCAGCACGTCCAGCATATCCACAATGACCCAGAAAAGGCGGTTGCGGAGATCTTCCTTCTTCTTGAATGTTCTGACGTACTCCATGTGCTCTGTGGCCACCAGCAACACGTAGAGAGCTGGGATGCAGATGGAGAGCAGCAAGGTCAGCGCTTTGCGGGCTATGAGATCCAAGCTTTTCCGGTCAGCTTTATAATTCTGGTACACAAAGTAGACTTTGATCTCCAGAACGAAGACATACAGGAACCAGAGGATCATGGCATATCCTCGCTTAGCTGTCTTTACCTCTGCCCCAACCCAGATAGCCACATAGCGGAGGACCAGCAGGAAGCATATGTCACCCACTGCCACCATGACACAGATGCCCAGCTTCCTGGAGCCCTGGCTCTGCTCCACCAGGTAGGCATCCATGAGGACGAGGCTGGTCATGATGAGCACAGTGGAGAGGCACACATGGGGCTTGCTGACAGGTGGCGGGGGAACCATCCTGCACAGAGGAACAGGCAGGGTCATCAGGGAGTTGCTGAGATTTTCTATCCCCACCCTTGGGCCCCCTTCTGCCACCTCAACAGCTGAGGATGGCTGAAAGAAGGGAGGGAGCCGTAGATTTCATAGATTTCTCCCATCCTATGTGCCTGGCTTGATCCAAACCTGCAGATTTCTAGCCAAAGAGCTCCTGAGACCAAAGAGGCCATCCTGGTGCCTGCTGAAACCCAGCTCCTAGGAAGCACATGGTGGGGCAGGCTGGACATTTGGGACACTTCAAGCACTTGGGATCCCACTGCCTCTTCTGGTAGCTCATCAGACTGACTAGCCTCAACCACCATGAAGGGTACGTTCCTTATTTTCCATGGGATTTCCCAGCCAGTGGTGCTTGTATTTTCCCCCCGCAAGACACGTTAAGACTAGACTTACGTGTTTAACCCAAGCAGGCCCTTAAATGCTATGATCCAGGACCGCTCTTTTTAGTCTCTTTATTTTCATGCACAGCACAAGATGAAGCCTGGCTTTTTCAGCCTGTCTGTCTTGGGTGGGAGGGAAAAAATTGGCCCGATATTCAGATTCTTCAGGTTCACACCCACCAAGAGCTTTGCCTAGAGCTATTTGCCAATGCCCACCCTGCCCCAACACCATAAAGCGAAAGCAAGGAAAAGCAGCACAAGCCCACAGGTCCAGGATACAAGGAGCTCTGCAATAGGTCCTGAATTTCTGTGGGATGCTCAGCTTTCCTGAGCTGGGGCAGAGCAAAGCACTGTCCCCAAAAACACCCTGCCTGCCTTGTACCGCACCAGGGCTGTCAGACTCCCTCCCCCTGTCCAAGCACAGCTGCAAGCAGCTGCCTTCAAAGGCAAGGAGGGAGGACAGAGCCGGGGCCTCACCAGGCAGAACTTGGCAGCTGCTCTGGAGGAGAGCCAGCCCCCCGGATGAAATGGAGGATGAAACTGGGCTGATGACTGTGTGGCACAGTGCTGCACGAGGGCTGCCCACGCAGAGCCCGCCTCTGCCACACCTGGGCTGTGCAGGGGCCCTGGGACACCATCCTGCTCATCCAGGAGGCAGCGTGCAAGCAGCACTTGACCATGGAGCAAATGCCTGGGAGCAGGATGGAGGCTGCACGGTTAATGGTCACCCCTGCACACGGATGCTCCTGGTGCTGAAACTGATGGCACAGGGCCCTGGGCACAAGCTACCTGAACTCCTGCTTTTTTGCTGAGGGAGCAGGCATCCGGCGCAGTCGTGCATTCCTGGGCCCAGCAGCATCCTGGCACGTTGCGAGAGGCAGCGAAGCCTGAACCTGTCAGACACAGGTGCCTCTCAGGGGGAGGGATCAGAGGCCGGTGGGCATGGGGGAGCTCGTGGATGTGGCACATCTGGGGCATGCCACACAGCCGGGGGCCCACCCACCCGGCACTCCACGGCCTGCCCGAGCCTCCGCGGGGGCTGGGGGTACCCCCGGCCCGGCGCAGCCCGGCTCCAGCGGACGGACACCCTCCACGGGGCCCGAGCGGGGCCGCTCCGCCGGGCTCCGTACCCCGGGAACGCCGAGGCACCCCCGGCCCCGCCTGTCCCAAGCCCCC
>VZTB01002134.1:46516-100496 GCA_013397245.1 Thryothorus ludovicianus
ACACGAGCGGGGCCGAGGAGGAGGCGGCCCCCGCAGCATCCCTGCCCCGCCGGGCCGCGCTCCTCGGCGGCGGGGAGGCCCGGCCCCAGGCGGGGCTGATGCGCAGCGAGCGGCGGCCGCCGGGCCCCCGCTGCGCTTCCAGCAGGGGGGCACGGCCCTGGACCGCGGCTGCGTTGCTTCCATGTTGCAGCCTCTGGCGAGTGTGTGCCGCGATGGCCGCGTGTCTCAGGAGGGGTTGTATCATCGTGGCCGTGCTTTGGAAAGCTGCCTCTTTGCCCCCGCGGTGAATGGTGATGGCCCTACAGCTGCTTCCTTGAAGCCAGGCAGTGGCCACCAGGCATCCGTGGGCCGGTGTCATCTACACTCCAGACCGTAGGGAACAACAGGAGAGATTCACTGTGCTGCCAGCTGAACTCGGAGTTGTATCTCTGGCAGAGCTGGGAGACAAGCTGTGTGGTGTGGATGTCATTACTGTCTGTGTGGTTAAAGGTATGGTCCAGGCTGAATGTGCTTATGAGCACCTGTCTTGGAGCCGGTCTTGGAGGTGTCTGATATGTTAATGAGGTGGGTGGGTGCCCTTTTGACCACTCATTTTACCAGACTCTGATCAGGTCTTCTCGTGAGAGTTACAGGGCAGATTGAGGAAGTCACCCTGGTTCCTTGTCTTTCTGGGCTGTGGTGTGTTGTCTGCAATGATGTATTCAAGTGTTTCACAAAAATTAGAGGCATAAAATTCAAGTAGGGGGAAGAAAACGTTCCTATAGGGCAGCAGGATAGCAGCCTCTGTGAAATGGCTTTGCTAGATGGATATGTTTGTAGGCAGAAACTCAGTGACTGAGCTGCCAGATGGGCTGGCGTAGAAATATTCCAAAATACTCCAAGCTACTAGAGAAAGCCTCTGTGATTGTGGTGCCCAAGGCAGGATTGTGATGCCCAAGGGAGTGCTGAGCTCGGCAGGCAGCAGATGTGAAGGAGTTT
Source organism: Thryothorus ludovicianus (assembly GCA_013397245.1). NCBI lineage: Eukaryota > Metazoa > Chordata > Aves > Passeriformes > Certhiidae > Thryothorus > Thryothorus ludovicianus. Next base: position 47,495 of record VZTB01002134.1, read on the forward strand.
GCAACATGTGTCTGCTAAAAGCCTGTGCACCTTTTGATGACACATGCTGAGGCTGTTGTGTGGAGCAGGAAGCAGGTGATCATTTCATAGCTTTAAAGTGACTTGAGGTGTTGTTCATTTGTGGGCAGGTTAATTCTAAGCTGGAATTTGGAGAGCAGGACAGAATTAACAGGTTGACTTCCTGTAGAAAAAATTTGCATATGCAGAGCACAGAACTTTGTGATGGTGAAAGATGTGCGTGTACGTAGACTTCACAAATGGAAGTGCTCCAGGAGCTAGGGAGAGGAGAACTGCTTTGGGCAAACTACAGACAGAATGACTGAGAATAGTGGGACTGAGTGTGGAAGAGCGTAGAAGTGGGTTACATGGGTGGCAGGATGCCAGCGGGTAAGAAGTGATGTGTAATCAGTCTGAAAGTTGTTTGTAAAACTGTTTTTTGGATCTGTGAATCGTGTATTTTCTCACAAGGACAGTTTCCATTAACATTGTGTAGATGCTTGTCCAAATGCACGAGCTTCTTTGTGTGCTGATAGCCCAGGGGGCAGCCATCTGACACAGCTGCTTGCAGGAAACTTGTGTGAAATCCGTCTGAAATATCGTCTCTGGAATATCTTCAAACACAGCATCTGCTAAGACAGGAAGAAGCTGATGGAAACTGCTTCTTCCCTCAGAGGCCGTGGCTCTAACGTGGTGTGCTGTCATGTCTGTAGAGTCAGCAGGTCTGGAGAAGTCCTGCCAGTGGCCACAGTCACAGTGACCAGTGTGGGACTGGTGCTTCTGTGTTTTCCAGTCTTCACTTAGCCCAAGCTTTCCTGAGTGAGCAGGTCACAGGTGGGCACCTGTCAGGCAAGTGTTTTAGTTCACTGAAGCTGAAGGGAGCTCAAGCCCCAGACCTGAGCTGTTAATGGTGTATCTGTGCACTGTGCTTCCTTATTGCTCGCCCTGTGTTCTTTCTTTACTGATCTGCTTCTATATGGTATGGTCTTGGTGTGCTCTTCAGGGCAATAGCTCTGCTGTACTGTCCCAGTGCCCTGCACAGGTGGTCTCTGGTCTCACTGTGTTTTGGGGGTGGTACTGGTGGCAAAATAATTTCCATCCATGGGCAGTAATGCACTTGAGCTTCTCTGTCTCTTATGCATGTGTAGTCTGTATTTTTCCATACTTATGCATATCTGGAGAAACAAGAACTTTGCACTGGTTTTAATGCTATAGAAGATGTTTTCTTTTCCTGGAGTCTCTATTGCAAGTCTTGGCTGTCCCTGTGCTCCTTCTTAGGTGTTTAATTTTTTGCAGGTGCAGCTCTGGCTGCTGCATTAGTGGGTCTGGGCTGGATCAACCTTTGTGGGGTTGCTCTGTGCTCATCTGTTAATGCAGGACAGGTGAGAGGTTGTCCAGACCTTCAGGATACCAGAAAGAGTCTGGGCCAATGAAAATGGGTTGTGGGAAGTATTTAGCCTCAGTGCTTGCAAGGGGTCACTAGTATGACTGTGGGACTTCTGATGCCTTGCAGGAGGATCTTGGCTTTCTAAGCTCAGCTGTTGCGTGTAATGGAAGTTTTTTTCCTGGCTGAATCGGGCATGTGCTGCTGAACAAAGTCCACATTTGTTTTTGGAAATTCCCTTGCTCTCTGAATGGAGGTATCATCCCTGCTGGGGTCTTTCTTTTTTCAGGGCCAAATTGAGGGAGATCTGTGACCTCTTGATGGCCTTCCTATGAACTAAGCACAGATAGAGCCAGCTGCCTTTGGCTTACGTGTCTGCCATGGAGGCAGAGCTGAATTTTATGGGCAGTGGGCTGTTATGCAGAGAGACAGAAGGAAGTAAATGCCTGGAAAGTATGAAATGCTCTTTGCATCTTCAGTGGGGCTACCCCGTTGGCTCAGGATGATTGGCTTCCCATCATGGTGCCTTAGAAGGAAAGCAAACCTGATTAATTCACAATGCAGAATGTGAAGCATACTTTGGCTGAAATAGTCCATCAATCAGCCTTAACTTCTACTCATAGTTATCTTAGTGGAAGTCTGTTGAGCAGTGTTCTGAGGTGGGAGTGTCTTTATTGAGCTGTTTTGCAAATAAGTCCCTTTAGGAGTAGTAGCAGACCAGCAGTGTAGAGACTACCAGAAGTGAACTAGAGCTTTGCCAAGGTAAAATGTCCATCTGCATCAAGGTAATGCCTTACTGTGCTTTCATTGTTTTGAGTGTTGGTCAGGCAGTACATTGGGAAAAAATGTGTCAAAGGACTTTGTGCAAACATGCTTAAGGTATTGTTATTTCCGCATAGTGGTATTTTCCACCTCTCCTAATAGGACTGCTCTTTTTATTTTTTTCTTTTAACATCTGAGCGTCCATAAATGTGAGTTCTTAATTAGGAAACAAGATAAGATGGTGTGATTGTGTTCACTTTTTCCATGACACAGCTGCTGTGTTCAGTGTTTTGTGGATGTTGTTTCAGTGATAAGTAATCGTATTTCTAGTTAGAGATGAGAGATACAAGTTGTGTTTTGATTGCTGTGTCAGTGTTGCTGAGGTCAGGCTGCAAAGGCAGATGCTGCCTGTGCAGATGATGCTGTGAATGGCACTGCAAGGATTCAAATGCACTGTATCTCAGTACAATGCATGAGGAAACATTCCAAGTCTTGCTGCCACCCACACAGAGTGCTTGAACACAGTGTCTCCTGTTTTCTGGTAGTTAGAAAAGCGTTGATTGAGGGAAATGTGTGTGTTTTGGGCTCACTTTGTGAGACTGTGTATCTTCAGGCTATTACATTCCAGAAGGTGCTCTGAATTCTCTGTTGTTATAACGTGCAAACTTTTGTTTTGGAAAGTTATAGCCTAATGAATGTCTTCTTGGAATGAGAGTAGTTGTTGCAAGTACAACTGGAACTATCCCAAAAGTGCCAGCTAGGGTGATCCTTTGAAGTTCCATGAGGTGAATGCTCTTGTCTCTGCAACCCAATCCTGTTTGGGCAGCCAGTGTCCATTACCTGACAACTCGGTGGAGGGTGGGTTAACATTTTATTTGTACAGGTGTGGTTGCATGCTTTCCATAGCCTGAGGTCCAGGAATCCCTTCAGTGACAATTCCTGCTGTGTGGTGTGACTGAACGTGCTGTCCTCTGGCACAGCTACATGGAGGGGCTGCTGTGGGCTCAGGGGTCTGTTTGCACTCAGCACAGAGCATTGCCTGTCTTTTCTACAACCCCTAAGAGTTTGGTGGCAATGAAGAACCTCTGAACTGGGTGTTCCTTTAAGAAATGCTTATCCCAGCTGGAATAATATGTTTAATAATAATTTAAATATAATTTAAATAAATAATTTAATAATAATATTTATCTGCCTGAGATGTTCTTGAGTGGTTTCCTGGGTAAATCAGACATTTTCATGGTAAACTTCCAACCTCAGCAAAATCTGTTCTGTTTGGATAAGCTACAGAGTTGCACTTCTGGGAATGTTAAATGATTCCAGATTGTTCCTTCAAAAGATACTGTGATGCCGTAACAAACTGGTGTAGCTTCAGACCCAGAGTGCTTGGGAGAGGCCACATTTTCTTGTAGGAAAGCAGTCTCTTATGACTGGTGATATATTGTATTTGAATTATGATTTCCTTTCAGTCCTATATGAAAAACAAAGTGTTCTAAATAGCCGTCGGATTATTATTCTTAATATTGTGGGCTTGGCTATAGGCCTGCAGCATAATATGTCTCAGATATTGTCCATATCTACAGCTGTCTGTGGCAGTGGAGCACATCTGGGATTTCTTCCCTGGCAGTGTTCTGTTTTCCTTCTGAGCATATAGTGATTGAGCAGAACTGGGAACAAGTGTGCCATGCTAATATGACTGATGGGGGGTGTGCTCCTTGCAAAATGTTAATAGTGACTTCCCTGAGGGTTTAATTTTATTTGAAGGTCCTGTCATGCTGCATCCTAGCCTTGTTTTCCAGTGCTTCATTCATTAGCCAGGCTGTGTTGCAACAGTTGTCTGGTGGCTTATCAAAAATGTTGCATTGTTCTTACTGTGCTGGGACACCAGGAGTACACATTCCACTTCCTCTGGCATCCTCAGTCAGTTGTTGCTGATCATTAGCAGCCATGTCATTTGTGTACAGTGCACCCTTCTCTGGGATCACTATCCCCAGACCTTTATTCTGTCAAAAGAATAAATTGCTGAGCACCAACAGCTTACCAGGGTCCCCTAGCAATCCATTCTGTGGTTAAGTCTCTGCTGATGCTTTTGTGTAATTGTTTGGACATGGAATGATTCTAGATTAAAAGCTGTGTCTGCTGTCGACTTGAAAAGCTCTTTCCAAAAAAGAGCCAGAGGTAAAAATGCATTTTATAGCATGCAGCGTGAGCATATGGACAGAGCTATTTTCCAAATACCTTATTATCTGGTCCAAGCTTTCAGCATCCCAGCTGATGGGAAAGCTGTGCTTCTGTTTTGGTTTGTTTTGGGGTTTTTTTAACTACATCAAAGCTGGGGAATACTGTTTTGGGAAACAAGAAGTGAGAGTGTCTTACTCCTCTGTGTGGAATATGGCAATAGGAACTTTTCTCTGCCTCTAGGGAAGCAGACAGCTCAAGTGAAATTGCACTTGTAGTTGGAAGTCTCTTAGGTAAGTGAGGCTTTGTTTGGATACCTCAGTATATTCATTGCAGTGTACTGAGAGGGGAGATGCAATATTTCAGGTGCTTGAACACATTGCAGCTGTGGTTACAGAGACCACTCCCTGCTCTGCAGTGTGATTCAGCCTCAGTGCACACAGCCCAAAAATTACGCTGGCATTTTCTGCTAGCCTGTTGCAGTGCCCTCTCATTTATAATGCTGCTCACTGCCATCTTTCATGCCCATGTTTCTCTGTGTCATGGTCTAACTCAGTGAGGGGTTCTGTTCAGTAAATTAGAACTCCTGTTGTCCTTTGTCCTATGTACTATTTACCTACTCATGCTGATTTTTAAACTTCATTTCTCATCATGTTTCTTATTCTTCAGTGCGAACGTATTTTAAGTAGCATGCGATCCAAAGCCAGTGCATGTGGGACCATTTTCTGGACAAAAAATTTCCAGGTTCCATGCCAGCTACATATTTTTAACTGTTTTTCTGCATATGTGATAAATAAATTCTTATCAGTATAGGCAGTTCAGGATGACAGCAGAACTCTCGTCTTTAGTTCCATTTTCCAAAACTGAAAACTGCTCACAATTAGATGTTGGACTGTTGCAATGGTAGCAGGGTTAGAATAAGAGTAATTCCCTGGTAAAGGATTCTGCTACTCTTTTCTTGTTCTTTCTTAGCTTTCTCTATCAGCTTTGTTAATGCAAAGCCTCTTACTGATTCTTCTGCTGTTTTATTTTCAGTAACAATTCTAGTAGTGTCTCTGAATCCGTATTATTTAGATAAGTGTCAATTAGATTTACATTATTTATATACTCCTAGATTAGCTCCTGTGTATTTAGCATTTCCCTCCATGTTCCTTCAGCTGTCTTCCTGTAGTCTATTTTCTGCCTTATCAATGCATTCTCAATGCATTTTCTCATTGCTCCTTTTCCTCAAAAGTCCTGCATATGCCTGCTGATACATTTGACACTGTTCTCGTTATTTTTTCCTTGTTTCTTTCTTGACTTCCATACTTGTAATTGAACAATCTTGCTGAGTCTTAATTTTTCCCTTCTCAAAGTAGTTTGACTTTTTTTCTCTAAATTTGAAGACTATTTCTTGTGAAGCTGTAGGGCCCACATCTTGTTCTTGTGTGGTTTGTATTTTTCAGTTGAACTATGTTCTTGATCTGCTTGGGTTGTTTTTTAATGGCTTTTACATTTTTTCACTGTTAATGAATATCAGCTTTTTTCTTCTCCTAGACTTTTTGAACTTTCTTGCATGTGCATCTCTGAAATACAGTCCCATAAGACATTTCTTTCTGTTCTCTCATACGTTGTGCTCAAGGCTGCTTTTTCCTTTCCTGTGAGCTCCTTTGTCAGAAGCAAACTCTGGATGTCCCATTTGTGTATGTATGACAAATGTGTGTATGAATAATTTATTACATTTTTCCTTGATGTTTGTCAAGTCCCTTGACATTTCAAGCTTTTTTTCCCCTGCCTCTTATATTCCTTAACCTCTAGTCTGACAAAAGGACAGCATTCCCATCGCTTTGCATTTACACTGTGTTCATCTCATCTGTGTCTTGCTGAAATGTTAATATTATCTGGAGGTGTTTTTATCTGTTGCCATACTGATTTGTGAAAGTATGGACAAGTCAGCCTTGTTTCAGGCTCCTGCTGCAGCCACAAGAATCTGAGCAGAGAACTGCATTGTACAGACACCGGTTATTAACAGCTTATGTTGATGAAAAACCTAAGAACAAATTTGCCTTTGGTAAGAATCATTCTTTTGAGTGAAGAATCTTAACTGAGCAACTCTTTAGAATTAAACTTTTTTAAATTTTTTTTTTTTTTTAATTTTATGAAGAAGCCTCAAAAGTGGATACCCATGCTGATTTGACACTCTTTCATGGGCTTGTATCACTTCAGTCCTTCCCCTGTACTGTTGTCCCAGGTGAAATGTAACACGATACAAGGTTCCTGAGCCTGCAGGGATTCAGATCTAAGGTGCTGGCCAGCTCAAGATAAAGCAGAGGAAGTGGATGGAATGAGGGTCTTGTGTCTGTGCTAGGTCAGGAGTAGCAAGCTGTAATGAAATGTGAACTCTACATTAGGCATTAGTAGGAAAATTTTTAACTACGCTTTAGGGAGGCTGCTGTGTGGCACATGATTGCTTTTTGCCTGTGTGTGTGTAGATGTTTACCAGGACACTCTGGATAATGGGAGGAATTGGTGTGTATCAGTGACCTAACCCTGACCTCGTTTCACCACTTTTCCCAGCTTAGCCGGGCTGGCACAGCAGGCTTGGAGGTGTATCCCAGTAAACTCTGCCAGGTGATGAGTGTGAGAATGTGGTCTGCTCTGCATCCCCGTTAGCACTTTCTCACTTGGTTCAAAGGTACTTGTCACCATGTCTTAAGCACTTGTGCTTCTCTTTCTGCAGAAAAGGCTGCAAGTGGTGTTGTTATAATCACTGCTTTGTGGTGGTTACTTCATGAGCACATTTTATTTTAGCCTGGAGACAGTGAGGGAGCTGTTTAGCAACAGGTACCTGACAGGCTGCTCCAGCAGGTGTGGTGCATTTGCACCTTGCCATTGACTGCTCCTCTCTGCTAAACTGGCACTGTAGCATCTTTTGTTAAAGCAGCCTTGGATTTAGGGACAGCTGGTGCAGCAATTCCGCTGCATATGGAGACAGAAAATTTCAAAATCTGTTACATTTGCAAAGAAAGTTCCATGACATTAGCCATACTATTGCTGATACCTAATTTCAGCGTGGGTAAAATCAGTGAAGATCAGTGTGCTGCTGTGGACTTCCACTATTTTATATCTGTCCTGAGGTGGCTTTTGGGTAGACTCCTCATGAACAACAGAAAGTTTTAACACAGTGATTATAAGTAAAGCAGTGGCCAGGTAAAGATAGGGTGTTTCCCACATAGTGTACCCCTTCTATTGCCTAGAAAAAAAATAAATTAAACTTCACTGCAGCATGTTGCCACTGCCCTGTGGATTGGTTAGTAAGGTTTATAGGGAAGCTGTTACACATCAGCAATGAATTTGGTCATGTGCTCTTTGTCAAAGAAGTAAAAGTTTGAAAATATTGTTTGAAAATAAAGGATAAAGATGACCTTGTGGTTTGGACACTGAAGTGAGGCTTAGATTCAGATCCTGAAGTTGCTTGCTCTTCTAGTTGAAATAGCCCTTTCCTTTCCTGAAGCCACAGCTATGACTCATGTTCCTGTCTCCCTACTTCATTCACAGCTCTTTCCAGGCCACAGTGTTGTCTTTTTTTTTTTTTTTTGCGTGTGATAGTGTGACTTTGGAGAGAAACCACCTGAGAGTGAGAGCACTAGCAGAGTTTGCCTTGCTCTCCAGTCTGCCAGATGGGAATTCCCTGGGAGCCGGCGGAACCTAGACTAAGGTTTGGGGAGCAGTGTGGAAATTATTTGGGTGTTCTGCAGAGGTTTTGAGGGCTCTTTGTGCTGAGACAGGACATTGCTCCTGGTCTAGGCAGTGCTTGCAGTGGAACACAGGAGGGGCTGATGGCTGTGTGACTGGGTAGAATGCTGTGCCTGCTGGAACAGAGTTCAGGCTGTTTGGGCAGATCCTAATGCATCCTCAGGAGATGCTTCTTGTCAGTGTCCTTATTATCTGGAATTCAGCTCGTGTGACAGGACATGCCAGGAGGCTATGGCAGAGTCTCGTACTCTGTTGCAGTAGATGCTACATGATGTGCTACAGTGAAATGTTGCTTGTTGTGTGGGGGTTTTACTCCATGGTTTGGGTAAGTGTGGGCAAGGGGGAGGCAGAAGTGAAGCAGTTCATCCGACATTTTAAAAGTGGCAGTAACAGATTAAGTCTTGTGTCTCTGCCTGAATCCAGACTGAACTCTAAATTGCATCATTCTAACAGCAATTAAGTCTTGCTGCAGCAGGGCCCAGGAAATGTAGTTATGGCCCTGCAACTCTCCTGTACACACACTTGCTTGGTATGGTTTGTCATCAGTTAATTTTCCTTTTTTTNNTTTTATTTTTTTTTTTGTCACCCCTTCCCAAATATATGGGAATTATGAGCAACACAGCCAGTAAGTTGTAGCCTCACACAGGAATCTGCTAGGAAATTTCACAATGTCTGTCCAGATCTCTCAACTTCTGATCTATTTGCCCCGTTTTTGTTTTGTACTGTCTTGTCAAGGGCAACTGCCTTAGAGAACCGTATTTCATAGAAAGCTGTGGTTAAAGGGAGCTTGGAGGTCCTGTTAGGTCTCCTGTGGTGGAGAATTTGGCTATCTTCCAGTCCCCTATTTGCTGGCTGGGTGTGCTGTGGAGGTAACTCAACAATCCTCAGGGTTTGCTGTCTTTTTCCAGTAGGGTGATATTGAGAATCAGGAGGGGGAGAGAAGGCAGCCTGGAAAAAGCTGATATAAGTGCAGGAAAGGGGGTGGCAGAGAACAGTGCATTTTCAGGCTAAGCCGTTTCAGCTGTGTTCTCTCTAGTGATGCATCTGTGTGGGTTTGTGGTGTGAAAGGATGCAGAGTTGAGAGATTGGTTTTAAGGAGTCTGTTTCATTCATGGTTTGTGCAGCAAGGTGCACTTGCTCCCTGCACAGGTAAATGTGCCTTTAAACCAATGAGTAGGAGGCAAAATTAAGAACCTTAAACACCCCTCTCAAACAATTGGAGTAGGAATGGTTTAACAGCCACCCACTTGCCTTGTAACTTCTGCCTACTCACTGCCTAGCCAAGAGGAGGGAAAGGAAATCTCTTAACCTGATTATTGTTTGTGACTACAGGAAACAATCCAGTTACAGCAATACTTAATCCTGACACTGTTGGATCGCACTTAGAACAGAGAAATCTTGGTTTCATACCCTTGCAGGCAGGGATGTGGTGTCTGTAAAGAAAATCATCCAACCTCCCCTTGCTTTGGCCTGAAGAAGCTGTGATGAGGCTTCACCCTAAGCACTTGGAGTTTGTCCAAGGAGCTTGAGAACAGCTGGCACCAAAATCTGAGTCTTGTCTGTCTGTCTAGGTAAGGAATGACTTCCTTTGTAGATCTAAGTGTCTTTTGGGGGAAGTTGGAAGCTTTTAGCAGATCCTGATAGTTGTGTGCTCTTGAGAAAGGAATCTTGAAAAGCATTTTCCAAAGACCATTTTTGCCAGTGCAGCAATGGTTATTTCTCCTCTGGGTAGCTGGCAGAGCTGTGAGATTAGGGAAAAAACAGGCTGTAGACTTTGGCAGCTTGTGCCTGTGACAAGGGAACGGTGATATTTGGGTGAGGTGCAGAAATGCTAAGTGGTTGATGGTGGACTGGCAGAAGTGGTCAAGATCCCAGCTAGAAACAGCTGTGAACAAAAGGCAGCGTAGGTATTGGCCCCCAGAAGATTCTTTTCTCTTCTGAGAAATGATGAGGCACTTGTCTTGTGTGCAGTCCTGATTGTAGCAGCAAACACCCCTGTTGACATGAATATGAATAGGTTTCAGGTCCCAAGTGACATAAGATTAATAACTCTACTTAATTACAGCCTAATTTTTTTCTAATACTATGAGAGTAAATGACTTTTCAAGGAGACCTGACTGTGAGATGTGCACAATATCGAAACTCTCTTTGAGAAGAAGGCAAAATTAAATAGATCAAGGTTTGAAATCCAGGCAGAATTTGTGTGAGAGAAGCTCCGTGGTCTCTGCCTTTAGTGTAGGTGTGTTCTCAGGCAGGACAGACTTTCCATTCAGGTTAGCAGTGTTCAGTGTATGTCTGTCCCAGGGTGGTTACAGCCTCAGCTGTCCAGATTACGGAACATCTTCCTTGTGACATCACAGCACCCCAAAGGAGATTATGAAAAGGAAGTGTAAAGTTAATGTGGTGTTTTGCCAGCACTAATTGTACATTTTACTGTACAAGTAAAGCACACGATGTTTCAGAATTCAGTTCCTGTTATCCAGAGCAAACATTTGCTGCTGATACCTCTCTAGAAGGATCCCTGAGTTATTGACAGCCAGTGGTGAATTTATATGTGGTACAGTTTCTCTGTCTGAGGGCAGATAGCAACATGGGGAGATCTTCTCAGAAGCAGCAGGTGGAGCAACAAACGCTAAAAAAAGGAATCTCCTAGAAAGAAGGAAAGAAGACAGAAAAAAATGACGGAGAGAATAAAAAAGAAAAGAGATTGATTAGTGATAGCGTGAGGATTTCTAGATGTATCTTTTGAGTGTCCGTGTTCATACTTGTTGACTATAGGAAATGAAGCCATTGAAGGGGTAATAACTTTTTTCTTTCTGGGGCTGAGGGAGATAACCTCAGGCTGCCTCAAAGAAGGCTTTTGAACATCTTCTTCCCTTATTTTGCAGTAGGAAATATCCCCACAAAATCAGTGGGGTATGTTCTATAAAGCATCTATTGCTCTTTGGGCATGTAACTGAAATATGTGGGCACTTGCATGCCCTCTGAATGCCCACCTGAAAGACAAAAACTGGACTTAGTGACAAGATACCACCCTTGTCACAAGAACACTTTGGAAATGCATGCATTGCAAAAGGCCTTTGAATTTGAGCTGTGGTGGTGTGACTATTACTCCTTCCTGCTTCTCCCTGGACCTGTGGACTCTTTTTGGAATGCCATCTCCATGTGCAACCTGTAGGATGTTCATGGAGTTGCAAGTGACAGTTGCTGCTTCTGAATGGTATCTGGTGAGAGTATTTGAAAAGCAAAGAACCTGTGTAGAACACCTGGCTCCACCACCATGCTTGTCCTGGATATTGTACCTGCACTGAGCTCTGCTTCTTGCTCTTCATCTCCCTGTTCTCCTGGGACAGAGGTGCTCAACCTTTTAGAAAAGCACTAAATCCATTTAAAGCAAACAAGTTGCAGGCTGGTGTTGTTCATGTCTCTAGTGCAGGTCCAGAGAGAGGGGACAAAAATGGAGAATTTCTGTTCTCCTATATTGTTGAACTGGAAGGCATTTTGCAAATGTGTCATAAATTGTATAATTGTGTGAGAATCGTCAACACAATAGGAACTCAAGTCTGTACCATTTGCTTATTATTTCCCTGGTTCTCACAGTTCTCAAGTTTTTACTATATCCTACAACATGTAGATTATATAAAGGATAGGAGAAGCTGAGTCAAAGCCACTTGCTGATTTTCATATTTTCAAATTTTGCATTACCTTGAGATTTTCCATTTTTCAGCTATGATAGAAATATTTGTAAGGATTAAGCCTTAATGTTTAGGATTGGCTAAAAGGGCTGTTGAGGGAAGGAGTCTATTCTATGCTTGGTGACGCTGGTATGTGCAAAGACAGCCTGCAATGTTTGGGAGGAGAAGCAGCTCCTGAACAAACTGCTCATGGACTAGGTCTGCTAATGACAGATAGTTTGGGGTGGCAGCTGCCTGGTAGTAAAATGACCAGGCCAGTGAAACAAGATAGCAGAGAGATTTTTTGGGCTTGGGAATTTCTAAGAGGTTTGGTACAACTGATTCAAAAGAGCTTTTCAGTCTTGTACTGTGTTACAGTTGACACTGCCAAAGTGCAGCCATTGCCAGTCTCAGATTCCCTCAGTTTGGTTTTGACATGTTGTCTTAAGATTTATGGACTGAAACACTTTGATTTGTTACTCGTGATGAATTTCACCACGATATTTCAATGTCACTCAACTGCCCCAATGGAAGATAATCTTAGAGCAAATTCACCTAAGCTGAATGCTTCCTTTCCTCTGATTTATGCTGGCTTTGCCTTGGGAAGTCAACCTGATAACTCTCTTGCAGTATGGAGGCAGGTATCCAACAAATAGGCCCTAAATACGGTTTATTTTTCTTCTCTAGTGTAAGGCCTTGAGATATTAGGAGCTAGGAAAAATCCTGCTCTTCCATGTAGACATCCCTGAGAACAAAATGTTCACTAGGACCTGCAGCAGTATTTCTTCCTTGCCTGTCTTTCCTGCCCTTGCAGAATTTGGCACGTGCCTTCTGTTGCAGTGGCAGTAGGAGGTTTCTTGTAAAACTTGGTGATTATTAATGGCAGGCTTTGTTTTCTTTTTACTTTGCATGCAGAGGTTGTGCTTTGGAGGATTGTCATCCTCTGAATAGCAAGGCTAGCAGCTTTCTTCTCCTTAAGAATAAAGATCTAATTTTGAAGATGTATGCAGATTTTTCACTGAAGGAAGATACCTAATAAAATAAGGAATTTTCTGTCAGGACAAGCTGTGTGTTTCTTCATGGCTGCAGCTACTGGATGAAATGGATGAGATGCTCCTGAAGCACATGCCTTAGAATCAGATTTGTCTGTATGCTGTGAATTTCTGGGCTACATACAGTGATAAAACTGCATGTAAAATCCTTCTCCTTACTCCAGGCAATTCCTGAGGCCACAGGTCCAGAGCATAACAGAGCTGAAAGCTGAGTTGTGAGGTGTATGGCTGAGTTTCCCCCCTGTCCTTTAGGATGCATTTCAAGCTGTTTCTCAATGGCTGTTGGCAGACTTCCAGCCTCTTGCTGCCTTGCTCAATCATCTGCAGTGCGAGTAGTTTAGTAACACATGAGAATTACAGCAAGCATGAGGTGGTGTGGCTGCGTTGTGTGAAATGCTCTGCTGTGTCTTGGGAGTTCAGATGGAAAGCCTGCCTGGAAATGGCATTAGGGGTTACTGGTTTGTTTGAATTTGAGTGCAAATCCACCACTGACTCCCAGCAGCTGACATCTCTAGCAGGGAATAGGTTGGTAGTAGTTGTTTTCTCTCTTTTAAGTTAGTTTTCTCAGCAATCCAAAGGAGGATGGAGTAATGTGACATGGGTGGTGGGAAGCTTCCCCTTAGTAGAAGAGCATTGCCTTTTTGGGACTGTCTAGAGGTAGCAGCTGCCAGAGGGCAAAAAGAGGATATGATGAAAACCCAAACACTGTTACTGGAAGGATGCTGTGCTTTTAATTTCTTCAGCCATGGTAGCTGACTTTCATCTTCTATGGATCTAGTTTAGTATGTTTTTGCTGGAGAGGAGACAATCTGCTAGTTTTCCAATATTTTCTAAGATAGTTGTCAGTCAGTGAGTAGGTGGGCAGAAATGCCAACTTTCCAGGCAGTGGTGCTGGGGATGAACACCCCTCATCTTTACTCCTCCCTGTCAGGAGATATCTTCCAGTGCTCTGTCCTCCCTCCTTTTTTTTTCCAGAGGAGATGGGAAGGAGCATGCAGACTATCTGAAATATCTACTAAAGTAACTATCTCTGACTGGAGAGGCTTCTGGAGGGTGAGGCAATTATAAATGTTATTTCTTAGAAAAGAATAAACAAGTTTTCTCAAGCCACTTATCCTCAGTTGCTTCTTCCCTGGGTATAAGGAGAAGAGAAAAGCTATCTGCACCCCTCCTGGAAGTTGCCTGAATGTTTGGCTGACTGGTGTGGAGCAAATGCTACAGGTGCTCTGATGACGCTTTGTATAATTGTTGGTTCACGTGCTTCTGAAGAGACTTTCTGAATTCATCATTTCTTTGGAGCAGTGAGAGGTTTTGTTGTTTAGTATTGTTCATTTGTTTTGCTGGGGAGTGCTTTGCCTCTTGAATAAACATTTTTCTTCCACTTTTCTCCAGGGAAATCTTTTTCCAAACCAGCTGGGGAGGAGCCGTTTGGATTTGCTTTCTAGAGGGATCCCTTCGGAGGTTTCTTCCCAAATCTGCCCTAAACCAGGACAAGGTGTTAGAGGATTCTATTAAGATATTTACAGTTCAAATATCACAGAATCCCTTGAGCTGGAAGGGATCCATGAGGATCATCAAGTCCAGCTCCTGACTCCATATAGGACAATCTAAAATTCTCAAACTTGTCAAAACTCAAAATTGTTCACTATGAGGGTGAACAGGCCTTGGCACATGTTGCCCAGAGTTGTGGATCCCCTGTCCCTGGAAGTGCTCAAGGCTGGGCTAGATGGGGCTTTGAGCAACCTGCTCTAGTGGAAGGTGTGCCTGCTCATGGCAGGGGAGTTGGAATGAGAAGGTCTTTAAGGTCTCTTCCAACCCAAACCAGTCTGTGATTCTGTGATATTTGTCCTAATTTCTGAAGAAATCTTGTCACTCCCTGGCTGTGTGTCCATTAGGGGTGGAAATCGAAGCTCTCAAAAAAGTTATAACTGTTTCTAAGTGTAAAGATTTTGGTGCTGTTTAATGCAACAATCACTTTGAAATTGAACTTCAATGTTGAATTCAACTGTCATGAATGAATACTGAACACAGTGTTGCTGGAGGAATTACTCCTGGAATCAGGATGCTGCTTTATCTCTTTTACAAGGAATTGCTTCTAACATCTGAGGTGCTTTTTCAGCTGTGTTGCCTTTTTTATTCTGTGGACCTACATTAAAAAACGGGGTAAATATCAAAGATGTCTTGACATCCAAAACAGCCCAAGTTTTGTTGCTCGCTGATAAAAGATGGACCATTTCTCAGTGGGTTTTTGGTGTGTTGCCATTTCTTCCTTGCCTAAGCAAATATGTTGTTTGTCTGTGCTCTGTAAGAGGTCAGGCCAGACAGACCTAGAAGAGTAATGGCCCTCCTAATCTTAAAAAAGCATATGGAAAAAGCCTCAATGGGAAGTCTTACATGCTGAGGTTTAGAGGCTTACATATTAGATGCTGACACTGAATAGTTTTCTCATAAATATCTTTTCAAATATCAACTTGATATTTGTTTTGGTGGTTTTTTTTGGTTTTTTTTTTCCCCAAAGAGTGTGATTTGTCTGGCACCTTTCATAAGTTGCAGTGCAGGTAGCTGTGATGCATGACCCCACACTGTTGTGTGAGCTCTCAACACAACACAGCCAGCATTGTCAGTAGAAGTCTGTGCAGCAGGATTCAACACAGAACCAAATAAGTGAAATAAAAGTACTCAAATAAAGCCAGCAATACTGCCTTCAGGAAGCTGCTTCAGGAACTGTGGTGTGCTGAGGAAGAGAAAGGTAACAGGCACCCCAAGGTGACTATTTACTGTTGCCTTACCTTAACTGGAAGCCTGCCTGAGTTGCATGCCTTTCTGCTGGGGTGCTGGGTGATATGTATGGTTGGCATTGCAGGTGCTTCCTGTGTTGACTGGGTAGTTTGGAAAGAAGGTAGGAGAGCTTCATTCCTTTCTCAGGCCCAGTTCCAGGTCCTCTCTACATACGCTCAACAGGGAGACACCTGGAGTGGCACAAATTGGCAGTCCAGCCTCACAGCTCTGGACTGGCACTAGTTCCAGCACATGCCTGATTATGTGACGAGCTAGCTCAGTGCTGGCCTGGAAGGAAACAGCTCATTGTTTGTTAGGCTCATTCTTTGCTGGATGAACAGGCTGAGTCAATGCATCACCTGCTCAAACACACAGTGGTGCTCAGGAATCACAGAGAGCGAAGGATGTGGCATTGACTTCTGGCAGTGGGGATTGGTTCTCCAGCTTCTCTGCCTGCACCCTCTGAGAGGGGTTGTCAGTGTTTCCAAAGAAACAGGTTGTTCCTTGATTTCTGTGAGCATCTCTGACAAGGGCCTGAAAATGAGCCCGGTAAGGAGCTGTGCAGGCTCCTATAGGACTCCTGGGGGAGCCTGGTTATGGACAGTAAGGTCACCCCAGATATCAATCTGCTCCATGCTGCCCTTTGTGTGCTCTCTGATGGGCACAGCCTGTAGCATGGGCTCCATAAAATGGAGCCATACTGTTTTGTCTCTGGGAGAAAGCAGTGGTATAAGGAAAAGGTAAATAGATTAAGCCCTCCTCTTTATTTCGTCACAATTTTTTTTTTCCTTTGATTAGTGTGGCTAGGTAGCACTCTTTACATTTTGTTCTGTGCTGGTTTCAATTTACAGTGATTTTTGTGGATAACTGAGTAGAATAAGGTATTTCTCAATGAGTGCTGGCTCTAATGGGGATGTTATCAGGTGTTCTCTTCCCTGGCACATTTTCCAGGTGACTCCTTGAAGAAAATTCTCTGCAGAGTTGGAAGTATGTCTCTAACTGAAAAAAATAAAAATTAAAGGATCTTCCAAAAGCACCAAAGCACAGTGAAGTTGCACTGAAGTATAGGAATTCCCAAGGACGTTGCCACACTGTCATCCTTTCTCATTGTGTTTGAAGCTGTTACAGAATCTCTTGTGCACAGAGGTGTTTTAAGCCCGAATTGCCGTGGTGTATCTCCAGATAAACATCATTCAGCAAGTGAGTGGCAGGGATATTCACAGCACTTTGAAATCTCTTGCTAGAGACAGTTTCATCAGGAGTGCAGCTCTCAGGCAGGGGGGTGTGCTGGATAGATTATCAGTCGTGCTCAGATACCAGCTTTATCAAAAGCCGTGCAAACTGAAGAAATAAGTGCCAGAAACAGCCAACAAATACCTCCACAATCTTTGTTCTATGATTGAAGTCTTCCCTTTAAGCCTTTGTTTTTACAGGGGAGTAACTGACCTTGAGTCTGAAACCCAGTGCTTCAGTGTCTGTGAGCAGCTCTTCTTTGAGCAGATAATACAAGTGTGTGGGAGACAGGCTCAGCCTGCCTTCTGAGGAGTAAGCAGCATTAATCTGGGGAGGTGGAGGGCTGGTTCATGCACAGTGTGCACACAGAGCCTGTTCATAGAGCACTCAGGGACAGATACTCTGTGCTTTATGTAGCCACCACACCTGGAAGCAGAGGTGGCTGTAACTGATGCAGGAGCTTCTCAAAGTCGTGTGCCCGATCTCTGTCCTAAGAGTTTGGTTATTACCTGTATTTTCTGGATTTTTGCCTTCATATTTCATAGCTGTTCACGTTGCTGGGTTAAATCTTTTTTCTTGCAAGAAGAGTTAAGTCCTAGATCTTACATTTTCCCTGTCAGTGGTACGTGTGCACATTTGGGGTTTAATATGTTTCACCTGTATTCAGTTGCAGAGTTTTGGCATCCCACAGCATCACCAAAGGTGAGACTGGACTTGCTGTCAAATCAGGATATTCCAGAGGGAGGCAAAAGCCACACTGACAGAAATATGGGTGGTAGATTAATCTCTTGTTTCAGGTTATCTCTACAATTGTTGGAATAATTTGATCTTTGTCTGTGGTGGTTGCAAGCAGTCAGAGGGACTGACAAGAGCAATTGCATTAAGCCTACTAAGCCTTGCTAATACTGTGAGCCAGAGAGATTGCAGTATTGTCTGACTGAGGCTTAAGCCAGTAGTTTAACATCAGGCACTTGAGTTCAGGTGTTGAGAGAGGATATAAATAAGAAGAAAGGGAAAACACACAGTTTTATTTCTTTAATTTTGGAAAATGCTGGAAGGTCGCTGTGCTCCAAATTATTGTCAGCCTTTATAAAGTAATTCTGAGGATTACTCAGTCGGGTAGGTCTAGTTTAATGTTTTTGTTGCCTGTTGTGCTGAAGCAACTTGGGCTACTTTTTAACAGAGAACAATCTGTGCTGCAGGCTACATGTATGCTGCTCTGCTGCTCACAAGTGTAGATCTCCAGTGTGTCATTCCTTCAAATGGAAAAACTTGGAGAATCAATCACAGTGGCAGTTCTATGATCTGCCTTACAGTTCCTTCACAGCTTGGCTTTGCTGGATGCTGAGCCTGCACCAGACGTGCCAGCTGTTCTGGTGTCCCTTGGAGATCTTCCATTCATAAGATTGAGCTGGGCTGATCTTACTTAGGCTTGCAGTCCTGTTGCCAGAAAACAGGATAACTGGCTGTCCTCCAGGTGCTAAAAGGGCTTTGCAGTCAGAGTTTTGAGAGTATGGTGGTCTCCAGTGACATGGATTCATGGAGTTGCTGTGGCAACCTGCATAGGTTTCCTCAAGTCCCTGACTGGTTTCTGGTTTCCAAATGAGCTTCCTTATTCATCCCACTTTGGAGAAGGGAGACTGGGGGCTGGGCCTTGGGGCAGTTTGCCTGCTGGGCAAGCAAAGCAATCTCTGAAGAGGTGGGGGCAGAGAGCTGATGGCTGCAGCATGGTGCCTGCCTGCCTTCCCAACTGGGCATGTGAACAGGGCCTCTGCCTCTCTGCAGCCTCCCTGTTGCATTTGCTTGCTTATTCCTGCCATAGTTGTAGTTCAAAAGTAGTTAAAGTTATTGTGTCCTGGCTCCGTTGCATTGGGTCAGACTGATTTGAAAACCCTTTGCTGTTTTCATTTAAAGTGAAAAAATATTGATAACTTAAGCAGAAACATGGCTTTAAAACAGCACTTGGCTTCAAAAGAGGTCATTCCTCTGAAGTTCATTCGAGTGGAACGTAGTTCAAACAAGGCCTTGAGCAAAGCCCTTAGAAGGCAGAATTTTTCAAGCTTCTGAGGTAACTCAGAGCCTGATGCTTCCTAGCTGGAAGTCCATCCTGTGCCCTGGAACATGCAGCTTGTGCAGAACCATCCCTTTCACTCCTGTGAGTTCAGTGTGCAGCACTGTTGGCTCCACATGCTTGTAAATTTTCTTCTTGAAGCTCCACACCTTCTCATGAGGATGCCTACAGTACCCTGGGTGATTGTCTCTGTGAAAATGTGAAAGGGAGAAGATGGAACTTCCTATTTTCTGTGGCTAGCTTTTAACAGGTAAGCAGCCTAATTAATTAAACGCTATACACAGCTCTAATAAGGGGTAATTAAGGTTTGGAGAGGGATAAAATTAGCTATTTTTTCTTTCAAATAATATTTTAAAAACACCTTTTTTATTATGATGCGTCATGGATTATTATATGCATATCTTAATTGAAATTTTCTCATCTTCTCAGGATGTGATCACCCATCCCAGCATAATAGTCTTGTTTTCCTTTTTCTTATGAGGTGCCCAGCACTACTGTGTACTTTGTGTTCAGGGCAAACTAAACATGCAGTGTCTATCAAAAGCTGTTCCAGTTTTTGTTTTCACTCTTACAATTTCTGCATAACTGATAGCTTGATTAAAATATAAAGCATGTAGTTTTGTCTCATTTATGTGAAGTTTAGTAGCAAGTGGGGAGAAAAACATAAGCTTAGTGAAATGCCATTTGGAGTTCTACAACAGCTCAGGATATTTTGGCCTTGATATGCACTTGGATCATGATCGTAAGAGTTTGGAGTTGGAGGTTATGGATTGTGGGCAGCCTTTATATTGTCCAAGTCATTTGGTTCACTTAAAGTAACTTTTGACTTAACTTTACACAACCTTGAGCCTGAGATGTTTGGGGTATCGTGTATCTCAGAGAAGCAAATATGTGCTCAGGACTGAGATTGTTGCAGAGCTGATAGTGATCTCAGAAACCACAGGAGTGTCATGTTACTCAGTTCCTAGATGGAGATGCCTTGAAATGCCTGTGTGAAATTCTCCAGGGCATTATGAACCTGCAACCTGCATGCTGCAGAGACCATACATGGCTAGAGAAGAGCTGTTTCTTGAATGGTAACACAAGTTCTGATCTTCAGTCTGGCACAGGACTGTGCATGTTAGTGTCTGTGCAGTTCACTCACTGTGAAGAGGGAGTATGTAGGGGAGCTCTGGCACATTTGAGTTGGATTTGCAGCCCACCTTGGGTCTCCTGGGTACACCACAATCACACCTGAGTATCCATTCTCAAACTCCTGTGGAGGTGATGAGAAACGTAGCAGATGAAGGGAGACTGGGAGTGATGCTGCGGGCACAGAATTGCTTTTACTTGTTTCTGCTTTTACTCTGAGAGTCATCTTAAATATTTGTATTACATCTCATTGCATTCTGAGTCTTACTTGCCAAGACTGGTTGCCTTAGTCACCAGGGCTGTGGTAACTAAGACAACAAGATTAAGCAGGCAAATGTAGAAATAATGGTAATAACTTTCTCAACTCTTCCTGCAATTGGCTTGTATAAACAAATATCCTGCATGTGGGTGACTTGTGTCAGCAGTCTGTTCTCTCTTTCTGCCTGACACATCCTGAAATCCTGCTGGTGGCACTACCTTAATCAAGCTGTGGTGGTGCCTCCCTGCAGCTGGCAATAAGCCTGTCAGGGCCATGTGATTGTTCCTTCCACCTCCTTCCTGCAACATGGCAACCTGTGCTGGTGCTGGAACAGAGTGCAAGGGACACTAAAGGCCAGGTCTTGGGACTAGCACTTTGTGTGTTCACTAGCTTGGTGGCAGATTCTGAGTGGGAAGTATGGGACCCGTGTGTCTGCTGGGATGGGCAGGCTGCCTTACAGTGCTGGGGCCAACTGGTGACTTCCACTTTCTTCCATAGATGTTCTCTCCTGGAATAGTTATTTGCATGTTGATTTGTTTGCTGCCTGTCAGTCTGAAGAGGGTCTGGGGAAATGGTAATTGTCCTGTCTCTTATTCCTCAGGATACTGTTTGCACTATGGGTATAGTTGGAGGTCAGTTTTTGATGCAATTTTGCTTTCCTTTGAAAGCAGGCTGTTTCTCTCCCACCAGGTAAACTTAAATCCTGACTTGTGTCAATGAAGTTGTTTCTCCCACCACCTTTGAAACACGTTGTTCCTGGAAGCTCCCACTGAGCTGCATCTTGCTGTGTCTGTGCCTTGTGTCTGCCCTTTCTGCAGTAACAAACCAGTGCTGTGTTCTCTCCTCTAGAAAGCTCACAGCTCCATGAATTTGGGATAGCAAGGCCCTTGCCTAGCATTCCTCACTGCTCTGTGCATTGTTTTCCTTCTCCCTGCTTGTTTTCTCCCATCTGAACATGATAGGGAGCTGCAGTGAGCACAGTAAAGGGATTCCCTGGATGCACAGGCCTCTTCTTTGTGGGCACCTAGTGTAAGCTTAATAGGCTCTTTTGAACACTCTTGACCATCTCTGCTTGATCTTTCATGTGGGGGAGGAGTAGGGTGATTGCATCCCAGGAATTGTGCTAAGAAAAGACCCTGTGCTTTGGTACCTGCCTTCCCTGGGGAACAGCTTCCTCTGCCTCTCCTCCATATGTAATTATCCTGAGGAGTGCATTCACCTCTCCTTTGAACTGGCAGCCTGTTTATAGCAGCAAGCAGTATTTCTATTAAGGAACTGTCAGATATTTCTGAGCTAAGTTTTTGCTTTTGAGTGGTACCCTTTTGGTATGTCCAGGTCCTGGTCTTAAGTTACATTTCCTTCTCTGATGTTCCATTCCCTTGACTTTTGACCTCTCTAAAACTGTAACTGGCTGCAGTTTCATAGTCTCTTGCTGTCTTATTTCCTGCCCTTACTAACCACTGTTACATAGTCAGATTCAAAGCTGTCCCCTCATGGCTATTTTAAAAACTTTTCAGTATTATTCTGGGCTGGAACTAGCTTTTATTTCTTTTATAGGCTTGTTTTACAGTTTGATTAGTGAACCAAAAAAGCCATGCTTTTCTCTTCTGTTTCAGTTGGCTGGAGTAGAGCTTCCTGTGGGCTGTTTTCAAGGTAGTATGTGCACTGGCAAATGTTTTTCTGGAAGCCTGTGTACAAGAGCTGAGGACAACTCATTTCAGAAATGCTTAATGATCTCCTGTATAAAATTCAGGGTACTTAGAGAGAAAATAAGGATACTGCATCTGAACATACAGGACAGCATATTCCCAGATAATGGGCTTAAAGGAGTGCCTCTGTTGCACCAAGAGGTTTTGCATGTATCTATTGTACAGGAAATCCTTCACTTCAGCCACAGATCCCTGTGGGTTGGTGGAAAGGATTGTATGATAAATCACCTGTCCCTCCATTTCCTGAGTTCTTCAGTAGGCATTCTGGTGCTTCAGTGAGCACTACAAAACTGTGCTTTAAAGAGACAAAGTGGTTGGTAGGGGGTTAAACTTCTGAAGTGTGTTACAAATTTAAATTTTCTTAGTCAGGATGTCTTTGGATGGCTGCCTATGCCCGGTGTGGCTGTAATACAGGATATGGTGAGGAGGCACACAAAGTTATTTATGGACTCTTTCTAGGTGAAATGTGTACTGTGCTAGCTCCTGGCTCTGCTTGCAGCTTGCTGAGAAGGTGAATGGGCACAGTGATCCTTGGAAAGAACGTCCTGTTCCACTGGAATGGTTTCTGGAAGTGAGTAGTTGCAGGTGCATGCAGTGTCATCTGTTCAGTCTGAGTGCTGCTTCCTGGGGCCGCCAAAGGGCCCTGCCAGCCTGTGAGTGACACTGCTGAGCCCGAGCTGCAGCACCTTGGAGAGTAGGGACAGTCTGCTGGACAGCCTGGCAGCCTGCTGAGAAATCCTGTGGTGCCACTGAGCAGGAATGACTGTGGACAGCAGCTGCCTGCATGCTTTGCCTGGAGAGGGCCCTGAGGGGAAATTACCTCTGCTGTGGTCCACTGGAGCTCAGGCTTCTCCCTGGCACATTTATTTTTGCGGTTTAACTGGCTTATGCTTTTTGATGCCTGCTCCCAAAGAGCCTGATGTTACAGGGTCAGTGGACCTGGACAAAAAGCTGTATTCTATTGCTGGGCTTTTCTGGTAAATACCATGGTATTCCTGAGCTAGGGAATTTAGTGTGGGCCATAGCAATGTGTACTGCCTTGTCACTTCCACTCCAGCTACATGGGTCGTGTGGCATCTTGCCTCAGAAAATCATGCATAGTTGGGTAGAAACAGCCCAGAAGCTTTGTATTGCAGTAGTGTTTCAATATGGATGTCTTTGCCAGGAGGGGTTGTTTTTGAAGCTGACTGCTGAGGAGTGCACACTGATGTGTTTGCAGGTATCTCTATGCTAAAAGGAAAACTGCTCTGTAGCACCTGATAAGCTGCAGCTCCTTGCTGTGGAGTGTGGGATCGCTCTGACATGTCTGTGTTTGTGGCAGGTTGGAGTAGCCAAGTGGCTTTCTAGACAGACTCTATCTTCTGATCTTGTTTTTGTCACTGAATGCACAGAGTGATTGCTCTTCCGTGATTTTAACAACTGCCCTTTCATAGCTTCCCTACTCTTTAGACAAGGGTTTGTTGTGTGTAGTCTGCACAGTGGCCTCACTGGACTAGATCAGTGGCTTAAGAGACCAGTGCTACAGAGAGGTTTATAAACCTGTTGGGAAACAACTCTGCTGGGCAGAGCTCTATATTGAATTCTGTCTGGAGAGAGACTTTCTGTGAAGGAATGGCTGGAGTAGCCCTGCCAATACTGACAGACTGTGCTCATCCTGTTTGGGAGTTTGAGGTTCTGGGTGGGTTTGGCATCACAGTGCCAGCTGCTCTTTCCTCCTGCAGTGGGACTAACTACATTAGTGGGAATGTCCCCTGAGATCACAGTAGGAAGGATGTATATCTTGTGTGTGATCTGCTCTCCAGGCTGGCAGAACTCGTGGGAGCTCTCAGTCCACAGCAGGGAGGATCAAGAGGAAGGAGTCCTCAAGTCAGGCATTTATATATTGATATAAATATATATTTATATATTGATGTTGGCCATCTCTCTGTCTGCTGCCTACAGTGTCCCATGCTTTTCCTAGACACAAATCTACAAAATGAACAAGTAGTAGGCCAGAGCAGTCTGCTTCTTTTTGAGGCTGCCTGTGTTACTGAATCTGAAACTCTGGAGCTGTCTATAGTTATGGAGCCGGTAAAGGACAGTTATGCTTAAAGAAATCTACCTGGGAACAGGAAAGGAGCATTTAATAATATAGGCTTATTTTTGACTGGGTTCACTATTGTGTTTGAATTGGTTTGAGAAATCATAATTTGTCTTGTTTAGAAACGATTGGTTTGCAGAGATGCTGGCACACACTTGTCCATGGGAGGAGGCATATCCAAACATCAGAGGATGGTTCAGCAGGCTTGAAGAAGGAGAGCACATGTACTCTGGAGCTGTTGGCTGCAGACCTAACCAGAGGGAATGAATCCCAGAGATCTTTGCTGGTTTGAGAGTATCACTGCTATCCATGCTTTGAGGGGATACTGAAGAAAAGGGAATACTCCTATATGGATTTGGCCGAACATTTGTGTGAGAGCTGTTTTTCTGTTGAAGCCAGGCTTGCTCTGTTGTAGTTTGGGATCTCATGACCTCTGCATTGGTGCCCTCCTGCTTGGAACAGCCTCACTATGCCATGGGCAGCAAACAGGCAGAGGGACCTTGATTTTAGCTCCTGTCCTGAGTAGCTGTTCTTTCACTGGAAATGCAGTATTATGAGTTGTTAAAATCTTTTGTGTGCCTTGCCAGCATGGTAAAATTTTGGCAGCACAAAAGCATCTGAAAGCCTTTAGTAGCTACAGCTTTTAGGAAAGTGAAGTGCTCTGCACCCTGAGCACAGCACTGCTGCTGGTCCATCTGCCACTCCTCGTGTGACTCCCTGGGCATGGGGCTGGTGTACACTCAGTGATGTGTGTTGGCTGACCTCCTTTAGTGAGCATGTTTCTAAAATATAGCCTGTAATAACCTTGCTGTGAAGGAAACAGTGGCTGCTCCAGGAACAGTTTTGGCTACACATGTTGGATACCAGTTTTGAAAACCATGAGGAAGAGATTTGTACATCTTGTTAGGTATTTAGAAAGATTTTTATATTCTCTTAGATAAATCCAACAAATCTCTTCTGTAATGCTGAATGAATCTTGGTTCTTCCAGACAAAATCAGTGAATCCAGTACCTGTCTGCGCTTTCCTCCCTTACACCTGGCTGCTTTCACACTGGCAGCAAGCAGCTCTGATGGTTGTTGCTGGTGATCTCTAGTAGCTACTACTGCTGACTGAGACATGCATAGTGTAGATGTCCTTGTCCTTTCTCTGTACCTCCTTATCTCATTGGTGCACCTGACCCAGCCTGGAATGTCTGCTATGCCTTGTGCTGACTTGTGTCTCTCTGGGACATGACCTGCCCAGTTCCTGTGCCTTTGTTGAGAGTGGCTGTGTGCTGTCTCAGTGGTATTGTGATACTATGAAATGCATCTCTTAGCACAGAGAAGCTTATGATGGAAGAGAAGATGGTTCCTTCTCCCAGAGGGAGGCCTCTGGGTGGCAGGCAGAGCCCCTGGGTAGAGCAGTGTGTGGTCCCTGCAGTGGGTGGGAAGGCTGCTTCAGAGTGCTTAACAGAGCAGCTGGGTGCTGACCAAACCAGAGATCATCTGTCCAGAGAATAAAGAGTTGGGCACTCTTCCAGGGGCTGATTGGAGCAGGGCATGCCTGATAAATGTGCATACAAAGTGAGATGGTAATGTTTGATGCAGTTAAGGATGGCCTGCCCGGTCAGATGAGAACAACAGGGGCTGATGGTGTGGGTTTTTCCCTTCTATGGGGATAGGAAAATAAAAAAAATGAAGTGCTCCAATTCAGTACAGTGGTGCTGAGGTCCCATTTAATGCACTGCACTGGCCTCTTTTCAGTGACTGCAATCTATCTTCAATGGCCATTCCAGGGGGGAAATGCTAACCAGGACGCAGGGCTGTGAGGAAAACTGTAGGCAGTTGCAAGAAGCCAGGCAGGAATTCAAGGAAAGATAGATGTATCTGCCTGCAGGACACTGTTTTCTTCCCATTTGCCTCCTGACTGAGAATGAATTGCTTGATGATACCTTGCTCTTGGTAATGTATATCCTACTGATACTTTTCTTCTTTGCCCTCCCCAGCATGACTTTGCCTGTCCTCCTCCCCTTTGTGCAGCCAAGTTGCTGCTGTGAGGACAAGAAACCCCTTCCTTTGCTGTTAAAACCCTCAAAGACAAAAGGAAGGAGGGTGTAATCTGGTCCTCTGGGGTGTCTGAGCATTGGCCTTGGCTTTGGTCTGTCTAGGGGCATTTGGAAGGAGATGGGATGATGGAGGGGAGGAATAGTTGTGGGAAAACTGGATTTCTTGAGGCTATGAAATGCTTTAAAGGAAATGAAGGGGCATAACAACCTGGGGAGGTCTTGTCTTCTGTGCTTCATGCTTTAGGATTTCCTTTGTGAATGTTGTTTGGGAATTGGGATAAGTCAAACCTACTGTAATTTGCAGTAACAGAACCATGCTCTGGATCCAGCAGCAGGGCAGACATGTGCTACTGGTAACAAGCTGCTGTCAGCCAGGATGCAGATGAGCCAAAATGTCTCTCTTTTGGCAAGGAGAGGAATGCTGGCCAGCACCAGGGCTGTTGTGCTGCACACAACCTCTTGTGTAGCTTGGCTGAGAGATCTCAGACACAGCAGGTATTTGGTGGCTCTGCCCTAGCTCTTTCCTTGGTGACCCCAGGAGGGTGCTGGCATGTTTTTTGGCCTTTGCATCCTGCTGTGTTACACCTCTTCGGTGCAGCTTGCTTTGCTTGCCTGTCCCAGGCTGCAGCAATTGGAGGGCAGAGTGGCAAGAGTAGTGTGCTAGCAAGCCCTGAGTGCTCTGTCTCCTTCCCTTGGGAAGCTCTCAGAGCAGGCTGACGCTGGCCTTCCTCCCAATCCGTAATTGGTGCACCTACCTGTCCTGACGCCTGATCTGCAGAGCCTGATGAACCTGCTGTTGTCCCAGTTCATTGCTCTGTTTGCTGGCAACAGGGACCTGCTTTCTGAAAGTGGAGTAGGTCTCTCCTCCCCTCTGCGTGCATCAGTGATGTCTCATGCAAACACCCCACTTGGGGCTCGGGGAGGAGCTTGCTTTCAGGAAGCTGTGGCACATTTTGGCTGGTGTCTCACCGCTGGCACGCCGTTTGTGTGCTCTTCCCTCGACACCTGCTTTGGCCGCTGTCCGAGTGAAGCTCTGTGGACGGACAGCCCTCTGCTTTTTACCAGCTGCTCCATGCGCCCGTCAGAGCGTCCCGGTTTGTGGTCCTGGCCGGCTGCCTTCTGCCATCTAGCGGGAACGTGTTTTGGGAATAGGTGCTATTCCAGCGGTTGGAAGGGGTACAGGAGCATCGGGAGCGTCCCATGGATATTCTGACATCTTTCCAGAAGCCCAGTCTCACAGTTTAATATCACCTTGAAGGGAAACCTGAGCCGTCAGAGTCAGGAAAAATATTGAAGAGCAGCTAAACTGACGCTATTGAAGGCTTAGTCCACATCTGTGCATCTAATGAGGGTGGTAATGCTGATGGGTATGCACAGAGAGCCAGTGCTGGGAAAGGTGGGTGTGTTCTAACATTTGCAGGTGGCATGGAAACTACAGGAAAACCCAAGGTCCCTGGTGCTGCCATTTGGAGAAATTAGTGCAAATGTCCAGGGAAACAGTCTTGTCCAGAGAATGAGCTGCCACTCAGGAGTGATTGGTAAGCCAAGCACTGAACAGCCCAGGATATCAGCAGAAAAAGAGAGCATTTCATGGGCTTGATCCTTAACTTGGGGATAAGGACTGGCTCTGAGGCTGAGGCACAAGAGTGGGGCTGGGCAGTGACTCTGGATGAACACTGGGCTTTTTCCCTGGCTTGTTCCAGCTGCAGTGGGCACCATGCCAGGAGCAGATTCTCCAGATGTTGCACATCAGCTGAAACACTGCTTTATTATTTGGATGAGATTTTCTTTGGATAGCACTTGCTTATAATAATGTTTATATATACACTTTAAAAAAAAATTCTAAAAGCATATTTTTATACACCTACATTTATATAGGTGAGAGGGTGCTAAACATACAAATGATATTTGAAGACTTCCTCCAGAATGAGGAGGACTGTTGTAGTTGTTCTTAAGATTTTATTAGTTCTGTTCACACATGGAGGGCATCACTTGTGACTCAGTTTAGTGGCACAGTCTGAGCAGCAGAAACCCTTTTTGCTTTTCAAAACAATAATAGTTTTTTAACTTGGGGAACACATTCATTTTCTTCAAGGAGGAAGCTGTGCAAAGTGTACTGCCCAAGCAGGAAATTGTTGCATAATGCTTTATATCACCCCTTCAGTGAAAAGGAAAGCAAAAAACTATCTTTTGTTGTTAAAAAAAAAAAAAAAGTAGATAAGAAAATGCTTTAATGTTCCCTTGCTGTGGTCTCCAGGAGGTAGAGGATTAGATCCATTGAATCTGCAGGGAATTTTGACACTTACTGCACTGCAATAAAAATACAAAATTGAGTGAATTAGTTCTTGGATAATACATACATGACTTGGTATAACAAATAGTGATGAAAATGCTTGTAAAATAGATCCTATACATCTGTGTATTACTCTGGCAAAAAAATGGGGACACAGTGCAGCTCTGGCCAGACTTCAGCTGTATCAAAGTTAAAATGTTGAGGATTTATTTTGAGGAAGGGATAGTGAATGATAGACCCAGGAACAATAAAGGCCATAATTAAGCTCCCATGTCTGGTTACAAAAAAGCAGATATGAGGATTTTTCAGAATTGTGGGATTTCATTGGCCGTAGTTTCTTGGGTTAGGGGAATTGACTAAGCCTCTCACAGAGGCAACCAATAATGAAAACACAGAACTTGTCACATGAGGTCAGAGAGGGAATGAGGTTTTAAAGCAATAAAATGGTGTCTTCACCTTCTCTCGGGCTCCCAGATTATACAAATCCCTGCCATCTGTATGTACATGAAGTAAAGATAGTGGAGTGATAATGCAGAAACTGTGACTGCACCACAAACCAGTTGCATATTGTTCCACTCAACTTGATTCAGTTGCATTGGGAAGACCAGCCTGTAGTAAATCACTGTCAGCAGCAGCAATATTGGAGAAAGCTGCCACTTTATCCTGGGACATCCCATAACTGTGCATGTTCAACCTGCAGCGTGGAGACAGTGTAGGACCCAAGCCCTATTGCCACAGTGGATAATGTACATGGGTGAGAACTGATCCTCCTAATGGCAGATAACATCATCTCTTAAAAGAATGAGACCTTGAATTCAGCAGGTCTCACACCTCTGCTGAGGGTTTGAAGCTCCGCTTTGAATACTGTGTTCAGTTTTGGGCCCCTCACTACACAAAAGACACTGAGGTGCTGGGGTGTGTGCAGAGTTGGTGAAGGGTCTAGAGAATAAAGTTTATGAGGAGTGGTTGAGGGACCTGGGCCTGTTTGGCTTGGAGAAAAGGAGACTCAGGATGACCTTATCACACTCTCTACAACTCCCTGAAAGGAGGTTGTACTGAGTTGGAGGTTGGTCTGTTTTCCCAGGTAACAAGGGACAGGACAAGAGGAAATGGCCTCAAGTTGCACCAGAGTAGGTTTAGATTGGATATTAGGAAAAAGGTCTTCACTGAAAGGGTGGAGTAGTGGTGGAATCATTACCCCTGGAAGTATTCAGAAAACAAGTGGATGAATACTTGTGTACATGGCTTACGAGGTTAGTGGTGAACATGCTAGTGCTTTGTTAATGGTTTGATTTGATGGTCTTAGAGGTCTTTTCCTACCTTAACAATTCTGTGTTTCTCTGATGGAGAATATTGCCTGTATGATGCACATTTCAAGTAAACCACAGACTGATTTAAGTGACATTCTCTTATGTTACCCAAATCTAGTTCTTTTTGCAGGAGTTTTGTTCTCCTACCTGCAAGGACAGCCTGCAAGGACACTGTGGTGAGCCAGGTAAAAGCAATAGAAGCAGAACCACTCTTAGCAAGAAGTGCACAGGGAGCAGGATTAGTAGCTTTGGCACATGCTTCACCCCAGGGAAGAGGAGAAATTAATTAACATCTCTGTGGACTCCCAGTATGATTTTGGGGTGTAGCAGACAGCAGGAATGTTAT
This sequence comes from Thryothorus ludovicianus, assembly GCA_013397245.1. NCBI lineage: Eukaryota > Metazoa > Chordata > Aves > Passeriformes > Certhiidae > Thryothorus > Thryothorus ludovicianus. Next base: position 77,529 of record VZTB01002134.1, read on the forward strand.
GGAAGGAATGGGGATTCTTCCCATCAGCAAGACAGAGTATCTATTCCTTGGAGAAGAAATATTCAATTTGTTAGAATTAGTGCAGTTACCTGTGATCCTGGATGGTCAGACAGGAAAGCTTCCTTAACAAAAGTAAGCCCTGTGTGTCTTCTGTGACCTCTTGATTGGAGACTTTTGCAAACAACCACTGGAGGCAGTGCTTTGCTGCCGGCACTGAATTTCACAAAATATATGTTATAAGTGCTTTCCTTTTCAAGATAACTCCAGGCCAGCTTGGTGAAAGCATTATAAGTGTTTCAATCAAACTTCAGAGCAAAAGCTCCAAATTCATCATTTAGTGAGGGATAGAAAGCAGCATTTTTTTGAGATAATACCCGGGAACAGTGAGTACCTCTCACCAGTAAATGACCAATATAGGAGTGTAGGAATACTGAGATTCCAGAAGGCTGTCAGGAGCACTATTGGAGCTCGTTTTCTTTGTTGCTGTCAGTCGTTGTTGCTATCAGAATATTACACAGTCATATTTACCACAACTCTGCATACCAGAGGTCCCTGCAGCAGTTCCATATTCAAGAAGAGTTGCTACTTGTTCTGTTTTATTATAGGAATAAGTAAATCCAGATTTATAATTTGACTACCAAAAAGTGATTTTCAGGGATCTCACTGTGATCAGTTCTGAACAAAACCATGGAGTAGTTGCTGTGGATTTGGCTGAAATGTTCAGAATAGCATCTGATCGCTGTGGATCGATCCTGTCCTGTAGATCTCTGCACAGATTACTGTGAGACCCTCTGCTGCACTGTACTGACATTGAACACAGCACTGATGTAAATCTGGGTGATGCAGGTATTGGTTAAATAACAGATCAAAAGAGGAGCATCAGGGACAACCAAGCTGCTTAAAAATTGTGTGCTCTTGTGCTGAAAGTACATTCAGACTCTAGAACATGCATGTTAATCCCTGTGGGGAAGGGTTGTGGTTTTTTAGAAAGCACTGTTTTGAGAAGGATTGGAGCTGCAGGGTGCAAGCTGTACCTTTGAGTACCTTATGTCTTTGAGTGCTGCAGGGAAGAAGAGCAGAGGGTGGAAGGGGAGAACCACCTGGTATGGAAGGGACGTGGGGCAGACTACAGCCTCTCTCACTGTGTAAAATAGATCTTGAAAGCTGGAGAGGGATAGAAAGAGAAGAGTGCCATATCAGAGATGAAAGCGCTGCCCAAGCGGGTGGAGCTGACCAGTAGGCATTCATTCTTCCCCTAAAAAAAATACCAGGTGCTGCCTCAGAGAGGAGCATGAAGTGAATGAATTAGTTTTGCATTAGTGAGTGAATTAATTTTGGATAAGGAGTGTGATAAGGAGTGAGAAGAACTTCCAGGTAGCATTTTAACCTTTCTGCATCCTCCAGTTAAGACTGAATATCCTTACGTAAGTTTCACTCTTTAAGGGATAACTTTTCCATGCAGGTAACTATCATGACTAAATTAGTTCTGCAAGCAAAGTTTGAGTAGATGTACTGTCCTTGCCTTACATATTCCAACCTCATTTCTCTCCATGGCTTGTCTAGCGACAGTCACAATTAGCACTGGTTAGTGGCAGTTGTTAGCTTAGCCTCTTTGCAAGCTTTCCTTCAGTGCATCTGAAGGAGTTGTTGTACCCCTTTTTTTGGCAAGAACTCAGTCCCCCCCTCCCACAAAGGTGCCTCTTTGTCTTCAGCTGTGATCCCTCCTGCTCAGCCCTTTAACCACGCCTAAGTATTTCTGGGGAGGAAGAAACCTGCCTCAGGTAATAAGATTTCTCTGTTTCTACACTCAGAGGCTCAGAGGGGAAGGGTGAGCAGAGATGGGACCACTTATTGTAGTGCTGAGGTGCACAGAGTACAAGAGCTTAGAGTCTGTGCACAGGGTTTTGGCTGAAAGAATGCAACCATCTGGCAAACAAGTGTGCAGAGCTTCCCTGCACACCCAGCTTCCTGACTTCTGGTCTCCACCAGGAGGGACCAGAACATGAAGGGCAGAACAGCAGGGTTGCGGTCACAGTCCAGAAAACCTTCTGCACAAACTAAAATTATTATAGAAAGGAGGACAGGGGCAGGGACATGGTTGGAGATGAGTGCTTGCTAAGCCATAAACCTGTCCTGCAGTTTGGCTCTGTCCTTCCCTTTTACTGTTGCTCCATCTCTGGGATTGTTCTACACTGCTGCTGTACATCAGCATAGCAAGAAGAGGTTTTTTCCTTCAAAAACAAACAGAGCAGACCTTCAGAGAGCACACTGTGTCAGACAGAAAGGTATTTGGTAGTAGCCAAATCTGTTCTCTAGGGAGAGTGGCGTGACTCTCAGGTCCGGCATGCTGATATCCACAGAAGTCCTGGGAATCAGAGTCTGCAGCAATGCAGCCGTGGAGCACAGAGGGTAACTTGCAGAACATCAGCATGCTCTTACTGCTGGTAAAGCCATATCTGACTTTGCTCCCTGACACAGAGATCCTTGCAAGTAGTCTCCTTGGGAGTCCTGCTGCAGGCTCCTGGGCAGGAAGTCGGAGTGGCTGGCTGTCTCACTGCCACTGACTAGTCCCTTGAGCAGCAAAAGTAGCTCTTCTCACTTAGCCTCAAGATCCTTCCTAGCTTTTTCCTGGAAGTGCTACTTACCATGCTGAGTCCCCAGGATCTGAGCTTGTCAGGGTGGCTGAAGCTGTATGAAGCCTCCTGTGGGGCTACTTCCCAAGTCAGTTCTGTGTGGTACACAGAGGAGAGCTGAGCTGAGTTGTGATGTCTGCTTGGGAACATTTGCCTTAACTAAGTCCTGGATAAGAGTGGATTTAAGTGCTTTGGTTTATAAATAAACAGCGCTGTGGCCAAGGTAGATTTAAGCAGAGCTGGCAACTGCCCTGCTTGGGAAGGGATCTCTTTACCACATGGCCTGCTGTTGGACTTCCTGTTGCATGCTAATCCCTTAAGCCTGCTTTAGCTCTGATAATTTTGCATCTTTCCTTTTTTCCACGACAGGCTCTCTCCGTGGCGCATGAATGCCAGTGTTCCTAGGCCAAGCTTGTGCCTGTGACTGGGCCAAGGATCCAGGCTGCCTTCTGAGCACCGGGTGCCATGTGGCAGGGCCCCAGGGATGGTGGTGCCTGAATGTGTCCCATTCTCTCTGTCTTACAGGCTCTGCAGTCTGCGCCTGAAGAAACTCACGGTGCTGAAAGAGCTGGACAAAGAGCTGAGCTCTGTGCTTATCGCTGTGAAGATTCAGGTAGGCTTCTCTCCTTGCGGCTGCCTAATGGCAGCAAGCCAAGCCCATCCTTGTGCCCTCTGTGAAGTGCTGGTCTGTATGTCCCTTGCCAACCAACCCCTCTGTCTCAGCATGCTGCAGGGAGATTTTGGCTCTCAGGCAGGTGGGAATGATGCCCCAGGAGCAGTAGCAAGATAACTGGTGCTGGCTTGTATCGGGAATGAATTTGGTTAGACACTGGGGCAGAATCTGTCGTGTCTCTTTGCCCTCCTCTGCCAAGGCCCTCCTCTCAAGCTGCTGTTTGGAGTTTGTCATCCCACTGTTCTCTTCTGTTTAAGAGAGGGTCATTGCTGGATGGTTTCCAGCAGTGCCTTCCATTCAGATCGCTCCCTAGGAACGGAAGGGAATGGTGCAAGTCATCAGCGCCTCTGTGCATGATGTTCTGCTGACATTTTTACCTTGTCTGATCTCACAGTTACCTCTGATATCCCTTCCTTTTCCCTGTGCATCTCTGCAAGGCCTGGTGCCTCTACTGTGAACCAGGCAGAAGGGAGGGAGGAGGATCTTTGTCACCAAGGTGACAGGAATTTGCCATCATCCTGATAAGTTCAATCCCTCCACCCTCTCTGCAGCTGGTGCTGGAGAGGTGGGTTCCTGGGGGTGCAGGCAAATCCTTTCTGCTTGCCAAAGAACAAGTCCACAAAGGACAGCATGGAAGCAAAATGCGTCTTGAGTATGCTGTCCTGACCACAACTTCCCTGACCCAGCTAGGGTGCTGATGTCCTTCCTTCGTTCTTGTCAGCTGGCACGAAAGCAGCTGATCCTGATGAAAGCACTGTGGGTCGGCAGCTCAGCAGCTTTGTGCTCCCACAGAGCTCTTTGTGCCGCACACATTAGGATCTAAATCCTGGATTAATGCTGGAAGCTGCAGTATTAGTGGAGCTGTGAGAGCTGGAGTTTGCCTTCATGGCAGACCTGATTTGCTCACACAGAAGAAACTGAAAGCAAAATGTATGAAACCTGGGACATGGAGTGAGGAGGCTGTGGTCCACACACTGTTGGTCAGTGTCCCACCTTGCTGGCCTTTCAATCACTGTGTGTATGATGTCATTCAGGAGAGCTGAAAACCCTGGGACCCTTGAGACCTGTGTCCCTTTGGTGCAGGCTTTAGCAAGGAAACAACCTGAACAGCAGAGAGCTCTGGCTGGCCATTGGAAATGTGGAAGCAGTCAAGGTTAGACCACAGCTGACAGAAGCACAGGACTGGGGGGCTGGCAGCCAGCTGGGGGCTGTAGGTTCTGCTTGGCTGGGAAAGCTGGGGTGGTCCCTGGCTTCTCTCCTGCATGGTCAGTCCAAGCTGAATGTGCTTCTCTGTACTGAGGAACCTTGGGTTCCTGTGCAGCCCCACTTATGCTGGGGCTGACATGTGCTGAGTGTGCATGTCCTCAGCTACAGCCCTCACACTCTGGGAATGTGGGAATGTGGAAGACACTGCACCAGGGGACTCCAGCTCTTTCAAACAGATCACCCCTATCCCTACCACAGGCCAATCTTGCACCCTGATGGCAAAAGAAATTAAAAGGCGTCAGCAGTTTGAGCCATAGGGGCTCCTTGCTGCAGGGCTCCTTTACATGTCAGGGAATGGAGGCTGCATTCAGGGATTTAATTTAAAGATGGTCACCTCCTCTCTGCATGACCACATAGCTGTGGCTGCATACTGGTGTAGGCTCCCTGCAAAGCTGAAGAAAAGGAGAATGCTTTTGCCCACATTACCCCATGGCTCAGTGTTCCTTGTGGGAGTGGGCTGAGTTTGTGTGCCTCCCCAGGCTGCTTCCACCTGCCTGACCAGCCACCTTGGCAGGGTTTGGGACTGCTGGAAGGCAGATGGAGGCTGTAGGCAGCTTCAGCACAATGTGCCTACAGAGTGGCCTCAGATGGATCCATTCCTCCTGCTCCTCTCCTAGGTAACAGATGAGTCACACTAGTAAGAAACTGAAGGCTTTCCAGTGAGCATTCCATCTTTTGGATGGAAACAGCTGATGCATGTAGTTTATAAAGGACCTGCAAATTTCCAAGGGGGCAGCTGGGGACTAGAGGAAAGGAGAAATATATTCCTCTCATTTCAGTAGTAAGGGGTCAGGAAGTTGGTGCTCTGCAGGGCAGATTGCATGGAAATAAAGCTCTGACCCTGCCTGAATGGGGCTGCCACCCAGGCAGTAGCTCCAGTGCTGGAGACAGTCTGCTTAAAAAACGTGTGTGACCCCAAAGGACAATGTAAGCCTGTCCAGAACTCCTGATCTCCTTCTTACACTGCTCTTCTGGTCTTAAAAGACACCTTGCAAGGGTGCCATGTGCTGCTACCTGCTCCTTCATCTGAAAATACCACTGTCAAGGGAAACTTTAGGTCTACAGAACTTACCCACTTCCCAGACATGATTTGAATATATAATGTTCTGTGGATTTGAGTGAGATATAGCCTGAACTACTGTGAAAAAGGGGATTTGCACTCATTCACTTGAGCGAGTGTTTTTAAACCTTTATCCCTCGTTATTTGTTTTAACAGACTGGAGACATCATAGAGCATTTCCTTCTGTGTGTTGTTTGGTGTGGCACTGAGAGATTTGCATGTGCCAGCTCAGCTCCATAAAGCTGCAGATTCCTGTCTTGGTATCGCAGCTGATTATGGCATGAAGGGAAACACAGTGTTCCCTCTCAGCAGAGAGACTGTACTTCACAAACACCCTGCCTTGAGCCATGAATAGAGGAAACAATCAAAGCAAGAAAGAAGAAAACGAGCCCCAGAATTTTCAGCCCCTGTGACAGGTGCTGTGGATGCAGATCTGCCTGCAGGATACAGCTGGTGACTCAGGTTCAAACCTTGGTACTGCTGTAGAGAGGCAATATTGACAATCACTGTGTAGCAGACAAGAGTGTGTGCTATGAAACAGGCCAGGCTGAAAAGCTTGTTTGTCTCTGCCAGGCCTGCCCGCTGCCCCAACCCTGCTCCCTGAAGGAACCTGGGTTTTTTTGGTCTTTCTTACTATGCAGAATATTTTGTTTGTGCATCAGTCATATTTTCTGCTCTCTTTGTAACCTCTTGTAGTATTTTTCACTCCTGCCTGAGCAGTCCTAGCTAAACTGTAAATTTGCTTACTGTATTAATGGGCTGTTCTCTCCCAAAACACACCGTCAACTTTTATTCTGGTTAGTGTTTTACTGTCTGCCTAGTCTAGGACTTATATTAGTTCTCTCTCATTTTTCAGATGTGGTAAGCTGTTCTAGCCTCAACCTTCTTATAAACCAGACCAGTCAGTACAGATTTACACCTGAAATTTGGGATTGTACCTTGCAAACCAGACCTGGGCATCATGTCCCTGTATTGTAGTGAAAGCTCCTGTGTGTTTTCAGTTCTTAGGTAGTAAAAACCTGTCCCTATTGCTTTTCCCTTCCTTAACACTGTCATCCACGATTTTCACAGTAACAGTCAGATATTAAGTTTTTCTGTAGTACTCATAGTGATGCTCAACTGTTCTGCAGAGAAATTGGTCTCACATTACTCAAGTTACAGAACAGCTGAGCTGCGTCAGGTGCTCAGTGCCATGTCCAGTATTTCTATGTCCTTGTCCTTGCACTGTGATAATGAAACAGCCTTTGTCCCAGTCCTTGCAATGCCATGGATGTGCTCTGGCATTTTACTGAGAGATTGGATTCACCTAGGATTGAGGCTGGGCGTGTGACTTCCATAGTGATAAATGACAGTAAGGCACAGGACAGCAATGTTTATGAAACTGTCACTTCCAGGACGCAGCACTCAGGATATCCTCACCTTTTCTTTGCTATAAGTCCTTCCCCAGAAATAGCATCTTCAGGAAGAATATTTGCACTTCTACTTGTGCTTTGATGAAAGTATGAGTCTTTGGTGGATAATTTCTCTGTAACAAAGAGCAAATGGTAAATGTGCTAAAGTAAATGGTCACTGTCATTGTGACTGCCTATCATCTGTCATCAGAGAAGAGTTCAGGAAGGGCAGTGCATTCTTGGCGAGGAAGGCTCACAGATGGTGAAGGGGATGAGCTCCACCTCTTCTGTTCCGTTTTAGGAAGACCTTTTGCAGGAAAGCCTTGCTCCTGGCATGATCTCTAGGAGCAGCATTGCAGACAGCTTTTGGCAGGATCTGTGGGTTGTGCCACCCTGCAGCCAGGAGGGCCTGGTGCATGCAGACAGCGTTTTTCTGCCTCCAAGTCGTTCAGTGTCTCTATCAGAAACCAAGACGTAGATATAGTGGACGTAGGGCAGAGTTAAAGCAAAGAGCTGGAGTGGGAACATGATTAGAGTGGCTCTGTTACTGCCCTTCTGGTAGAAAACATTCTATATGTAGAGAGATAAACTGTTGCCTGAGGAAAAGACTAGGATAGAGTTTTCTGAGACACAGGCTGAGCAAGCAGGGAGACCCCTGTTCTGCACATCCTGACTTGGTCCCAGCAGAATGATCCTGCCAGCTGTGCTTAGACAGGGATCTCTGCTGGGCCTGTCTGGCTGGGGGGGAGGTATCTCCAGGATCTGTCCCTTTCCTGGCCAAGCAGTGTGTTGGGACCCTTTCCTTTGCCCTGCGTGGCTCCCTCTGGCTCCAGGCATGTTCCTCCACAGCATAGGACTGGCCCTCCAGGTGCAGAGAGCCAGATTAAGCAGAGCAGGCTTGTTAAGAGCAGGTGCTCCCTGGAAGGTGGGCAAGGAGAAGGGGCCTCTGGCAGCTCAAGGGATACTGCAGGCTTTTGCAAAGCGTTGATAGGCATGTGAAAGGTGGCACTGCAAGGTGGAACAGAAGAGAGCGAAGGCATTCTGTCTTTCCTTGTGGACTGTGAACACCATTGTCTTGTGTGTGTGATGCAGTAGAGTCTGTGGTCGAGCTCAGTGTGTGTCTGCTAATCCTTTGTAGGGTTCAAAGCGAGTCCTGAGGTCAAATGAATACGTCCTCCCACCTGGGGGCCTGATGGAGACCGAGCTGGAGCTGACCTTCTCACTGCAGGTACCTGGTGTTACCTAGTCCCCTGGGTTCCCTTACCTGGCATTTTTCAGCAAGCTCAACCTTAGGGCTAAGTGTGAAAAGCACAGCCTCTGTGGAGGAGCCTACTGTGATTGGCTAGCTGCTCCATTACTCAAGGGATTGTTTTGCTGGACATTGAGATTTGGAGGATAATGGATAGGTGCAGGTGGCCTTTGAGGAGCACCTCAAAGCTCAGCAGGTCAGATGCTTTCGTACATCAACACTGAGGGAAAAGTTTTCTACTTGTGTGTCATGCTGAGCCTTGCCTTCATGCTGCTGTCTTCTTTCCCAGTATCCTCACTTCCTCAAGAGAGATGGCAACAAACTACAGATCATGCTGCAGCGGAGGAAGAGATACAAGAACCGCACCATCCTGGGCTACAAGACCCTGGCAGTGGGAATCATTAACATGGCTGAGGTATAGGGTGCTGGGAGCATGGGAGTCCCACATGGCCTTCCTGTGCCAGCACTGGGCAGGGAACTGGGCTGGCAGGCAGGGTTAATTGCTTGTTGACTGGCTGTAATATAGAGGGAGTGTGCTGCCAGCTACCATTGTGTCACCCTATCAGAGAACTTGTCTGTCTGTCTGTCTAGGTCATGCAGCACCCGACAGATGGCGGGCAACTCCTGGGCCTCCACAGCAACATGAAGGATGTGAACATTCGAGTGGCTGAAATCAGCATCTACTCTCTGTCCAGCCAGCCCATCGACCATGAGGATGGGAACGTCCCCTCAGGTCCTAAAATCAAAGCATCAGGTATGTTTAGTGCTCAGACCTGCAGGCAAACATCTGGGACACAGGTAATGGAGTGTGTCCCCTGGGGATGCCAGTCCTTTCACTGGAGCCATGACGGGCATCATGCTTAGCTGGGGCATTTGCACTGTCTGCTTTCAGATCGCTCCCCAGACATTGATAACTACTCTGAAGAAGAGGATGACAGCTTCTCCTCGGAGCAGGAAGCCAGTGATGATGCTGTGCAGGGTCAGGTAAGGGAGGCCTGGCAAGATGCCTCATGTCCTGGTCCTGTTTCTGGGGCAAGACTCAGACATTGAGGTTCTTGATCACCCTGGGCCCTCTCAGCCCCTTGTAAACATTTGGCATTTTTTCAGAGGGCTGAAAGCCATAATATCTGACAGCAAAAAGAACTTTGACAGCAGTGGGCTGCTGTCAAGTTTGTGGTGAGGCGAGGGACTTTAGAGAGCCATAGATCTCATCCATCTAGTCTAGTCTGCAGCAGAAAACCCCTGCTGAGCCCTCTCCATCTTGCACCATGATTTTCTCCCTTCTCCCTGTGATAACAGGTCAGAGACTCCTCACTGTCTGAGAGAGAGCAGGGATTTTAGCACGAAGTAGGGTCTGAAGATGGTCAGAGGTGGCAGACCCATTCCAGCCCTGGGATGAGCTGTATTGCTGCTCTTTGCTTTGCTCTTGTGGTGCCTGTACTCAAGGCCATGGAAAGCCTTGTGGTAGTGTGCTGATAAAGCATAGGGACAAACCTCTGTTCAGGGTTGTTATGATCTGAGGGTAACTGAGATTCTTGGGGCAGATTAGAGTGAAACAGCACTGGCTGACCAGTGTTTATAAATATGTATCTATATGGCAGATTGATTTCAGAACAACTTGGTTGCAATGGAAAGGAGATATGTGGCCATTTTGGTTATTATTACCTATAGTTATACAACAGTGTAAAAGTATAAAAACTAAAGAAAAAGTGTAAAACTTAAGAAAAAAAAGAACAGCATCTCAGCTGTTCTTATGCAGATCAGGGGCTTCTCCACCACACATCTAAAAATTCTCCTCCTCCCCATCGGTTTGCTGTGCCTCAGCAGAGCACACCTGCTGCTTTTGCAAATGGCCATTTGTTCAAGTCATTAACTGTTATCATTTCAGTCTCTCACAAGGGTCCTCCAGATTACCTGTCCCATCATGCTGGGTTGATACATCAGGAGCCCATGACCTTGGGAGCTGTGCATATTGTTAAGGCTAATCCTTGGAAAAAATTTTTGTGATTAGTGTGCTGCGCTCTCTGAGCTAATGCTGGAGAGGAGAAAGCAGGAGAACAACACATGGGTCCTGAGGAGGCTGTGTCTCCTCTTGATCTTGTTGATACGTTCTTCTCTGGAGGGGCCTGAGGACAGAAGTGCTGAGAAAGAGGGTCTGAAAGGGAGCAGTGCTAAGGAGAGAGAAGGAGCTCCATAGAGAGAGGTAGCAGAAATGAGAAACAAGACTTGGGGAGCAGAGTAGATCAAAACTTTTCAAAATGGAGTGCAATTTTAGGTCGGGAAACTTTTAGGAGATGCTGCTCCTAAACTTAGTTGTTCTAATGTACTGTGACTTTTTGCTTGCAGGATCTGTTTGATGAAGAGGATGACATGAGGAAAACCAAGAAGTCCAGGAGGAAAATGATCCGAGTGGCATCAATTAGCAGAGTAACATCAGCATTTACAACATGATCAAAGGGATGGAAGGGATTCACTTCCTCCCCTCTCTGAAGGCAGTGAGGGGTGTTGGGAAGGGGGCATACTGGCACTGGTGCAGAGCAGGGGAAAGAGCCCTTGGCTCTGAGAAGGAGCAAAACTCTTGCCATTAATGAGCTAGCTTGTTGCTCAGTGCTGTATCCCTGTTCAGAGTCTGTACTGTGTTCAGCCTGGCTTTATCAGTGGTGATCTGTGTACAACAGAGTTTTGACTTGCTGCTGTCACATGGCCTCTTTCCTTTCTTGAGGAAGGGGAAGGCAGGCACAGGGAAAGCTGAACTGTTAGCAGCTCCTCTGCATATCTGCAGAAGGGAGGAGCTGCTCTGCCAGAGCTTTGCTCTCCAGACTTCTCACCCTTGTTGACTTCAGCTCTGCAGATCCCTGGCCACCTTTTTCCTGAGTTTGTTCCCCATCTTTTCTTCCTCAAAGGCAGTATTGCTCAACCAGGTGGTCTGGAGAGAAACAGGATTTAAATGAAGGGTTATTCCAACCTGTAGCAGAGAAAGTATGAGTCCTTGCATCTTCCCTCATGCCCAGACAGTGGCTTCTTGTGGAGTCCTACTGCAAATTTAGAGAGAGGGAGAGAGAGAGAGCAATCAGAGATGACCTTGGACCTCTGGACAGTGTGTTAGAGAGAATAACGATAGCCTGTGTATTAGTCAGCTTGGAATGTGGTTTGGTTGTTTTGCTGATGATTTTTTCTTCCCTTCTTTTGTTTTAGCAACCAAACTTCAAGCAGAAACTTGTGGCTTTGCTGAAGAGGTTCAAAGTCACAGAAGAGGTAAGAAACAGGATAGCTGTCCCCCCGGCAATGTCTTCTGCAGACAAGCAGGTTCAAACTGCAGGTTCCTACTCACTGGGAGCACAGGGCTCATGAGCTCAGGGATGTGCCAAAGGTGGTGTGAGACATGGTGGAGACTAGCACATGGCTTTTCCAAAGCCTTCTGCCTTAAGAAGGCAGCTCTGAGCCTTGTGCTCAAATCAAAAAGCACTTTCCTGTTGTGGGGAGATGTCCAGGGAAGAAGAGTGCTGTCACACACTTACTCTGCACCAGGAGTGGGATTGCAGGGGCAGTCCTGTCCAGTTAGACTGACTGCAGGCTAACATCAGCCTGTGGATGGCTTCTCTTGGCTGATAGCCCAGGGTAAGTGTGCAGCACAGCCAGTGAAGGTCCTCCTAAGTGTCCTAACTGCCAGTCAGTGTGATGGATGTCTGAGACTCCTTTAGATACCATGCTCATGGCACTCTCCTTTGGCCCAATGACAGTGTCACTGGATTCTTCCACAGCCTGGATTTGCCTCCCTGAGGTGGGAGCAGTGCCATGGTGTGCCTTGTGACCGACAGGCAGCTTGTACATGCTTGTTGTGGGATGTGGGTCACTCCATGTCTTTTCACTGCTCTCTGGGCTTGGTCCCACAGGTCCTGGACTCTGACCCTGTAGACCAGACCCGGGAGGTGGAAGGAGACCTGGCCTTGCTCTATGACAGCCTAGAGGAGTGCAACAACAGTGACAGTGGCCCAGAGATCGAGGACAATGAGAGTGTGCACAGCACACCCAAGCCCACCCTGAGGTAAGGGTTGCAGGGCCAACAGAGCAGTCTGTGGGGACCTGGAGAAATGCTCTCCAACACCCTTCTGTTGCTTGGGCTAATGCAGGCGTTGTCTTGTCTCCACTCCCATTGCCATCTTCTGTTGGCACCACTGGCTCCTCACTCAAAACTGCCCATTAAATCTGCCTTCCTTCACATTTAGTCTCATTTTTCTGCCAGCTCAGCATCTGACATTGATCTGCCAGTAGAGTCTTACTTGATCTAAGCCCCGATTGCTCCCAGCTCTGATATCTTTCTGCCAACAATCTCGGTGTTCCCTGGGCTCTCCACACTGAAGCATGTCTGTCTTTTGAGCACTTTGTGACTGCTTGGACCAGTCCTTGTGAGATGTGCATGCTGTGTTCACACCCTGTGTGGAGATGTGACTAGCAGCCAGCAGCGCTGTTCCTCACCCCCTTCCCCAAGCACTGGTGACTTGCCCTGCCAAGAACTTCTGACTTAGCACAGGAGTCTCCAGTGGATCATGCAGGGAAACAGGCTTTGCTTCTATGTGATCTGTGCTCACCTGGCCTCTCTGCTCATGGCTCTTGTGCCTTTGTGCTGTCTTTTTGTGAAAAAGTTGTCTTTTATTGTCTTTGTACTTGACTGCGTCGTAGCGTACTGGATCTGTTGTAGTCAAGCTAAGCTCACTTGGCATTGTTGTTTCTATAGATTTTATGTATAGGATCACAGGATCGTAGAATGGCCTGAATTGGAAGGGAACTAAAAGATCATCTAGTGCCAATCCCCTGCCATGTAAAAATATGCATACAATATATTTTTATATTATATAATGTGTGTATATATATTATTTGGTTGGTATCCCCAGTGAAGGAACGTAGCTGGAGTAGAAGGCATGATTTGCCACAGGCAAATTAAATCTACTGCATTACGGAACCCATGGGCCACTTGGGAAAAAACAGGAACATGATAGAAGTCGTGTTTTCCACAAACCCACAAGTCATTGTGAAGGAGACAGCAGGCACATGCACAAGCTGCTTAAGTGATGTGTTTGGATTCCAAAAGGATTCACATGGTTTCTCATCAAAGGAGACAAAGGTGCTGTCGGAGAAAAAGGAAGGTCTTTCTGTGGTCAGATAGTGGTTTATGTATATAGACTGTGTGAAACTGTAAGGAAAGTCTATTGAGTGTATTTAAATGTAAGACCCTCAGCTTGGTTCTGCAAGTGCCTGCTTGAAAACATTTGGCCAGTGCAACAGTGTTCCAGAGTGAGTGCTGGTTTGGGCTGGTAACCCACCCTTACAGTCTTCCTGGGGTGTTTGGTGCTATTCCTGGAAAAACAACCTATTGGGCTCTGAGCTGTTCTTCATCCTGTTCATAAAGTGTCCCTGGCTTGGCATGGTCTCTGTTGCCTCAGTTTCTGGCAGTGCTGAGTGTATATCCCTTGAATTCACAAGGGGATACTTCACAAAATGTTGGGACTGTATTTTTTCTAAGGAGATGTCAAAGCTGCCTGCCAAGGTGTTTCTTGTAGACTTTGTGGTTTCCAAGTGCTACATAGCCTTCTCAGGGGGGTAAATTACAGCCCAGCCTGTGAATTTAAGGTGATCCTCATGTTGGATTTCTTGCCATATTCAGCCTTACTAGAGGCACTGTAAACATCCCTGTAAAGCAAGGGCACTAATGGTGTGCAGTCCTTAACAGTGGGAAGTGGCTGGTGCCCTGGACTGGGCTGGTGGTGCTGGGAGATGATCCTTTTGATCAGCCAGGGAGGCCACACAAAATCAGTCTGTTCCTGCTCTAGGGCAAAACTGGAGCTAGAACTGAGGCTCTTAAGCAGCACCTGTTGGTTGAAGGTCAGAGGTGAAGAAGCAAATTTCTTCATAGGTGACTTGGAAAATGGATGGGACAAGGGGGCTAAATTCTAAATTCCTTTAGAGCAGAAGGAGGCTCTGCAGAAGGACTGGGCTTTACCTAAATCTCAGCATGCTGAGACGTGGGCTCAATCATGGCTGTAGGAGGAGAGCCTTTAAACTGCAAAAGAGCTCTGTGCTTAATGTGATGTCCTCAAGGAATGAAAGCTTCTGAATTGTGAGTGAGAGAGGATGCAAACAAACACAGCTCTTGTGGGTAAGAGGGAGACAGCCCAATTTAAGTGGAGTGTTGAAAGTCAGAGGAAGTATAATGCAATCTAGACACATCCAGTGTCTAAGAAAAAGGAGGGAATGAAGATACCTGTTGGTGATGGCAGTTGCACCAAGGGTATATCACATTCTGGTGGATGTGACATACCCATGACTTGGGACAGTATAGAGGAGCATGGAAGATGCTGATTGAGGAGTGATCTGTTAGAAAACCTGTATGTTTTTCTGGTTTGACTAATACAGTCTGTATGGATTGAATTTCTGGCTGGGAAAAGGCAAGTGTAGAGTAATGACTGTATAAAGTGGTGACAATGCTGGAAATTTTGTAGCAGAGAATGGAGGGGAAGAGAGAGAAGAAATATGATAGTAAAAGGAGATGTGGTTTATACCAGTGTGGCCTGGAGAAAATGTCCCACCTGGGCACTATTGTGACTCTAAACCTGAAGCAAGTGGTCACAGAGCTATTAAGGGGAAAATCAAGCCTTGAGTTTTCTCAACCAGGGTATAAACACTGCTGCTGAAGAGCTGTTCTGTGTGGAAACCATGATTTATTTATGGAGGTGGAATGTCCTTTCAGGAGTAGTAAAACCTGATAAACACTGTTGTGCCTGGCAGTACAGTGTGCTGTATACAAATGAGGAAGCATGCTAAAAGGAAAATAAAAGGAGCAGGCAGGATGTTCAGAGGTATCCTGCAGGAAGCTGCAGGTAAATCCTGATGAGAAAAGTAGAAAACAATGGAAAGAAACTTTGATGGAGAATTAACAGAAGAACTTCTCTATATCTTATGCCTCAGTGGCCATCCCTGGAAACCTGCAACCTCATAGCCCCATCTGCAAACTAGGCACATCAGGAGAAACATTTCCTGTGAGTTAATGAGTGCATACACAAAGCTTAGAGGGAATCTAGCTCTGATCTCCTGCAGCAAAGTCACACATTGCAGGTGGATTCTGGTTGCTGTAAAGTCCTGGGAAAACTGAGAATGAGATCCACTGATAAATCCTACTTGTTTCCTAAAGACTGGTCTTTGAGCAGTCCACATGCTGTGAAAGGGGTCCTTGGCAAATAAATAATGTGTGGAAAAAGGGTAAGCAAAGGTGGAAGCTCACACTGTAGTGGTAGAGACTGTCCTGACTTCCCCAGGAGGGTTCCTGTGTGAACTATGGTGACTTGAAAACAGTACCTTGGAGCTGCACTATGCAAATCTACCAAAACGTCAGCTCAGAGACCCAAAACTTGGCAAATCTAAGTACCATGCTACCTTAGGTGTGGTTCTGTGTGCAATACTGAAATCTTCAGAGCCTTGGGAAAGGGGAAGGCAGAAAGGGAAGGTGAACACTGCAGTTGGAAGTGTGCAGCAGCAGCAGGCAGAGGCAAGGTGCAATCCCTGGAAGAGGGGAAGCAGAAGGGAAGGCAGCAGAAGTCTGTGAAAACTCTAATGGTGCAGAGGAGGCAGAGAGGTTTAGCAGTATGCTGGAGTTGCAGTGTTGACAGAGACCATATAGCAGTGAGATGGGGCAAGGTGGCAGCTCCTCACCTGCACTGCAGGGATAGGGGATCACCTGAGGCAGAAAGCACCAGGAGGCCCTACCTCCAGCTCCCTGGGGTTACAGGGGGCACTGCTCCTCAGCTGTGCATCGCCCAGACACTTGGCTGTCTGGCCCTGTGTCCCACTGAGGACCTCTCCACAGAGCTCTGTGCTTGGGACAGGGCAGTGGGGGTGTGTGCTGGGGTCATGGTGACTTTGTTCCTCTCTTATTCCTGCCTTTTTCTCTCCCGTCTGTCTGTCTGTCCGTCTGTCCGTTCGTCTGTCTGTTTCTCTGCAGGCGTTTCTTTGAGGGAGTCTCTCATTCTGGTTCCCAGACTGAGATCGGCAGTCTGCACAGCCAGAAAGGGCAGGATCAAGAGTCGGGCAGCCCTGTGAGTTACACCTCCACCACCACCTCTTGCCCCTTTCCCTCCCCAGGTAGCCCAGCACTCCCTCAGTGCTCACACTCTGAGACCACAGTTCCTGGCAGCACCTGCCTGGGGCTGCTCCTTTCCTTCTTTCCTCCTCTTTTTCCTAGCACAGGCAGACAGGTAGCGATGGGGGCATCCTCTGGGGCCGGTCCCAGAGATGCTGGACTCCCCTGTGGGAGCTTGTGTTCTGTGAGGCCGGGCATGGGTCACTGCCAGCTGCCCTGCACAGAGTGCTCCACCCTGCTCTGACCCTACTCCCTGTCCCCCAGGGTGAGGCAGACAAGCGGAAGCCAGGAGAAAAGCGACCACAGGAAGAGCCAGGAACGGAGGTCCCTGCAGTGGTGAGTCCAGGCTGTGTGGTGTGGAACTCTCTCAAACCCCATCTTGTTTTCTGGAGTACCAGGGGTGCCCATTAGGCTGAGAGCAGGGCTGGGAAGACAAGTAGATTGTGCTGGAGGGCAGGAAGAGTTGAAGGAGTGTTAGGGTCTGCAGGACATGCAGCCCAGCCCTCCCAAGACCCTGAAGCCTTGGCTCTCCAGGAGGGCCACCAGGCCTCTCTTGTTGAGCATCCAAGGGTGCAGGGCTGTTCCCTGTTGGAGCAAGGAGAGCAGTGTGTGCAAAGTGACTCTATGTGGCCCTCAGGAGCTGGTGGCAGAGGAGCTGTGTTCCCGGCTGGCCCCCACAGAGGCTGCCATGAGGGAGGGCAGCATGGACAGACTGGCCCAGCTGGGCCCTGGGACCAAAGCTGAGCTCCCCAGTGCCGTATCCCCCAGGTAAGACAGGTCTGTGCCCCCTCACATGGCTGAGCGAGCTCACACTGGCTCCCTGAACTGAGTAGGGGTTGCTGGAGATGAGATTTCCTCAACAGTTTTGCCTCTCCTGCTTCTCCTTCACAGCAAGGCAGAGAGCAAGCAGATGTGGCGTCCCCGCAGCACCTCTGTGAAGGACCGGCAGAGCTCAAAGGGACAGGGTGGCCGTGCCAGCAGCCTGGACAGTGAGAGCTCTCCAGACTCATGGCATAGTACCCAGGTGAGGCCCTTGGGAGCTGTCCCATTTGGAGGCTTCCCACTCAAGAGCTTTGCCAGATCTTCAGCCATGGGCTGGGTGGCTTACTGGGTTGACCTTTGTGGTGATGCTGTTGCAGGTGCCTCGGAAGTCTGTTTACGATCAGCTGAACCAGATCCTGGTCTCAGATGAGCAGCTCCCCGAGAGCATCGTGCTGGTGAATGTGGCTGAGTGGCAGGGGCAGGTGAGTAGGTGTCATGGGAGCTGGATGCATGTGGGCACATGTAAGCAGGGTGGATTCTCCCAATCATTGCAGGGCATCCTAGGGAAACTGGCACCAGTTGTGCCTTTCTCTCCCCAAGTGTGGCACTCCCTTCAGGGAGACGATGCATTTTCAGAGTGCTGAGCCACATACACAAGAGTCAGGCGTGTCTCCTCCATCACACAGCATCAATGGATCCTCAAAACATGATGTCCTGATCAGTCCCAGGAAGGCCGGCTAGCAGACTGTGCTTTAGGCCTTCACTGCTTATTCCTAGCTCCTAGGAACCCCATGGGTCAGAGCTTTGTTGGATTCCCTGGCAAAGGGCTCGCTTCCTCTGTGGGCACCAGGCCCTGGGAAACAGCAGAGATGTTTCCCACTGAGAGGTGAAAGAGGGTCACCTGCCACTCCCAGGGAGCACTAACTACATCATCAGAGCAGGGTGGGGTGTGAGGACAGGCCCAGTCCCTTTCCTCCCCCATACCTGCAGCTCTAAAGCCAAAGGTGAGCAAGGAAGTGTACCTATATGCAAACATGCAGTTAGATAAAACACCTGTGAGACCCCTTCAGGATCCTGCAGCTACATCTGGTATCCAAAAAAATACTGGAAAATTTTGACACAGAAGAAAGCGCTTAGTGAGAGGCATTGGAGTCCTGACTCAGGCCATGCATTCTTGGTTTGTTCCACTTGTCCTAGATAGGGAAAAAAGGATCAATGCCTGCTCGCAGAACCAGCCCCCTTGTCTGTCTTGAGTGCCTAATTGTTTTAAATTATTTTTGGAGTGCCACAGTGGGAGAGAGCAAGAGGAGGGAATGAGCAGAGGCAGAGTGAGCTGGGCCCTGCTGTGGGATGGCAGAATTTAAATCAGAGCACCAAACTGGTTATTTCACAGAGCACAGCCTGGTTCTTGGTTCTGGGAAAGTTTTGCCCTTGCCATGGTAAGGGTGGTGACTGCTGTTATCTAAAGTGAGAGCAGGGGGCTGGCTGGCCCCTAGAGCAGAGCTGGGAGGAGCAGGGATGCTCAGGATGCAGCTGTGGTTGTGAAACCCAATGGTTTCAGCCTCCCTACATGGCACAGGTGGGGACAGGTGTCCCAACTCTAACCCAGGGGTCATGGGACCCAGGGCAGGCATGGGCTAGTGCTGCCCAGCACAGCCATGCCTCCAAGGTGCCTTAACCTGAGCTCTCTGCATTGGCAGTACGTGAGCGAGCAGCTCCAGGCGCACAAGCAGTTGGTTGTGTCCACCTGCTCCGTGGCGGACATCCAGGCAGCCTTCAACACCACTGTCTCCCGCATCCAGCGATAGTGAGTACAGCTTGGGCTCAGCCTGGAGGCACTGTATGGATTCAGAGAAGGGCTGGGTCTGGCCCTGGCTCACCAGGGTTCATTAGGAATCTTTGGGGATGTGGACACTATTATACAAACAGCTGTGCATCCTGGGGAGAGTGGGGGGTCCCAGTAGTGCTTCTGCCCGTGGCAGTGCACACCAAGCTAGATATTCTCAGCAATGGATTTTCATCAGCAGGCCGGGCAGATCCTGTCCCTTGGCCCACCTGCTGAGCCACTGCCCATCCCTCACCTCCTTTTCCTCTCCCTTTGACAGCTGTAACTGTAACTCTCATATGCCTCCCCCGGTGAAGGTGGTGGTGGCAGGGGACCAGAGCTACCTGAGTGTTGTCCTCCGTTTCTTTGTGGAGCAGCTGGCCAGCAAGACACCCGACTGGCTCAACTACCTTCGCTTCCTGCTTGTTCCACTGGGTGAGAGCCATCAGGATCCTAGCCCCAGGGCTGTCCTCTCCTACCTCCCCAGACTCCTGCCTGAAGCCAACACTGCCCTTCTCCCCTGCAGGCTCTCACCCTCTGGCCAAGTACCTGGCCTCAGTGGATAACAAATACAGCACTCTCTTCCTGGACACAGCGTGGCGGGAGCTGTTCAGCAGGGCTGAGCCACCAACTGCAGGTGAGGAGTGGGGCAGGCTGGCATCAGCAGTGCCCTGAGAGGGACCCCAGCTGCCATCGAGGCCTTCATGGCTCTTTGTGCCCACAGACACTGTGGACATAGCAGGCCGTGTTGCCCAGTTCATCGCTGGAGCCAGCCTCTCTCACCAGCTCCCCATCTCTGAGGCCATGCTGACCTACAAGCAGAAGAGGTGAGTGTGGCCTCAGGGTGCCTGTCCTCACTCATGCGGCCCCAGTCTGGGACGTGCCCAGGACAGGAATAAGGGACACGGGACAAGTGAGTGAGGCTCTGCGTTTCACTGACAAGCTGCGTGCTGCTGAGGGGACCTGTGGTCCCACAGTGAGAGGCCCATAGCACCATTCCCTGCCACCTCCCAGTGTGCTTGGCCCCTCCAGTAGCTCTGGCTGTCACAGCCTCAATGGTGGGGACCAGCTGCCAGGGCTGGGATGGGCTGGGTGGGGCTGCAAGCTGGTACTGTGCTGTCCGGGGGTTGATGCTCGTGTTCCAGCTGCACTCTCACCTCTCCCTTCTCTTGGTTTCTGGCACCCAAGGAAGAGAAGTCTCTATTTTGATTTTTATATCAGGTATTGGCTTGTGCTTGCTGTGCCGCTGCCTGGCCCCTCCCCGCCTTTCCCCATGTGCGTCCATCCCTCTTGCTGTGCAGAGGAGCCGTGACCCCACAGAGGGGCAGGGCTGCCCTCCCGCATGCAAGCCCTTTCCCAGCACTGGAGGGGACAACTCCTTGCCTCCTTGTGTAGTGTGCCCTGTGCTGCCATGTTGGGGACAGGGGGTCTCATGGGAGGGAGGGCAGAGGAGATGGTCCTAGTGGATGTGAGCCAGCACTGACCCCTGCGAGTGCAGGGCTGCCTGGACACAAGGTTAGTAGTCACAGCAATCGGTGCTCAGCACACACAGACCCTGACCAGCCTCTCTTCCTTCTGCAGCCCCGACGAGGACTCCTGCCAGAAGTTTGTCCCCTTTGTGGGGGTGAGTGAGTTGAGGGGCCAGCAGGGGCTGAGGGGAGAGGTACAGTGCAGAGTCTTGCTGATGCTGGGTATCTCTGGTTTGTCCTTGCAGGTGGTGAAGGTGGGCCTGGTGGAGCAGTCTTTCAGTGCCTCTGGTGAGTCTCTGGGAATCCCCAGCTCTCTTGCCCACGTCTTCGAGGTTCTTGTTGGTGTCCCCAAATCTTCAAACCCGCACTTTTCCTCCCCAGTGGACTCAGATGATGCCACAGTCTGCACCCCCTCCCTGCTGAGCTCAGTACCAGCCTCCAGTACAGCTGTTCCCTATGGCAAGGAGACCGTGAGCACGCCGCCGCCCTCGCCATCCGTCAGCAGCAGCCTCTCGGGTGCTGGGTAAGAAAACAAGGCCCCTCAACCTGAGCCAGTGGGTGGAGAGGAGCATGTGTGTTGCATGTGCTGCCCATGTTGCCCAGGTCTCCGAGCCCTGGTATGGAGGTGATGGGCCTGCAGGTGGACTACTGGACAACACAAGGGCTGGACAGGAAGAAGGAAGGTGACAAGCGGGAGATGGGTATCAAGAATACACTCAAGAGCAACTTCCGCTCACTCCAGGTCAGCCGCATCCCCAGCACAGGGGAGCTGGTGCCCCCCAGCACCATGGCCATGACCGTGGTCACCAAGGAGAACAAGAAGAAAGGTAACCAAGCCCACTCTGGGGTGTTCTCTGCCTGTGGGGCCACGGTCTGCAAAAGAGGATGGGGGGGAGCCTGTAGGATGGCAGGGCTATGATGTGGCCCAGCAGGGATCAGTCAGTGCACTGGGGCAGGGGCTCCCATTTAGGACCAGGTGATCCTAACATTGGTCCTGTCTGGCCTTGGTCCCCAGTGATGTTCCTGAGCAAGAAACCAAAAGAAAAAGATTTGGAACCCAAAAGCCAAGTCATTGAAGGGATCACACGCCTCATCTGCACAGCCAAGCACCAGAATACCATGTTGCGAGGTGAGGGCAGGCACCAGCCCCGTGGGGCAGACCAGGCAGCACAGGTTGGCTGTGGGAGGGCTGTGCCTCACTGCACCCTCTTCTCTCAGTCTCCATAGATGGGGTGGAGTGGAACGATGTGAAGTTTTTCCAGCTGGCGGCACAGTGGCCAACGCATGTCAAGTACTTCCCTGTGGGCATCTTCGGCTACTCAAAGAGTGTGTGAGACATTGGGGCATCCCTGGAATGGAGCTACAGTGGGTTGCAGGAGGAGACAGGGAGCTGGACATGCTCTTGTCCCCATCTTCTGCAGACCAGTCCCTGCCTGCTCAGTGGGGGGGGATTCCACACCTGCACCCTGTGGGCCAAGACCCGTGAAGGTGAGGCCAGTGAGACCGGGTCCATGCACCCTCCAACACCAGCCAGGACACCATGCCATCTGCCTCCTGTGTCCCCCAACAGCAGCCTGGGACACAGGTTGGCACCAGCCAGCAGGGCCCCAGGAAGGGCTCTGGGCCCCACTCTCTACAGATGCACCTGCCAGGCCAGCTCTGTAGCCAGCCAGGGTCCCAGCTGGGCTGGACCCAGGCAGGTTCCCCAGTGCTGCAGCCAGCCAGATTGCTCTGTGCAGGGGGCAGGTGCTGAGCAGGGCCCACCACCCCTGTACCACCCTTGCCAGCCCCACTGCCAGGCTTGCACTGCTGTGCTGGCCCTGCCCTCCGCAGCACAGCCTCAGCAGCATTTCCAGTCCCCCTGCAGCCCTGCTGCTGAGGCTGTCCTCTTCATCTCCCCATCTCTTCCCAACCAGCCCTACCCCATGGTGCTGCCAGCTGGAGGTGTGGGATGAGGGCACCTGAGTTTTTTTTTTTACAAGATTCTATTTTTTTTAAATTTATTGTATGGTTACTTTTCGGGATTAATTTTAATAAATTAATGCTGTTACCATTATGGCAGTGTGTGTGTGTGCGTGTGTGCGTGCGTGCCTGCCCCCTTGTCTGAGGGCTTTGACTCAGCACAGCTGGCAGAGAACAAATTTGGGCAGGGTGCAGCTACTACCCCCACTCCAGCAAGCACGACGGTCAGGGCTGCTGGAGCACACAGGGGTATGTCCTGGCCCCACTCCCACCCACGGACCAGCTGAGCTCCCTGAAAGGCTACAAGGTGCCACTGGGTGGAGCTTGGC
Source organism: Thryothorus ludovicianus (assembly GCA_013397245.1). Lineage (NCBI taxonomy): Eukaryota > Metazoa > Chordata > Aves > Passeriformes > Certhiidae > Thryothorus > Thryothorus ludovicianus. The sequence continues at coordinate 100,279 of VZTB01002134.1, forward strand.
TCATTTATTTAAATAAAATTCAAACTGTGTTTAGGAAGAGACACACTGGATTCAGTCTGAGTCTTCCCAGCCAGGTCCTTGTCTACCTGAAGGTGGAAAAAGTCTGTCTCCTTTCAGCAGAGGCCAGGCTTGCTGCTGTCTTGATCTCTACAGTCTGGAAGGCAACCTGTGGCTGGACCTGAGAAGTGGGGAGCATTGTGGCTTCAGCAGAGATGTAT
>VZTB01002135.1:0-34919 GCA_013397245.1 Thryothorus ludovicianus
TAATGATGATGATGCCTTTAGGGAGTTTAAATCCACAGAAGAGCATTCAGATGAAGACCACCTTTTTTTAATTAAATAAAGAATAGATTAAGTGCTGAAAAATTGCCTGTTTCGAATGTTTTATAACATGGACTTGTCATTTTTTGTTAACTAAATTATTTTAATGACCATTTTGCAAGTAATTTTTCTAAAATAGCAATATTATGATGTTAATAATCTTTCTTTCCTTAAGATATTATCTAGTATTAGTGTGACTTAGTTTTATTTTCTAGTTCCAAGAATGCTGTTTTCATTTAAGGTGAGAAGTTTATTAAACTTCTGTCATATAGATTTTGTTATTCAGCTCAGAATACAAAGCTGATGTCAAAATCATGTTAGTGTCTTTGTAAATGTGTCAGAAAAGGCTGTCTCTTTTCTGTTGTTGTTGGAACTGAAATTGCATGTTTTGGAGGGGCTGCTCTTAGAAGAATAGATTTATCAATCATAAATTAAAAAACATAAGGTAAGTCAGTTACTTTTAGCCCTTTTCTTACTTTAGATTGAGTTCTGTTAGTTAAATCAGCAAGTTAAAATCAACATGTTAGTTAAATCAGCAAGAAATTTTTGAATTTCATTAACTGAAAGATAAGTTTAAATTTTGATCGAAAATAATTCTGTGCTTATTTTCTAACCAAGCTGTAAATACTAGTACTTGTTATGTGATAGATTGTTGCTAAAATACTATTTTTTCTATGGTTGACTGTTAATAGTTGCAGAGTTTTGGATTAGATATGATGAAATGGATTTACGGATGAATGATGGATGTGTTTTATGTGATCACATTAAGTGATGTTTGTGCCATTTCTGTAGATGACACGTTGATTCATTGTATTTTCATGTTTGGAAAGGTCTGATCTTTCTGTCATTACTCAAGTAGCTTAGTCAAAGAATTTAAAATGTATTATCATCATCATCATCAACCATCAAAAGTGATGGTTTAGAGTATTATTTTGATGTATACTGATTAGCAATTGGAAAACAATTTACTTTGAAATAGTAAACTTCCAGTACCAAAAAACCCCACAGACGTGTATGTTTAAACTTCACAGAATATGAAAGGTTTCATAAATTCCTTGGACATAGCTTGCCAGCTCAATGTCTAGGAATTGGCCAGTTCCATGGAGTTGTGCATTGCATTTTTAATTCGGTTCACCAAATTGTATTTTTTAATATGCATCAAAGCACAGCATGCCATTTATGAGATAAAAATGCTGATATGTCTCCTAGAGTGGTTAGCATGATAACTGGAAAGCATTATGTGTATTTGATTGTAGATAGCATTGGTTGGTGGGTTTCATGTCATCACTTGGTAAGCTTATGAACTNCATCACTTGGTAAGCTTATGAACTACCAGTTGACTCGACACTGATACTAAAGGGCGGCTTTAAGTCATCAGTGGAATTCTTTTTTCATCTGAATTGGAGTATCTCATATTTACTGTTAGGTATAGTAATTTAAAAATTAAAATAGGATTGTGAGAAGTTTCTTCAAAAGCTGTTTGCTTGGTGTGAAATTAGAAAAAAAACTCTACAAACTTTCCTGGCTTAAATTAGGTGCTGATGGAGTCAGTTGTGTCAGTGGAGAACAGCAAAAAATGTTAAACTTCAAAGTCTGGCCTAAGTCTCAGTGGTAGAAAAACCTCTTGATTAAAAATGTTATAGACATGCTCTTGGTGTTCAACCCATGGCCAGACTTGAGGTCAAGAAGGAATTTTTCTCCTACAAGAATGGCTAAGAGTGGTGGTTTCCTGTAAAATGGACATGGTCTGTTATCTAAGAACATTTGAAAGTTGAATCTAATTACATTCCTGTGATAGTGGGGAGTTGAAGACGTCAAGGACTGTCTTTATTGTCTCCTGCTTTTTTCCCTCTGGGATATTTTAGCTATGGCTGTAGCAGTTCACTTCTGGCCTTTAAGACTGTAGTGGACTAAAGGGTGTAGGGAACAGGATTATTTTATGATCTATGCTTAAATAGCTTTTCTGGAGACACTACCGGAATTGATATCTCTTGCGGGAGAGACACAGGATTCACTAATCAAGGTGGCCTTTCCTTGTGTTGTAATATTGCTGGAGCAAAGAAATGAGGGCTCAGAGTGGTGAAAACAATGCATTTGAAGAGGGAGGGAAAAGGGAACAAAAAAGCTATTTTTCAGAAAGTACACGAAATGGAAAAGTGAAGCTGATGATCAAGGATTTCCACAAGTCCAGGACTATAACAGTGTCAGTGAAAGAGAATCCTGAAGTGATGTTCTTGAAACTCTTCTTCTATCTTACTTATGAATCTCTACTATACTGAGCACTGTTAGTTTATTAGGAATTTGGATGATGGTTAATAGATATCCATTTAAATGTGGATGTCAAGGGCACAAGATTACTTGAGACTTGTCTAACAAAACAGATGTCAGGCACTGCATTTCTGTATTAGCCCTTCTTTTTACAGGAGTAGATCAGCAGAAATAGTTCATTTCAAAGCCAGCGTGAGTGTGCAGGTCTCTGTCTGCCTGCAGGTGTGTAGTTTGTTTTCTGGTAGTGTAATACTTGGTAGGCACTTTTTAACTTAGTAGAGAGTTAAAGATATATGTGTAGCCCTGTGCTTATCCATTTTTGAAGAATGTTTATAATATCATGTTGTAGATCTTGTGGTGATGGATCACTGTAAACTCTTAATTAAACTAAGACTGTGTTGATTTGCTTGTGTATGGGATGGGAAAAAATTGGCACTGAGTTTGGCCCTCCTGCTTCCAAGGAGAGCTTATCTACCCTCCAGTAGAGACAGTGCATTTTCTAAGTGCAGACCTGGCTGTAAAAATCAGCTGTCATTTGTAATCAGCAGGGATATTCAGTCCTCTTCACGTAAGCTGATTGCAACTCTTTCCTTAATGCGCCGGTCTCTTAATCACAGTGTGGCAATGGTAGGATGTGTGAATGGTATAATAATGGTTTCATGGATACCTGAAATTCCGGTCATCTCCCCCTTACAGTCTTCAACTTTGAGTATGTCTTGTATGGTCTGAAGTAGCTTTCTGAGACTGACATAGTCTGTCAATCATCTTCCTCTTTCTGATGTTATTTCACATTTCTGATAGGATACTTAGCAAAACACTTTAAAGATTTGGTAAGTGATTTTTAAAGATATTATCAGCTCTGTGGTTTTATTCTTTGCTCAGAATACTATAATATGTTTCCATATTGTCATGTTCTAAGATTAATAATTTACTAAATTTATCAGCAAACATTAGGCATGTATGGCAGGTGTCCTGCTTTATTTGATTCTTGACACACATTGCTGCAGCTGTGTGAAGAGAATATCGCTATTTTGGGTGGAGTTTTTGTTTTGATGTGTGGAATTTACTTTAGTTTCTTCTTCAAGGATTCTCTGGTCCCCCAATAATTTTTGGTGGCCTGGCTCTCTCGTATCAGTACCCCCTCAGGAATAGGTGGCATACATGCACACAGAAGCAGGTGACAAACACAAAATACTTGTGGTGTCTTGCTAATGAGGCAGCAGTAATCTCCTCCCTGTCTCATAGCTGATGTGTTTCTTCTCCTCATTGCATTTGCCGTTGTCTTAAGAAGTGCATGGTTATCTCCTGAGTATGCTCAAGCTGCACATATGCTAGGAAAACTTCAAACACTCATAAATGCAGGTGTAATAATGGGACTAAATGTTGAGAACAATAGTTTTCACTATGATGTAGAATAAGAAGGACAATATTTAGGGATTGTTAAATACTCTTTATTTAGTAAATTGCATTGAAATTCTTGAGTTTTATTCATGGCTGATGTCTCAGAGCAAACACTTGGTTACATTCTGAATTCAGAATCAACCATGTGTGGGAAATGGATCAATATCAAGGATTTGGAACTATAGAAATTGTAGCTTCATATAAAATTTTATTTTAACTTCTTGAATAAACAGCAGATGTCATCCAGATGCCAAGAAGTACACCTTGACATAGCAGGCACTTTCAGTGATCCGACGTTTTACAGTTATTGCAACAAAGCAGGACAAATACTAGAAACCTTGTGGGAGTGAAATTGCAATTGTGAAAAATGAGTGTCACTTTTTTAATGGTACACAAATTCTGGAGTGTTGACGATTATTCTAAACTATCTAAGTTTCAGATAGTACAATTCAGACACCTTCTGTCTTACATAGTATTCCTCTATTACAGATGCTACCTAAGACACACAGTAAGAAGCTAAACACACAGTAAGAAATCCTTTTTAACATCTTTTAAATTTGAAATTTATAGATATTTTAGAATACCTGGAATACGCATGACTGTTTTATCCCTAATCATCATAGCATAATTTTCACTTCTTTCTAATAATCTGCAAATTCTTTGACCTAGTACCAGGAACAAGCCTTTTTTTTTTTTTTTTTTTTTTTTTTTTTTTTTTTTTTTCCCATGTAACCCTTTTATTTAAATAGCANAATCTTAATCTGAATGATTGGATAAATTAATCTTTGTTATCAAAACTGAAAATTTTACATCCTCCTAACTTTCTTGATATTGTATGACTAATCAGTTAGTATGTGATGTATTGTAGCTGATCTTTTGACAGTTGTCTTCTAGAGAAAGGGAAGGTATTAACCTCATATGGTGTCTGACAAGGCAGTAACTTATTTATGAATAAAGTAATGTCTACGAGTGGTTTATTAAAAGTTTGCTCTGTATTAGAAAGTGATCACTCAGAAAAAGCTTTTTTTTCTTGAGTTGATACTCAACTGTTTCAAGAAAGGGTTTTATTAGAACAAATAGTAGTGTTGCTGCTTGTTGCTCTTGCTTGACCATCTCCTGCCTCAAGATAAATGAAGAAAGTGTTCTTTATTAATGACATACAGTGAGCAAAAGGTGTTCTTCAGATTTCTGGCTACATTTGTTTCACTTAATTAAGAATATTTGTTGTATTTGAATTTTCAAACTGTAACTTGTGAAGATTTCGAAAATTTCTCATTAGTACAAAAACTTAGAAGTTAACACTGGATAGCACTGATTTTGGCAGTTTCCCTTTCTCCAGGAAGTTTTCTATCTTAAAGCTGCATGAGCATCTGCAAGGAAAAAGGTGAATAGAGCACCAATGACAACTGTGTATCAAGTGGGAGAGGCAAAAGGTTTGCTCACTCTCATAGTTTTGGTGTAATGAAAGGAATAATGCATGAAATTGTGATTGCTCTTCTAATATTTCCTGGTTTAGAATTTTTTTTCATCTGCCATATGCCAAGAGTCTGGAAAGTTTGCTGTATTTCTGGCAATACATTTTTGAAACAGGACATTTAATAAGGATTTAACATACATGTTACTCATTTTTTTGTCATCACCAATGAGAAGATACCAACATTAAAAATAATGCTTGATACACTTTTTTTTAAAATTTATATATTTATATATAAAATATTAATAAATATATTTATATATTTAATATATTTACTTTATATATTTTATACAAATAGTTACAAATTTCAAAATTTCAGTGAATATTTATTCCATCCCTGATGCCTACTGTTGTAGCCTTATCTGATGTGATTTCAAATAAGAGGCATGGATGAGTTTATCATATGACCCCTACTGTTTTTTTTCCAGAAGAAAATACAGTTATTTCTGAAATCTCTTTTACTGTTTAGCAGTGAAAATTGTTTTCCTAGTTCAAGCAAGACTCATAAGGTACAGAATATGATGTCCAGTCTTTCTTGTACTTTGAATTGCTCTGATGTTCTCCCAGATCCTAGTTCTGCTGACAACTTATTTGATATTTTCATGATTGTAAACATGATTGATTAATTAAATGCCTGCATACAAGGACGTAACATGAAAAACTGAAGATTTCCAAGATGTATAGAAGTATGTGATTGTTTTAATGGTTCTAATGATGGTTTTAATGTTTTAATGTTCTGGTATTTCAGTTTTAAGCAATCGTGTAACAGTTTCTCTGCACAAAATAAGAAACCTAAATAGAAGAGGAAAATCTTGTACTCTATATATCTCTACACATCTCTGCAGTGTTGTGTGTGTGTGTGTCTCCTTGTAGGTATACGACTGAAATAGCTATATCTTTACCTTTACTCTACTTTCTCTCTGAAGTAATAAATGAAATTAATGTCTTTTCCTGTGATTTCACAAGTATTTTTGAACAAAAAGAGGCGGTTGTAAGGAAAATTGCTGGGAAAATAGAAGAAAGATGTAATGCCAGGTTACTTGTATGGCCATGAATGGCTAAAGTGCTCAGAATGACAAACCACTAATGCCAAAAAAAGCAAAATGCACAGTACTTTAATAACTGCTGCATTTAAGAATGTTCATGTTCAATATTAATGTTTTGATATATTATACAGAAAATTAGTACAGTTTGAAATATCTTATGTAAAGGAATTGGCACAATGGCAATGCAGTGTAACAGAATAATCTAAAATAACTTCTGTATTAATAACATCATATTGAAGTTTGCCCAATTAAAAAAAAAAAAAAGGCTAAATGCAAAAAGAGCTAAGATTCCAAAGCATAAATTGTGCTATTTATGTTCGTTAAGTATGATTTGAAATCCTGTCTTAGGGGCATCTTGCCTAACTGTATATCTCATGCTGCTCAGTAAATGAGAAGAGTATTGATTGGCATATGCTGCTTAAATCGATCACCTTGACAGCCAGAATTACAGTAATCTGTCAGTATTAATGACTATCTTTCAAGCCTTGATACCTCTCCTTTGCTTGTCTCGTCTTGCCTCAGTGTGTTTGAAGTGCATTTTCTTGAAACCTCTGGTTTTGTCAGGGTAGGTACTTTTGTAGGGTTTTTTGTCCCCTGAGTCCAATTTATTGGCTTGATCATGCAATTAGAGTTAAAATGCAACACCAGGGAGCAAAAGTAGGCAGTGTCCTGAGTAACAATTGGACCTCAGAGGTAGTGCAAGCCTGTTCTCAGCCATCATTTATTAGTTACCTGTTGAAAGAATAGGATTTTTTTGCAATGAATAATTCCAAAGCATCACTTTAAATGCCTTTGATTTTAGCCACTAGAGACTGATGATTGAGCCAACATTTGTGATAGGCTTTTTAACTCTTGCCTTAGTGTTTGTCATATAGATTCTTCAAATAACTGCTGGAGAAATACTTGTAGATGCGTGTACCAAGCTTCTGTGTTTGCTACATTTTCATGTAGTAAAAATAATTTCACAAAATTTCACTTGGTTTTCATGTATTTTTAATGTGAGGAGTAAATTGCAGCACGACATTGTATTGTTGATCACAACTCTTTGAGTATGATCATCCAGACAATTCCTAATCCACCAAGTGGTTCATCTGTCAAATCCATGTCTCTCAAATTTAGAGACAAGAATATCATATTGGACAGTGTCAGATGCTTTGCACAGATCCAGCTAGGTGACATCAGTTGCTCTTGGCTCATGTACCAGTGCTGTAACACTGTTGTAGAAGACCACCAGATTTGTGCATGATTTGCCCTTAGGACAGCCATGTTGGCTGTCTCAAATCACCGCCTTATTTCCCAAAGTGTCTTAGTATAGTTTCCAGAAAGATCTGCTCCATCACCTTTCCTGGCATTGAGATGAAGCTGCCAGGCCTGAAGCCCACATTAAAGGGGTACAGTTTAAGCACGTGGGTTTGATAATGCTGCTGTTATCACAAGATGTCTACAACATATTTCAGTCAGCAGTACAGCTTTATTTATTAGCTACTCTTCCCTCATGAAATGCATGAGACTCTCTTGAAAGTGGTAAAAACACGAAATTCCAAGTTAGCAAAACTGATTGACTGTAGTAATGTAGTTTTTTACTATTAATTGCACTTATAAAGACCTGAGTGCTCTGTTGATGTTGTAGATACTTATGGGGGAGACTCAAATCTTTTTGCAATGTTTGGAAAAATATATTCTAAATTTTTTTACTTCTGTGTTCTTTCATGAATATAATTTACTCATCTGAAGGAGAAATATTGGTTCTACTGATTTCTCAGCAAAATATGGGTAGGCATACGCTGGTGGCATTCTGTTTTAGAATAGAAGAAGGAGGGCAGTGAGCTATCCTAGAAAGCATTGACCTGCTTTATCAGCCTCCTAGAACTTCTGAGTCTGGATATGTCAGTGCAGATCCCTTGAGGGAAGGGAATTTTTCTTGTTACAACATATTTTCAAGGGAGGAAATTTTTGTATGTTGTGAGCTGAAAGTTAGTAGCAGAACCATTTTCGTTATAAAATGTGTTTTTAAAATCTATAAATCCCTTTAAAAAATGCAGGGGGAAGGCTACGAGTCTTTAAACTGGAATGAAAAAGATAAACTAATCCAATGTTACGCAGAGTTGATTGCCTTGTGTGTAACACAAAGTGACAGGTTTTTTGTTAATACCTACTTAACCTTATTAATTAATTAAACATTTTGGGTAACAAAAGCCCTTTGTTAAAATGTTAAGACTCTTGCCCCCTTAAGGTGTTAAAATTCATACAGATTTCTTTGATAGCTCTCAGAAGTCTATGAATAAAAGCCTGGAAAATTAAACAACTTTTCCTGACATTTCTAAGATGTAAAGAAAGAAATGTTTTTAAACTATTTAAGCCATGGTTTTATGTTGCAAAAAACAGCATTGTGTATTGATTTAATCCTTTTCACAAATTCACCCTCATAACAGATAAAGGATGTGCAAACAACTTGCAAGGTTTGTATGTTAGAACACAAAAGCCATGTATATATAAAAATAAGTATGTGGCATTCCATATGGTTGATTCTGATATTTAAATTGGTGGGAAATGTGGGAGATTATTTATAACAACCAAAACTGGTAAAACTGTAATGGTTGTGAGAGTGATGTTTTTGGGTGAGTTGAATAAGATATTGGCAAACTGTTTCTGCATCATTCTGCATATGGAAGTCAAAACAGTTGGGGCATGCTTTCTAGTGCCAGCAGAGGGATTAGAAGATCATAGGTACAAAAAAAAATAGATTAATAGAAACTAGCACATTGATTGGCTTCGTCCTCCTACAGGTCTGTATTTCAGTTACTGAAAAAGGGCTTGTATATAATATCTGGCAATTTGTGGAAATATCTAGTTGGAGATGGAATGTACTTCATGTAAAAATATTCACCAGGGTCAAAATTATAACAAAAAATATTATAGTTTATTCTGTATGTGCCATGTAGTAGAAAAATTGAATAAGCTAACATAAAGCAAGGATTAAAAGTTAGTGTTAGAGTAATTGGAGTTACCATATGGCAGTCCGAAGGACATGAGTCCTAATCATAGCCTGGCCAATCAAATTAATCTCAATATACTTTCTAGACATTGAGAAAATAGTTTAATTGTTGATTAACTGCACCTGAATAAATCCGTGGGTCGCAAATACATCTATCTCCTTCTGAATGCTTCTCCTCCCAAACACAGAAGAATGCATGCTATTAGAAAATCGTTTAATTTCAGCTTGCTAAACCATAGTTACCATCCATCTGTTCATGCCAATTGTGGAAAAAGGTCAGTTTTCAGCAAAGCCATGCATTTCACAGAAGGTATGTGAAGTGAAATTTCACAGGGGACATGATGGATCCTGATTCCTAGTGATAAACCTTAGGGGCCAGCAGAGTTGGCATATGGTTCAGCATGATACGAAGGCTTGGGTTCCCTGGCTTCACTTCTTTGGCGTGGAACTGATAAAACCTGGTATTAAGTATTGTTTCACTGGACACCAATCACGGGCAGCAGGAACTGCCCACTTAACTCTCTGTGGGAAGGAAGCCCAGGCTGTGTTCACAATAGTACCATTGTAGTGCTGCAGGCTGCTCTCAACAGCTTGACAGCATTAGGGAGGAGGGCGAAGGGGCTGCTTTGCTAATTGATGTTCAGAATATAAAAAGAGGGAAATAACTGAAAATCTTTATTTGTTTTCTTCATTTAAATAGAAGCCTGACTTTGAGTTTTTAAAATCATTCTTAAAATTGGCTTTACTACCCTCCAGAGAGGCTTATAAGTAGATTATTTGCTACTGGTACTGCAGAAACCCAAGGTGAAGAGAAAACATTCTCATCAACTATAAAATTTTTAAAAGGTAGTTGTGAAGTTCATTAAAGTACAGCTTTGAATTAATGACAGAATTTCTCATTTGAGAAGTTTCCTTTGTTATTAGTAGTGTGGAATGGCAAATGAACACATACCTGTATGTGCAGTCTTTTTACTGGACAGTATTTAATAATAATATAATTTTTATTTCTGTAATTTTTCAGTTTGGAGTGATTTCTTTGTGAAAAGGCATTTGCTGTTTTTCTCATCAATTAATATGTATATATATGCAGAGAAGGTATTTAAGGTAGAAATTTAAATACTTGAATGTATGAAAATAGTGAGCTTAAGCATTCATGCTAATACCAGAGAGTAGAGAATTAGTTTTGCTTCTGTATTCTTTACACCTATCAACCTTAATTACTTGAGTTAAAACTGATGTAATGCAGGATGTCAGAATGAAGATGAATCCCTCTCCCAACATCAGGAGTTAGTTTGTGGGGTTGCAGTTCCCCTCTGGCCTGTAGCATTGCACATTTGTGGCAGTCATCCCTTCAGCCCACAGGCTGACATCTCTAGTGGGTGTGTTTGGTGCAGTAGTCTCCAGTCCCGTGGCCGGTGGCCCTGCGCCTCCTCCTGCAAAGCCCCCGCTGCCAGGTGAGCGCTGCGGTCTGAGCGCAGGAGAGCCTGGAGCTGCCGCAGCTGTAATGGCCTTCAAAACAATTAGCACAACATACCTTATGGATTCATTGATTCCCAGCTTGGATACATTAGTAAGACAAATCCTCCCTGTAGGTTGGAGTGGGAATTCTGCCTGCATATGGGCTTCAGCACTGTTGTCTTCACTATTTTCGTGTTCATAGCCTATTATTAAAACGTGGATGAGTGCTGTACTTTTAAATACTGTCATTATTCTTCTAACCACCCAGCCAGAGTTACAGTGCTGAGGTATTCATCCCTCCCATCGTGCTAACCATTTGATCTGACTTTTTAAAATGCTAAAATGCAGTTCAGGGTTTGTAGAACTAACAACACACTATAAATGGCACCGAAACGAATACTTTCTGCTATATGTTTGTATTAGTATGCTCCTGCTATATTTCAAACAGATAATTCATTGAATGCCCATTCTTCCTCTTACTGCAGAGTAGATTATATTTAAGTCAAGATTAATGGATAGATTCTGATGTTAAAACCCAGTCTCTGAGCCTGTCGTTCCCTAGAGGCATATAGTGCATTAGTTTAAGCCAATGTGCTGCTTATCGTAGATACTCTGACACTGTCTTAAATGACAGTTTACTGTACTTTGTAGCTGCTTACTCTGATAATAAAATCACTATATTGTGTTCTTGATAATTACAATATTAAATAGAAACTTAATTGGATTACTGCACATTTAGATACAGATAGTTCTTAAGTAATTGTCCACTGTAAAATTTCTGATACTCATTTTTTCTCTCATGCAGTGTGTTCTATCAGAGTCTAAGCTTAATATGTAGTTCAGTCACCTCAGATGAAAAAGTGCTCAAAAGACATCTGCAGTGGGATTTTTTGGTGCAAAGGAATATCTTTTATCATATAGGTTTTTGCTTGAACCTTTGTTGATTTTTAAATCCTTCCATAAGATGTTCCTGTTTGCCAAAGTCCTTAAAATAAAACAACTGGGTTCTGCAGAGTTGAAGAATTTGATAAGTAGTCTTAATTCAGATCTTTTTTCCCTTAATTTTGAAATTCCTAGAAATCTGAGCATAATTTTTGTCATTTTTGCTGCCTAAGCAGATGAACAGAATTAGAATTCAGTAAATAGTTATTTTCATGTGATTATCTTAAAAAGAAGCCCAACTTTTTTATATAATTAGTTTTTTTATAGTTTATACTCTAAAGAATATACTGAAATGAAAATTTGTTTTAAGTTCAGTTCACTTGCACTTTAATTCTACATAAGCCTTCTGTAAAGGACCTTGGTGCAGAGTGGTTACATTTTTCATTTCATAATTGAGTGTTTTAAGTGGTTAAGCATAGTCCAAATTTTATCCAATTCCAGCTTGTGTTAATGGTGCTCCACTCACACTGCCTTAGCACCTGTTATGGATTTTGAGTCATCTGGCAGCCCGTGGGACTTAGATAAAGAAGTACCAGGTGTCCTGCCTGTCTCTTAATTGAGACGCAATGTAAACAATATAGACTTGGCAATATGGTTATAGAAATGGATTAAAGCCCAGCTTTGTCTGCGCTTCTGAATCACAGCTTTTTCTTCCTAGAAGATGTTATAAACCACTGATGAATTTAGTGAGCTGCAAGATTTTGTGGAACAACATAAAAGTAAACAATGCATCAAGGATTTTCCTAGTAGGACAATTTTGCAGAATGTTGAATGTGTTGAGTTTTTTAATGAAAATGGAAACATCAGTTAGAATTTCTTGCCGTAATTCAACAGTTTTGGAGCTGCTTACAGTGTAAAAATTAGGATTCTTACATAAACTCAGATAAAGTCAGTGCCTTACAATATGTAGTGTGTTAGTAAACTAGGCAGAAAACAATGCCATTTACTTGGAAACACTCAATGGCTGCAAATTTATCTAGCCTACACTTACCTTGCAGGACTTTTAACCATGGAGTAGATATAATGTAAATTATCTCCTTTAACTGTAAGATAAATAATCTTAAATAAAAAAACCTCCTCCAAATGACAAAAGTGCCTTATAACACTTAATTTATCACAGATTTATTTAACTGTTAAGTAGTATAAATATGTAAAAGTAATTTTCATTATATTTGTTCAAAGAATGATGCAACTATGTTTTGGAAACAAATATCAATACCTGGAATGATGGAATTAGTTTGTATAAATGTATCTATTATATATTCCCTTATTTTCTGCATGAAGAAATATACCTCAGAAATTGCCTCAAAAAGCCCTTTGCAGTTACAGCTTGAGTTGAAAAAGAATGTCATTAAATATGTTAGATAATACATTTTAGGCTTGCTTAAATTGTACAGTCTTGGTCTACTACTTGTTTTCCATATACATTCTCATTTTATTAGTTGGAATCTACATTAATTAGTAGATTGTAAGACATATATAACTTATTAAAATTATTGATTTTTGATAAGTAATGAAGCCCCTTCTGCAGTTTTAAAATGTTTTCACCAAATGCAAAATGCAAGTTTACTTTTGAAATACACTTTTCATTTCTCTGAGGTTTATGTTCTGTTTTTATGAGTAAGAAAATATATTTTTACATTTCATTGCAAAAGAGCTGTCTTGAAAAAGTGGTTCCACAGGAAAAAAACACCTTAAAAGACTATAAAATTTCTAATTCTTTCTTGCTTAGTAGTGTCAAGCGTAATAATTTTTTTCTTCTCTTTTACTTAAGTAAACTTGTGTGAGATATAAGGAGAATGAACTGAATTCTTCCTTATGAATCATTGGTGTTGTGGCTAAGTCCAGTTGTATGTGCAGAAGCTTCTTTCATTTACAGCATAGCTGTGTAAACAGATGCACCTAGCTAAATATTTATTTGCCATTTTCAGTATTGACAGTATTTAAGAAACACAAAAGAACCCAGACTGACTTTGAGATATCAAGGTAATTCAAGTAAACAGAAGATGCAGCTGAAAGAAAAAAAAATGTTTTATTTGTATACTGTGCAAACTAGATGTGGAAATTACTGAAATGCAATAAATAGGGAACACCATGATACCACTTCTACAGAGTCACTTTTCAGAATATTAGAGAACTTTAACTATTCCTCTCAGTTGATACTGATCACCCACCTACATACAGAATGCTGCTACTTGCAGGGCTTCCAGCACTGGATCAATAGCAGCCTGACTTACATCCTTAACTCTAAGAGCCAACAAAGACTACAAATTGCTGTGACTCAGTATGAGTTCAGCTGGTTTGACAACCACTGCACAGTCTCTTCTTTTAGAGTGAGACTTCCCAGAAAAAAAATTCCATTTCTGTGATGTGTGTAGGTTTTGTCTCGTCTTCCTGTAGAAGTCAAATTCTGCTGGGACTAAGTTTTCCTTTTAGCTTAAAACCTTAATCCTAACCTGTACTTGTTATCTTTATAGGGGAGGCCATTCTTCTTTCACACTTGATGTGAGGAATTGAAATTTGCTAGGAAAAATGGGCCAAATAAAATCAATTATTTCATCATTTTAAGTACCTCAAACTGTAGTTATTAATTCTGTGAGGTTTGCACCCCTTTTCAGGCCGGAAAGAAAAAACCTTAAAATCTTCTACCAACATGTGCTCTTCACTGTGCTTCACTGTTTATTTTTTTACTTTGGTTCCTAATATCCTAGGAGCATTTTTGTATGTTGACAATACAACAGATTTGGAGTTTTTTCCTATTAAAAATGGTGTGTGCTTCTAAATTTGCTGAGGGGGGAAATGTAGTAAACAAGAGAGTTCCTTCTTATATGGCTTTTCTTATTGTTAATCCCTTTAATGTGAATTGTATATATATGCAATTAAAAAGCTCTTGCAAGTGTCCATTGATCCTACAAGAAAGTATCACTGGGTGTAGGATTTTCATTTTCCAGATAAGGATGGAGCAGCAGTTCAGTTTCTGCTTGTCTTAAATTATTTTCCAAATGCCTGGCTAACAAAGTCATACTCTCCACCATCATATCAATATATATTGACTTCTTAGATGATTTTGCTAACAGTTGGAACTGCCAGGGATGCAGCTGTACATGTATTTCTGAGAGGAGTTTGTAATTTAACCTGGAAAAAAATCTATCTTGCTATTTAGAAATGCATGTTCTAGTTTTTTTTTCTAAGAGATGTTTCAAGGCAATCATTAAAACCCCGTCTTTTTTTCCTAGCTCTGGAACCAAAGCATCTCCATACCAATATACAGTTATGTCACGGTATACTACACATGTAAACTGCACATGTATACAAATACACGAGTATGAGGAATGAAGGTTTATGAATAAAGTTTTCATGAAAGTGTCTTACTTTGACACTGCTAAAATAAGTTCTTTGTTTCGTAAAATAAGACCTCAATCACAGGAAACATACATGCTCATCTGTAAAGTCTAATTATTATGGTACTTTCTTGGGAGAGGAGAGCCTCTGGTTTCCAGTCTGTGCTTGGAAAGAATTTGTTATCAAATGGTAGAATTTGGTAGAATTTCTTCTCCAGCCCATTTGAGAATCTAACAGTCATTCTGGTAATAGATTACATAGTTGTGAAGTGCTATATCCTTAAATAAGGTCTTGGAAATCTTATTCCATGTTTAAACTATTTTTTTCTTCATTTTTTCCAGCCTCAGGTTAATGTCGTTTTATGATTGGTATTCCGTCCATGACTGTAGCAGCAATCATCATCCACTCCTTAACTAAAAAATACTAGATAGATTTATTTTAATGCCTTTTAGTCAGCTGTAAAACTGAGAAGTGTGAAGAAGAATGGAAAGAAAATGTGTAGTCAGAATGACACAGTAAATTGTAAAAAATCAATAATCATACCAAAGGGAGAGTTTGTGGGGGGGATTTTTTGTGGACACTTGCTACACATAAGCCACACAGAAGAAAGTACAAAAGTACCTTTCCAAAAATGTCCAAATTAGTGAGAGTGACTGCATTAGCTGACTGGAGGTGAGTGGTTTTGGTAAAATGGATGGAATAGGTCTGGACTATAAAGTTCAAATTAGCAGCCTGCATTTGCACTAGGGAGCGGCAGACTGATGGCAGTATCTGAGAGAATGCACCATCTAAGTAGTATATCCAGAAAGTGGATTCTGCAGTGCTCTGAGTAGATTATAAAAGGATTAAAAATGCATTTATTTAGGCCAGAGAAAAGGATATGGCAGTAACTGAGATGTGAGGTAAGAGCCTAGGTAATTTGTTCACACAGATTGCTAGAAAAAGTTTTAGCTTAGATTATGCATACTCTGCAAGATGTAGATGTATTTTGCTGTAGGAATCTAAAACTTGGAAATTATACAGTCAACAGAGATGGAGAGGTATTAGGTGAAGACATGAAATGATGGTTTTCAGAAGGACTGGGCACAAGTAGGTGATCTGACAACCAGGCTTTCAGTGCTTGTTCCCAAGTGCAAGTCAACAGGTCTAATAATGGAAAGTGTTTTCAAATAATAGATCATAGTAGATCTTATCAAGTAATTATTAATAGGAACAATTACAGATTTAGAGAATAAGTAAAAGGGATCATAATGTAAATTAAATATTAGCTGGAATGACTACAACCTGGGTGACCTAGAAAGATACAATTCCTGGTTATTTTCTGGTACTGATTCTATTTTTCAGAACAAATTCTTTTGAGAAACTATAATGAAGTAATTAGATTTTTTTTGTTATGCTTTTTGCAGTATGCATATGCAAGTTTTTAGCTGACACATTTGGGCAAGTGCCTGCATAATTAATGTATATCATACATTCTTATTCATTCTGTTTTGTTCCAGTTAGCACCTTCTTCAGAATACTGTTAAAGTGTTTTGTCTTTCTCCATTGGTTTGTCTGTGCATCCTTCCCATTCCGTCTTAATTGCTGATGCCAGTGGCAACATCCACTCAGTAAGAATACAGCTTGCATTGTCCTGTTATTACTAGCCATTGAGTTTGTATGTGCCACTCAATCTGTAAGTGCTAATAAGTCTTTCCTAGAGAGCAGTGTTTTAAAGAAATAAATGTCTAGCCTATTAGAAGTAATGTAGAAATTAGCTACCATGGGTTTATGGTCACTCTTGCAGGCAGTTGCCTTCAGATACAGTGTAGAACTAGATTATCTCAGCTGCAAAAGCATATAGAATTGGAGTTTCAAAATTACTAGGATGTTCTGAAAATTTAAATTAATATAAAAGAAGATAAAAGTATCTCATCTATGCAGTCTCTAATACAGAAACAGAGTTCTGAGTAGAGAGTGTAATTTTTTAGTGCAGAGTAGAGCAAGCTTTGGACCTGGCATTTGCCTCAGATTTTTTTTGTTTTAAGGTGGGTTATGTTTTTAACAAGCTGCAGATGGTTTTGGGGATTGTTAGGATGAGCAGCAACCCAGCTAGCTGAATTACTTTTCTCTGGGTGTACTAAGTGTGCATTTGAATTAGACTTCTAGAACTGATATAAGCATATCTTCTTCACTCTGTAACAAAAACATCATTATCATCCTCAGTCAGCATCTATCTCAAGACTTCTGTACTTGGTTAGGAGATTGTACCAAGACTAAAGAAAAAGAATGTCCTTGTTATGTTCAAAGCAGTAACTTTCCTTAATTTTGCCTTATTTATGTATAAGCTTTGGATATAATAGCATAAACTAAAAGGTTTCCTTTAGAGACCTCTGAAAGTAGAGCATTTTAAAAGCAAGTAGGTGTCTCTACCCTACTTTTTCATGAAACGTTTTACCCATTCAAGCAGACTTTTAAAAACAGCTTGTTTTGATAGCAGCCTGTTCTCCTGTGGGCCTTCAGCCTTTGCTTCCTGGCAGCACCTTTGGTGCGAAAAGAGAGTGATCAATTGGGAGACTATCAGTGCCAGCATGCATAGAGTGATAAGTTAACACACCACTGGGAATTTCTAGGGCCCACCAAGATACTTCACTTCTAATGTGCTAACAAGCTCATTTTTCTACCTCTTGCCTCTTCAGTTATTTTTTTTTTCTCCGAAGAGCTTAGAAGTTGAGTGCATCAGGCATAATGAAAAGCTCTGTAGGAGGGAGAAGCAATAACCCCATTTTTCCCTTTTCAGCCAAATAGAAAATTAGTTTCTGGTAATACACAAAGGCCAGTATTTTTTGTGCAAGGGGCACTGCTGTGAATCAAAGGACTCTATTAACTGCAGAAAATTCAGCAGCTGTGAATCTCCCCCAATGAAAAAAAAAAGTGCTTTTCAACAAGTTGTGAGATACGTAGTATTATTTAGACTTCAACCATCAGTTTCATCCTCTACCACTTATACATAGCCTCTTAAAAACTGTGCTATATTACTGTCCTCTGTTCAGGCTCAATACTGTGTTTATCTCCCAACCTAAGAATTGTTACAATGGGAGATTTTTATATTTTCTCTTGTCCCAGTGCTTCTATTATAGCTTCTCCAAACTGAGGCTTCTGCTGTCTCTGGATTCAGAAGGAATTCAGAGCACAGATTTTGGAGGGAAAATTGTTTCCCAGTTTCACTGTGTAACCAAGTTATGGTCTAAGGAAATATGATAGAAATCATTTTATTCACTGAAACTTGTTTCTAGATAATATATTCTCGATATTTTTTCATATTTAGATATATTTTACACTAAAATCTTCTGTAAATATTGTACAGAAAAAATGGCAAAAAAAAATTGAGTAGGAAAAGTTTTGTAATTGTAGAAGTGTAGTTTTGTATGATAATATGAAGATTATTGTTTCCAACTTCCATTGGGTGTTGGGAACTTTATTGCTTATCATAACTGAAAATAGTATCATTATTTATTTTAAATGTTATCATTAGTAATTAAAAATGCTTGTCACATGTAATACAATTTTTATGTTTGGATTGCTAAAAAATATGTGCTATGTGAGTATTATCTCCATTTCACAGATGGTGAAATTGAGTCAGAAAGATAGTTTCCTCACTGTCCCTGATTCCCCCAAAAAGAGCAGCAGACCTGAAATCAGACCCCAGAATTTTAAAGAAACCTATTATGAGTGCATTCCTCCACAGCATGCTGATTTGTTTGGGGTACTTTTTTGGAAAACAGAACTATGTAAGGAGAAAATGATCTCATTATCTGAAAATAAAATAGGAAAAACAAAGTGGACACAAGTGTAAATGTCAAGGAAAATTTCTGATCATTCAGTGTTTGTGTAAGATAACTGGAGAAGGTTTCCCTCATTCAACCATACTGAGTCCAGCTGGAGGACTCTGAAAGTTGTGTGAGAAAAGGTTAACTGATTTCTCAGTTCAGCAACTATACAACATGAAATCAGCATGGTAGTTTTTCTTGATAATTGTATGTTGCTGCCTGCTGCTCTACATTTTGACAGCCATTTCCATAGTTGCTTTCATGAACAGCAGAAATATTCTCTCTTTTTCTCGCTCTCTCTGTGCTAACAGCACAATCGGGCCTGCTGGAACAGGAAGCCTGGAGAGGGTTCTTCAAAAACAACAACACTTCAAGATACCAGTCTCTTGTCAGTAATATTAGAAGGGGAGAACACAGGAAAAAAGAAGTACAGTATTTTACTGTCAGTGCCCTGCCAACACTCTGTTAACCAGTATTTCGGGGTCCTGTGGATTCTTTACAGATATTTTTGATTATTTTAATGACATAATTGACAAGGTGTTTTTCCCAATTCTAAAATTTCACTATATTTGTCTTAAATGTCTGAGTGTTAAGGGATTATGAAAGCAGTTTATTATGGAAAAGTGCAAAGTCATTTAGTTTGTAAATGCTACGGTATGTTTCATGCTACACCTCGTAAAAATTGAAATGTTTTTTATTGAATAGTGACCAGAATACAGGCAAATTAGTTACTTAAGAGAGTACTTAAGTTGTTGTTGTTGTTGTTGTTGTTTGTAAACAATTTCAGGAAGTTCTGCATCAGAATTATAGTTGAACTGTAAGATTTACATTAATCCTGTTTATCTTACACTTAATATTATGTCAATGCATTGGGCAATATCGCAGTCATATAAAGAATTAAAAATAAGTGCATAAAGTCACTGAAATGCATTATATGTATTTAACAAAAACAAGAATTCTGCATTACTAAGCACTGATATTTAGAAGTTACAATACATTATATAAATTTATCCTTAATTCTTGGCTAACTCAGTTATGAGGAGAGAGCACGATACCTGCAAACAATTGTTCAACATCATCTAGAGCCTACAACATTTGAAGATTTTGCTGCTCAGGTTTTCTGTCCAGCACCTTATCACCATTTGCCCTCAGAGACGGGTAAGAAGTAACAAACGTTTCTTACAAAGTCTTATTTGAAATGCAGTATCCTTACTTATAAAGACTAAAAATTCAGACCTTTACACATCATGAAGAGTTACCATTAACTGGAAATAACATTCATGCTTGAGAACATGGGCAAAGTTGACTTTAAATCTTTACTCTGTTTTCTTGCATCAAGAGCCAATGCCTGGCATTAAGATTTGGCAAGATGCTTTAATATAGCAACCAGATCTTGTATTTTTACAGCAAATTTTATCACAATCCCCTGTATAAAGTCTGCTTGGAAACGTTGGTACTGTCATCTAGGCTAGTTCAGGTAGAAATGTTTTTAAGTGCACCTGCCTCCTTGAAAAGTTTCAAGGCTCACAACTTTTTTAGAATGTAAAGTTTTAAACTGAAAATCTGAGCCTCGCAATCTTAATTTTTGTTCTCGGGTTATTAGTCACAAAGTTGGTTTTAAGGTAATTTTTACTTCCCAGTAAAATACCTATTTTATAAGAGGATACTGCATTTTTTGTTACTAATAAGAAAATCGGTAAAAGAAATTGAGTAACTCAAGGCCTTCCTGTTCTGACATTTCTTGAACTCCTTATGATTATTTCATTATTTTATTTCCCCTCTTTTTAGATCATTAAATATCAGTTCTGTTTATCTGAAGGTAAGACAAATTGTCCAAAAAAACCCTTTGTTCCTCTTACTTTTACTAGAGCACTTAGCTTGTAACCAAATTGTATGCAAACTTTCCTTGTTGCCCTTGTTCACACTAAAAAGAATTTCACACTGATTGAGAAATGACCACTACATCTTCTAAAAGTTTTAGTCTTTTACTAACCTCAGGTCTGCATGAAGCACTAACACTGGTTCTGGGATTAAGGTAACTAATGATAGAGACAGTTGTTGAAGTAACACTTTATTGTGTTGACCTTTGTTTCTCAGCATGAACAAGTAGTACTGGATGGCAGTGGTGTGTTTTGTACCCTGTACTGTCTTTCATTGATGTTGTAAGACATTCTGCAGTGATAACCTAGGAGAGATGGAGAAGAAGAATGTGTAACACTTGAAATCCCCTGTTCAAAAAAAACCCTTATTTAATGGTAATCAAAGATCTTCCATGAAAAACCTGTAAATCTAAATGAAATAAATTTTGTAAGAATAGTTTGACAAGTTGTTATCTGAAAATTTGTTTCTCAATTCCAAAATATATACAGAAATCAATTCTGAATTATACAAGAATTATGGTAGGACTGCAGAAAGAATGACTGAGAGACGTTAAAATGTTGAGGCTACTTTACTTTAAAATACAAACAATAACTAGAAATGGGGTGCAGTTTCAAAGTATAAGTGATATAATTATGCTAGAGGAAATAGTTGAGACCAAAGGTAAACAAAATTAAAAGTAATTTAATTAAAGCAGTATAAAAATTAGTAACATAATTTTAAGTATGAAAACATTTGAATAGGAAAAATCTGCAACCAGAAACATTAAAAACAATAACCAGGGATATCAGTCCTTGCCACATTTCCTGTCAAGGGACCTAGTGAATATTCAGTACTGGGCACTTTTGTATGGCTAGTATATATTCTATTTTCTAGTACACTTGTTGAAGCTCTGCATATTCCTTTTCAGAAGTCTCATTCCAAGCTAAGTCATTCTGTCCTCTTCCTCTAATGCATTCTTTCAGGGTGAAGGAAGGCTGCTTTTCTGTGCTAGTTTGGTGCATACACTTCTCTACAGTGGCAATTCCTGTATTATTTTAAAATTGGTATTCTCTAGCATGATCTGAAATGAGGTTATTATTTTTTAGAAACTTGATTTTAACTCAACCTTTCTTTCAAAGTTAATAATTTTCTGTAGGAATCTCATTAATAGGAGTTAGTGATGTGTTTCACATCTGCACACATGCATATGTGTGTCTGCATACCACGAAATACGATGTCCTGTCCTGGGAGCCACATTCTTCTGGACCTTGCATTGTGCAGTGGAAGTGACCGAGAGAGACTCCAGTGTCAGGAGCAGCCAGCAGCTCCCCAGGACAGACCTGCAGCACAGTGTGACCCAGTGTCAGAGTCAATCAACCTGGCCCCACATCTGCCTGACTCTGAGCTGACATTTCAGCCAAGGGAAGCTGGGGTTGCTCTGGCAGTCCTGCTTGTAGCCTGATCCCTGTTCAATCTAGGGCTCCTGGAACTCTGATTCTCAGCTCCAGGACAGAGTGCCAGGAGCAGCACCAGACCACCTGCCTCCAAGCTGACTCTAGAGGGCACAAATCCTACAGCTTGAGGCAGGTATAAAATAACACTGCAGTCACCTGCCCGAAAGGTTACCCCGGGGCTTGGGGTTAGCCTGGAAACCACTGGTTTCCAGTTCTAGCAGAGGCAGACCTGCAAGTTATGTTTCTGCAGATGACACAAATTTCTGATGGACTGTGATCCCAAGGAAGAGCTCACCAGCAGTGCTATTGAAAAAATAGATACCCCTAAATTTCCCAGACCCCTGCAGAAGGTGAATTTCTTAAAAGAGGTACAGAGCACTGAACTGTGCCAGGATTACACACAGGAGTGGTGCTGGAGTCCTGCCTGGGAATCCATATGCGTTCATCACCCTCAAGATGGCTCAGACAAAACCTTGCAGGCTCCCAGCCAGATGTATCCATGTCATCTGAAAATTTCTAGCCAGCTTCTAAAAATACATCACATTTTTTAAATACAAAATATTTCATTTATGTATGGGGCTTCTTTTAATAAAAAATGATTGACCATAGGATACTAAAAAAAATCCGCATTCTAGATTTTATAGACTTAATTCTTTTATTGGATCAGGATCTTCATGAGTACAGCTTCTGAATATGTTTAATTTTATAAAGTACTCTATAGATTTTTTCATCTAAGAAAGATCTTAGAAACTGTGAGGCTGCTATAACCCATCACCAGGTGTTACCATTTTGTTGTTGTTGTGATCCCGCTGGCCATTTTTTTTTCACTTGAGCTTTAAAAATCAGAGCAGATAGAGAACATTCAGTAACAAATTGTTTTCTCAGACGGGCTTATTTTTTCAAAGGCTCAGGCATCAGCAAAAGCTATTTCCTTCTTTATTGGGACTGCTCTTCAGTAAAATGCTTTACAAAACATGCTGTTTTATCTAGAAGCTTAGTTTGCCCTGTCAAAATATCTGACAACTCCACCTTCCCATGTGTAGGAACCTGACTAGTGTAGTGAAAGTGTACATTTAAAGAAATTGAGATTTACCTGTATTTAATCACAGAATGCAATTTGGTTGCCTCTGTGTTTTTTACCTTGTGCTGTTTCTGTTACACTGAGTAACTGCAAATACTCTGCTAAACAGAGTAACTCGTCCTATGCAGATATTGAGTGAACCAGATCTCTGTGACACCAGAATAGGTTGAGGGAACTGTCAATGATGAGCTCAATTATATTGAAGTGCATATTGACCTCATGATGCTAAGATTCTGATCTTTAAAATGTACTCGTGTCTTTGGTTCGTTTTTTCTGTCTTCTTTTGTTCCCTTTCTTTCTACTAAGACTAGTACCTTATTACAGTAAATTTCTAAAGAAGAGGCCCCTCTACATTCATCATAGTATATTCCTTGTGACAAAAGTGTCAGGCTTTTTGCTCCCAACAATCATTCCTGTATTTTCAGGCCTGCATTCAGAACAGTTCTGCTGCCCCACTCCCAAAGTAAGTGGGGTCGCCACCATACAGTCAGGAAAGCAGGGGAATGTAGAGGTAATGATGCTTCAGCCTTGCACAATTAAAAATTGAGTTCAAGAGCTTATATTTTCTTCTGCTGCTTCCTTGGTGTGAAACATTGAAACAAACAATCTTTTTGGCCCTGTACCACCCCTTCACAGATAAGAATGATGGTGCTTTTTAGAAAGATCTGGGACACACTTGGTGGTAGTGGTTTATGATTGGAAGTGAAGCTGAAACACAGAAGTGAGGGCTCTGTGTCTGGCAGGGCCGGAAGAATTTCATATTATTCTTTCTCCAGTCCAAACTTAAGACTCTTTTTTTATTCCAAATCAGAGCAAAACTTCATGCCATTTTCCAAAGAATTCATATTGAAGTGGCTAAAGCTGAAAGCTTACACATTTCTGAACTACTGTCCTAAAGTCAACCACTTGGGTGAAGGAACACCCAACACTTTGAGATGATAAATTCATTGTAGACTGTTAGAAACCCAAACAGGTCAACTTTCTACATTTAATGGAAGGGGTCTACTGAAAAAAAATAGTATGATTATTCAATTAAAAAGCACCCCATGCATACACACAAGGAGACAAATTAAATTTTAATCCTAACATTTCCTTGTTTTTTTAATATTTTACTTTACTTTCTTGTGACATTTGCCTTGTGTAATTACTTCCATTTTTGTCTTAAAGTATAGGGCAAAACAGAATTTCTGTAACACTGATTAACAGCCCCGGGATACATAAGCAAACTGCAACCTCTAGAACCACAACATTCTGCAGACTGAGATAGGACAGTAGTTTTTAGGAATGGTAAGCTCTCTTAGCTCTGCCTCAGTCTCCACTAGTGGAAAGATTGGGAGTTTTGCCAGTGGGTTTCACTGTTATTTGACAGAGAGAAGTAGGCTTACCTAACACACATGGTTTCAGCTAGGTTCTGGAGAGCGTTCTTTACAGGACATGGACTTGGCTGCTGTTTTGCTATAAACTTGATCTTTTCTTGCTATGTTCTTTCTCATTCCTCTTAGTTCTTTCTCTTCTACCCAGTTCTGGTCTCCCAGGTCTTTAGACCATCTCTTCCCCACCTTTTTGCCTTGCTTTGCAGCTGCTTTTGCAGTCCTTCTACATCTGCTTCTCGCTTCCTTTCCACATTTCACAAAATTAGTGAGAGACTTAATTGAGTTGATTCTGGCAAGGCTGCTGAGCATGACAGACAACTTGGCCAGATCTGGACTGAAATTTGTAAGAGTGGTGAAGGGCACGGGCTTTACAAAAGTGATTGTCCTCTTCCCTGAAGGTCAGGTGGGACATGCTGAAGTATCTCAGAAGACCATCAAAATTTACCAACATGCACCAATTATATTTTCCCCTGTGGTCATTCACAGCACTCAGGGCAGTGTTGATCCAGACAGCAAGGTGTGATAAAGCCAGAAGAACTGAGAGTAGTCTTACTATGCAGCACCTTTTCAGTCTTCTCCTTGGTGAATTTTTCATCTTTGAAAGTCAGAATTGATGCACAAGATTAGTCATGGCAGTGCATATGTTATGATACCTTCAGATTCCTCCACCTCACCTCACTTCTAATTTAGTCTGTGTGTAGTTAGGATTCAGTTTTAGATTTAAATAGCTAATTTCTGAGTCAAATAACCAACACACTATCATTAGAAGATTCTAAATTTTTCAAATGGAGTGTGAAAATGTCACATTTCAACTTTGTTGACCCACCTCCTTGTTCAGAAGCAATTGAAATAGCTTTGCAATATGGCCCCAAAATAACATAGCTGATCAGGCTATTGTATTTGTCACTTGTCAAACCTAAGAGGAGAAAAATATGGATCACTTCCTGATGTTTTCTGCCTCTTAAAAATCCAAAGACATCTATTTCATTTATTTTGTAGAACTCTGGCCTCACATCATTTGTCCATAAAGCCTTCACATGTAACCCTATTTTTATATTTTTGATAACTAAATATTTTGTTGTTGTGGTTTAAAAATGGTGATTTCCAATTCAGTAAATTGGAATTTTACCCCAAACCATGTGCTGCTTGATCACTCCCACTCCCCTTAGTGGGCTGGAGAGGAGGACTGGAGACATTAAAGGCATGGGTTGAGATAACAATTTACTGGAAATAGTAATAAGATAAGAAAATGAACAGCAGCAACGACAACATCAATACTAATGACAGAAGGTACAAGAAAGAGGAAACAATTCCCACAGACACAAACACACCCCATCCCTAACAATGCCCAGCTGTTCCTTCTGCCATGCCACAGCAATCTGGGAGCGAGCCCTTCCCCCGTCCCTGGAAAATGACACAAAGTTGCATAGAATAATTGATGTGTCCTGGCCATGCTGCCTTCTGGCTACTGCAAAGATCAACCAGGACATTTTTAGCCCCTTATTCTCTACCATCTCCATCATGCCCGGATCCTACAGCTTCCAGCTATATACATCTATCTTCATATATACAAAAGCATGAGTATCATTTCCATAGTCAATGACCATCCCTCCAAGGTGTCTGTTGACTTCCTTTAGTCAATGGCTGTGGGTTCAGTCCATCCTAGATGTCTTCCAGAGCAGGAGGGCTGGTGTGCTGTCAGGTTTCAAGCTGCACCAGGAGCTCACAATTGGAGCAGTTCATGCTCACTGTCCATGGTAGTTCTGGCATACAGTGGTAGTGTCATTCAGCAACCACTTTTGTACAATTCAACATTACAGACTGTTCTAACCCAAAAAATCAAATTCACTGGAGGTACACATTGTGTTTCCCTGTCCCAGGTGCACCCAGGTCCTTGAGCAAAAACAATCCCATGGATGGGTTTGCCTTTGCTTGAGACAGGATTAATCCAAACTGTCTTCATAACACATTTTTCATATTTCCACAGGGACTTTATATCCTTCTGCAGTACACTGAGGATTTGATTGGGCAGGGCAAGCAAGGTAGGTCCTCTGGTGTTAACTAACCAGGGGGCCTTTGCTAAATGCAGATCTCAGTGTTGAGGGTCTCACCACCCATTACTTTCAATGTGGTTTTTAACAGTCCACTGTACCCAGAGACTGGTGCAGGACAGGGAATATCATGCACCCACTCAGTATCATACTGGCCCAGGTGTCCATGAGGATATTTTTGAAATGAGTCCCATTGTCCAGCTCTGTTCTTTTGAGGTTGCTTTGTCACCACACAAGCTGCTTTTCAAAGATGGTGTTCTTGGCAGTGATGTGTGGCACAGGGTACATCTCCAGCCATCCCGTGGTTGTCTCCACCATTGTCAGCACATAGCACTTGCCTAGGCAGATCTGTGGGAATGTGATGTGATTGATCTGCCAGTCCTCCTCACATTTATATTTCAACCCTCGTCCCCCACACCAAAGAGGCTTTACCCATTTAGCCTGGCCAACTGCAGTGCATGTTTCACAGTCATGGATAACCTGGGATATAGTGTCCACTTCTCAGTCACAAGCCCATCTAGATGTTGTATCTCTTCCCTGATGACCTGAGGTGTTCCAGGCCCACCCCTATAATAACTCACCCTTATATTCCAGTCCAGATCCACCTGAGACACTTTGATCTTGGCAGCCTGATCCACCTGTCCATTGTTGCAATGTTCTTCAGTATCCCAACTCCAGCCCCTCCATATAATCAGCTACCAGAAAATGAGAAAGGATACACTCTCTTCACTGATGGTTCCTAACATTTTGTAGGGATACATCAAAAATGGAAGGATGATGTATGGAGTCCTACTTGGCGAGTCACAGAAGCTATTGAGGGACAAGGTGGATCAAGTCAGGGTGCAGAGCTTGAAAGCCATCCAGCTGTCCTCAGGTGTCACTGAATGAGAGGAATGGCCAGCACTCTGCTTCTACACTGACTCATGCGTGGTGGCAAATGCTCTGTGAGGGTGGCTACAACGGTGTAAAAAGAGTGGTTGGCAGAAGGAAACGACCTGGGCCACTCTACTGTGGCAAGACATCACTGCCTGGGTAGAGAAAGTTGGCTGTAAAAGTAAATCATGTAGATGTACAAACATCTTCTGTATTGTTCCTCTCTGGAGCTGCCACAGCATTCTCCTTGCAAATATTCTGTCACTTTATCAGGGTAGTGTGTAGTGTAGGTGAACTGCTAAACCATTGGAGCAGAAAATTTCCCCAAAAACTGGCCCATTCTCCCACCCTCTATACTACTCATGACAATCCACCCTCAGGGCAGATCTCTGAATGACCTTCCTAGGAATTTCTGCCCTGACTAAGTATGGTGTAGACTGAGGAGACATGGCAAACTTAGCAACATGAATATACTTTCCTTAACATCCAGCAAGAATTCAAAATTCACAAAAGCTGTTTTATCAGGTCTGAAGGAGAAAGAGGGGGTGAAAAGCTGGGGAAAGTCATCCCCCCTGTTCTTCCCACAGACTATGATTGTTAATGGATTTCCAGAGCTAGTGCCTGAGTAAGGATAGGAGAGAAACACTGAAAACACATCCCACATTACCTTCATTGCCCTTACAAAGCAATCCTGATCCCTCTCCGTGCTCTGAAAAAGATCACCATTATGAGCACATAGTGGATATACAAAAACATGTACAGAGTTAGGTACCACACTCACATGGAGCAGGCCAGGCAACACTGTGACCAGTAGGTCTGGATCTAGACAACAAATCAAATCAGATTAGATCAAATTTGTTTTCAACTCACTCTGGGTAGATCTTGTTATCTCAACCCTTCGTGCCTCACACTGGGCACCAAAGAAGGCTGTTGTGTTTTAGGAATGGTATTCTCCAATTCCATGTTCCCACTGACATCATGTGCTGCTCCATCACTCCCCTTCTCTTTGGCAGGCTGGAGAGGAGAATTGGAGGCATAAAAGGTAAAAAGCTCAAGAGATAAGAACAATTTTTACTGGAAACATCAATGAGATAACACACAGTAACAACGGTGCTAATGACAGAGGGTACAAGAAAGAGATGAACAATTTAATGTAGGAGGCAAATCCCCCCACAATAATACCCAACCACTCCGCCTCACTACACTGACCCAGAAGTGAGCCCTTCCCCAGAAAATGACACAAGCTGGTGTAGAATAACCTCCAGGTCCTAGCCATACCCTCTCCTGGCTACTGCAAAAATTACCCTGTCCTGACCAGAACCAGGACAATTGTGGAGAGAGATAAAGATAATAACATTTTATACTGAAAAATTTAAAACTCTGAAGGGGAAGCAAAACCTGCAAAATTTTTATATACCGTATTTAATATCCACATGTGTGTATGAGCGTATGTATGTATATAGATGCTTATCTAAAATCCAAAGAAATTTACTTACTAATTAATCTGTTAATTTCTGTCAGACTTTAAATATATTGTAAGTGCTGTTATTCTTCACTCTTCTGGTGTGGTATGTTCAGATGTGAAAATCACTTCACATGACTTCTGTTCTTCAATACCTCTAAGTTTCTTTTAAAAAAAATGTGATTATATGTGAATCTGTGCTCTTGTCCACAGGAATTAGAAACAAAATTTTAAACTACAACTGGAATAATACTTTTACTGAAATAATGGGGCAGACTGAGGTTTGCTGCTTTTGCTTCTTTGCATGATTTCAGGAGTCTCATGTTAAGACTGGCTATAATTCTAATGTATTCAGTACTGTGAAACAGCTGGAGAGCAGAAGCCATATGTTGAGTTGCCATTTGTTTTTCCTTCTCAGTTATGTGTATGTGTGTGAGTATTTAGCTGTTTTCACTGATGTTAAGCAAGCATTTCAGACAGTGTTTAGGATGTATCTCAGTTGCTATTAATAAGGTTGTTGGATCTGGATAATGTCATAGAATTCTTTTCTTTCTCTCTCCCTTCCTTTTTTTTCTTGTAATGCTTAGTTGGTAAGTATGATGCCGTATTTCAGAGCTGTTGCTTCATTGCACATAACTAACTCATCACTCTCTTTAACCTGTAGCATGAGCAGCAATTGCATAATGAAATTCGAAATTCCGTTTTCTGTGCTCATCTGTTAATACCCTTCAATCTCTGCGGTTCGTGTCTCATGTCTCACACCTGTTATCTTTTATCTTTTCTCCTCCCCCTTCCTCACTTCTTTCCACTCCTCCTTCCTCATCACTTCTTCATTCTCAACAAAGAAAGAAATGCTGTGATATTTCTTCTCCTTCCAAAACCTCCACTAGAAAGCATTGGCCACATCAAGGTAAAGGGCAAAGGCTTGAAACGGAAGGTCTTTCACGCTAGCTGTGAATGGTATGCTGTGCAAAACAACAACGGTTATTTTCTGTTCTCTAATTTCCACCATTTGAAATGCTTTAATTTCTTGTAAAATCAGAACAAGATAGAATTTCAGAAAATGCAAATGCATGTTTCCCTGCCTGCCTTTTTCTATAAGGCACAGTGAGTCAGGCATTATCACGCTTTTCCAGATTGTTTGGCAGTGAAGTACCTAGTTCATGAACAAAATTACTGTCGCCAGCTGGGGAACAAATAACAGCCCTTTCTCTCAGCCCTGTCACTCTGATGGGTCGTGTCAGTTTGAAGATAGAAAGTACTGTGCTGTTGCTCTGGAGCAGGCAGGTGAGGGACCAGGCAAGAACAGCCAGGTTGCTAAATACCACAGGTTTAGGACAATCTTTTAAATTTGCTCCAAGACTTCTTACCTTATGACCTCATTTGATTTTAGAGGAATCTTTCAAAATAAATCATGACCAGTTTTTGAATGATTTTTTTCTGTGAAATGTATACTGAGGTTAGAGAGATCTTCAGTTCTGATTATTCCATTATTATTTTAAAGAATTACCAGTAATAGCATGATGTGGAAGAAATAGCAAGTGATTTCTGGCTTACTGCAGTCTGCAGGGGTTTCCCCATTGACACCTGCAGGACCAGGCTTCTATCTCTAAATTATATGGGTTAGGAGCCTTCAGAGGCAGCTGAGGCAGTTGAGTTCAATCACTCTGTCAGTCTCTGTAAATGGCTAATGAAAATGCAGTTTAGTTTTATGGATGGGAGTTCATAGTATTAATTTTCTTTACCATGGGATGGAGAATGTAGCTTTAATTTAATGTTTTCTCCTTTTCCTTTTGTACCTCTATAGAAGAAGGCTTGGAGACAGGCTGTTTGTAGGAAAGAGCCTTGTCCTTTGTAGTGAGGACTCTGGGGCCACTGGAGCTACGGCTCTGGGCACTGGGCAAATGAATTACGTATCATTGTCTCAAATTCATCTTGTTCCTTTTACAAAGAAACGTTAACATATAGTGCATCCAGTTAGTACAATCTGTTCAAGCTTCTGCCTTGTGGGCC
This sequence comes from Thryothorus ludovicianus, assembly GCA_013397245.1. Taxonomy (NCBI): domain Eukaryota; kingdom Metazoa; phylum Chordata; class Aves; order Passeriformes; family Certhiidae; genus Thryothorus; species Thryothorus ludovicianus. The sequence goes on from VZTB01002135.1 coordinate 30,960, forward strand.
CTGTAGGAATTTGCCTTTTGAAGCACCAACTAAAGTTGGTATGGGAGAAGATGTTTTATTCTCTCAGTTGGCCCCCAATTCGCTCCACCTCTTCAGCAGCATTCCTAGAGTTCCCTTCATGTGCAATGAGCTGTTAACTTTCATGTTCTCATTAAAGACTGGATTCTTCTGGGTTGTGGTTTGACTAATGATTCTCCATCCCTGCAAGGGAACTGGAGCTGTTTGTTTTCCTGGTTAGCAGGAGAACGTTGCCCACTTCAGTGCTGCCTCAGTTGCTCAGAGCGAGGGGGTTCTGCAGTCCCATAGCTCAGTAATTTCTGGAATCATCTTTTCTTTAGGCTTGGATTTGTGGCAGTTGCTAATTCCGTGAGCAATGCCATCACCCACAGCTGGTAAAGGGCTAGGAGATGCTGTGGCAGTGACAGCAGCACTGAAATTCCTGTCTGCCCCTTGCTAAGAGCTCCCGCGCTGCGACTGCGGAAGGCGGCGCTGACCCGTCTGGTTCTTGCTGTCCTCTGCAGGCTTCTGCCCAGAGACTCAGCCGGGAGAAACTCCAGCAGCAGCAACAGCACAGGTGGATGGAACAGACTTAGCCTCTCCAATGTCTCCTCGGACTAGCAAGAGCCGCATGTCCATGAAACTGCGCCGCTCCTCTGGCTCAGCCAACAAGTCCTAGGTGGCAAAGATGCCTGCAGCTTTCTAGTGAAGAGCAACTGGCCGCCCTTCCCACAGACACTCACCGCCTTTTGGTTTTTTTACTGCTCATACCTTTCATTCAAGGATAATGTCTCTCATGTGTGTGCAACCCATGCCCTGCATACTCCTTCTCTGTATGTTTATTTTAAACAGTGACACTGGAATTTTAATATTTTAGCTCTGTTTTTTTGTCAAATTCCAGTCTGCCTTTTCCTTTGCAGTGCAGTTTATACCCTGCACCTCTTACCTACTTGGATGATGATTATGGATGATTAACTTCGGGTTTTAACTCCGGTTGATCTTGAATCGACATGGAATTGGAGAGTGCAGTTGGATTAAACTATATTTATTGTTCCCCATTTAAATTTCCTCTGTAACAAAGAAAGAAATATGTACAATTTGAAAATGAATGTACAATTTTAAATTGAAGTTGCATTTGTAAAGTCTTTGTCACAATGTTAATGCACAAGATGTGTACAGATTATTTATGTTGAGAATAAAATAGTTCAATGGCCTTTCAAGCATTACAGAATCCAAATGAAATAATTTGCTCATAGCACCCTTTCATCATAAAGCGATGTATCATTTCATAATTCTGCAGATAATCTATGCCAGAAAAAAAAAATCACTGTGCTGAAATTCTATTTATGCTTGGCTTCCAAATATTTTTATAATGTTTGCTTTTCCAAGTGGTGTCAATAGTAAATACCATTGAGTTTCATGAGTTTTGGCCATTATCATTAGGCTGCTCCATCTACATTTTTCCTACATTAAAAAAAAATTAAAAACAAACACTTTCCTGATAGAAATTCATTGCTGTGATGATGGGTACTAGGGAAGAAAAGGGAACATGCTCCGGGAGCTTGGCCTGAGATGCTAATAATTTCAACCTTCTGAGCGCAGATTAGTACACGAGTTTCACCCACCCAGAGGTGTTTTCCTACAGAAAATTAAATGCTCACATTTTGAGTCTAGTAAAAACAAAATGCTGTTAACAAAATGTAGCATGGCATCGGTACTAACTGCATGTGTAAATACATCATATAGGCAACAATAAAAAAAGAAATTATGTATTGTCATTCATGTAGTATCTACAAATTTGTAATGGTTGAAAAGAAGACATGCTATTTAATAATCCAATAAAATTATTCTTACCACCTTTTGTATGTTAGTCATTCACCTCACTGATTGGATTCTTTATCCAGTTTATAGAAGAATTGTGTATTACATGCACACGCAGCAGTTAAATGTAATACACAGCTTAGTTTTCCTTTGTATTAAAAAGTAGTTCTCAAGGTTGTTTAAGCGCTAATTGTAGGAGCAGTTAGTGATCATCACGTTTGCATGATCTGGAGCCCTTCATCTTTGACTATACGAGGAGAGAAAGAAGAACCATGATTTAAAAAAAATAAAAAGCTAGTGACTTTCTCCAGGGGCAAACTCATTTAATTGCATTAACAGGCATTTTTACCTAAGTCTCTGTTGCCAACAAACGACAGAAAAATGCACAACTTAAAATAACAAGCTTTATTTTTGGCATATTAGTGAGTTGCAAGTTTAGCCTCCTTTATCGGAAAGCAAATCTTGGCTGCATTAGGTTATATGGTATTAATTCATTTGTCCAGGTTCTGGAACTAAAATGACAAAGTCCGTGAAGCAGTTTAACATAAAGCACTTATCACTTGCTTGCAGCCTTTGGGCATGATACATCTTTTGTTTTGTGTAGCAAAATATAAAACTACAGAAATAATCGCTTTAGAGGATGTTAATTGAGAGGTTTAAATATTTTGCATGTTCTTGTCAGAGTGTTAAAACAAAGACTACGACTGGGATCAGTTTGGTTCTTCAGAAGTCACCAGCTGACCCACTTTGCCTGCCCTGCTGAATTCAAGAAAGGCATGAGCTTTCTTTTAAATCTTTTATTGAATTTTCTTGCCCTTATTTTAGCCTTATCTGCTATCACATTTAGAAACAAGCACTCATGGAAAAAATAAATACGTAAATAAATAAATAAACAAACACATACTGGCTGAAGTGTCAGTAGCTGGTAAATTCAACAGCATTTCAAAGCATTTGGCCAGAGCACTGTCAAAGGCAGGGAACATACACCACAGATTGCTTTGCTAAAGGTAGGTGTTAGGGAGAAGGAAGGTTGCCTGTCACCTGCGCTTTAGCAACGTGTCTAAAGACTGCTTCGTGTCCTAATTTCAGCTGTTCACAAGACTCGGAGGAGCTCACATCAAGCGCGCAGCTCACAGGGGAGAGGGATCGGAGGCCGCCTGAAAAGGCGAGCCGCACACAGGGTGCTTTCCGCCCGCCTGCGAGGCAGGGGCTGGCCGGGCACAGTGAGCCCGAGCTGCCCTCCTGGCCACTGTCCGCGCCGCACGGACGAGCCGCTGAGGGAGCGGAGCGGCTGCTGGAACGGGAGCTGCCGGAGACGCGTGTTTTGCCACCACACAGTTGCTAGAGTACAGAGACACAGAGTAAGCAGGAGATGCGTACAGATGCATATAGAAGATCAACACCTCGTATTTCAATTAAGCAGACAGCACGATTAATTTCCCATACGTTTTGCTAGCTATTATATGACTTGACACTGACTTAATATGAACATTTACCTTCTCAGCTATCTTAGTACAGAGTACAGCAAACAAAACACCACGAATGTTGAAGCTCGGGAGCTAAGGCTATTAAAACAAGGTCACTAGATCAGGCTCCTTTTCTCACGAAAAATAATTCCTCTCTGTAGATAGGCTATATACAGCCGTACTTCTCTCCGTCGCTGCGGAAGATGTACTGGCGGTGGGCCGCCACCCGACGCCTCGGCATTGCCCGCCTCCCGGTAGATGCCGGTGGGGCTTCTCGCCTGTTGCCGCTGGTCCGGGCCCCGGCCGCCCCGGTGGCGGGGGACCTGCGGGACGCTCCCTCCCCGGCGGGGCTCGGCGGGAGCGCTGCCGGCAGCGCGGCCCGTGGGCTCCACACGCCGCCGGGCCGGCGCCCATCGCTACCCACCGGCCGGGAGCCACCGGGCTGCTCCTCCGACGTCGTAGCCGTGAGAGCCGCGACTTTCCATAGGAATTACAGCGTGGCCAGGGCTCGCTCGGCTAGCCCGGGCTCTCGGAGCAGTCCTAACCGGGGCGGCCGCGGGCCTAGCAGCCGGGCCGGACGGGCACCTGGAGCAGCAGGACCTGCCTGCTCTCCGGCGGGTGGCACTTGCTGGCGTGCCGCGCCAGCCCGGGCGCGCTGAAGAAGGTGGCGGGGCAG
>VZTB01002137.1:0-60549 GCA_013397245.1 Thryothorus ludovicianus
GCCAACAGCCCACCAGGCACAGCACCCCATAGCAGCGACCACGAGAAACCTCCAGAGGGAATCCCACACCGGAAAGTTCCATTACACCAGGAAAAACCTTAATGGTTCATGAAAATTATCTCTGACATTCGGGAATCGAAAAGGAACTCATGAGAGGAACGGTTCAGCCAGCGCTCAGACTGGGGCTCCTCTCAAGGACCCTGTGGAGCTGTGACAAACTTCTTTTACTCTTATAAAATGATCTCATGTCTGAGAAGACCCCGAGGAAGGTGTCTGGCAGAGAAACAAACCCTTCTTGATGACAGACAATCACCTATCTTAATAACAGCTTTTACTGTTCACCCCAAAGACTTTCGCGTTCTTTATTTTAAAAATATATAACATTGCTAAATGAAATACCAAGTGCCTTTGGCTGTTGTTATTGTATCTCTTTCAGTGCTTCTTCTTCCCCATAAAACCTCTGTGCTGTAAAGGGGAAACTGGTTTAAAAAAAAAAAAAATTATTTTCTTTTCTCCTCCTTCATGAAGGGGCATTGTAGGAAGACAAATGGGAGAATGAGTAAGGGGGAAGTATGTGCTGAATCCTTTCCAAAGCACATTTATTGTGCCCTAGCATGTGTTTCATTGCCTCTCAAGGGTGCAGTTTATCTGCTTTTCTACTTCCAAGTAGATCCAGTGCCTTTATACCCCCTCAACATCTCCCATTACATCACTACCACACTGAACACCAAAAGGATGACATGGATTCAAAAGGTTCAAATGGTGTGGTTCTGTTAAATACTCATCAAGCCACAAAGTTTTTAAAGGTTCCAGGTTGGATGTTTATATTCCTTTAGTACATTTTATTCTTAATAAGTCTGTTTAGTCTGTGAAGGACATGAATTATTATTTCATTGTGTAGAAGTCAAAAACAGTGAGTGGAAAAAAGAAAAAAAGAACCTGCCCTTGGAAATAGCAGGATTACATTTAAGTGAGCTGTCATTTGTTTTAGGAATGTTGATCATTTGAAGCTTTAACTTGGGGGCTACTTTTTGCTTGTTCTGTTCTTCATGACAGTGCATTCAAAAAATTCCTTTTCTTAACATTATAAAAGTGTGAGCAACAAGTCAGTTTTTATATGACTTTGTAATTGTGAGAATATAGCTACACTCTGCATCCTGCTGTAATAGCAAGCTTGTGAAAATAATTAATTGTATCTAAACTCATATGAGTTTAATATATAGGTGTAAAACTGCTACTTTTGGTTATTTTGACATTCCTGATGGACAATCTCAGTTCTGTATGGATTAAAAAAAAGAGGCACAATATATTATTAAGATTTTAGCTTGAATTTCAAGAGGCAGAAAATATGAAACACCCAAAGTGTTGTGGTAGGTTGACCATTTATACAAGAAAAAGATACAGTTAAAATTCAGTGCCTTTGATAGCATTGCTTTCTACATCTTTAACTAAAAACGTAGTAATTTTATGTGTAATATGAACAGAAATATTTCTGTCTTCTTCCAAACCTGAAAAGTATGAAGAATTTTACATTTCTAGCTTTAAGACAGATTTTCAATAAAGTGTTTTGACTATGTCCTTGCACTGAAGTAATTGGAGTTGCTGTGTTGTTGTAGCTATGATGATTTGAGTGCAGAAAAAAATGCAGAAATAAATAACATCTTTCATTAGACAAAGTGATTTCATTGGAAAAAAACAGACGCATTTATTCTAACAGTCGTTATTCAGATACTAAAGAGAAGCAAAATATGTTTTAGAAAAAAAAATCAATCTAATTAATAACCTAAACGTGTGAGGGAAAGTGATAAACACTTCTGGAGTCAAGAGGGGTGACAATGCCAATGTCCATTCTTCCAGGAATAGAACTAACTTTTGTTGCAGCAAGTTATTGTTTAGATGATGGTTACACTCACTCCCTCACAATTATCTGCACCCATTATATTTAAAGGTTATTACACAATAAAGCTAAACGTATTTTGATTCCCAAAATTGCATCCTATATTATATCTCAATTTTTTCAGCTGCCTGCAGCTTAATAGAAAAGCTAGAGCTTCAATGCTTGGTCATAGAGGGAGAAAATTCATCAATAGTAAAGAGATTGTACTTGAGTCCCCATAATACGAGTGTCAAGAACAAGCAGTGCATGGGGTTTTGAAAAGATCATTGCACAGATAGATAAAATTCTTTCTTTACAGATCACCAGGAGACCTAAGCATCAGTGAACCCAATTTTTGAAGCTTCAGAGGGACTACACTGGTGAAGATACTGCAGTGGAAGTACTTGGTAGTGCAGCAGGAGGAGGCTGCCATGCTGCCCACACTGTCCTGCCTGGAATTGTCCTTCGTCCATAGGGCACACACAGAATCATGGAGCGAAATCATTGCTTCTAGATGAAATGTGCTCTCATGGGTAAAGCTCAGTTCTGTTACTGTGCTGAGTGATTCCTTTGCCAACACAGCCAGTAAAAACTTCTCACTAGACTTATTTGTCTTTTTTGTAGTTTAGATCCGGCCTAGGGTTCAGCTTTCATACCCGGATTTGCTCTCATGTGAAAGTGATATCTAAATATCTTTGTCTTTTCCATCTATGTATTTCCTTCAATATGCAAAATGTTTACATTTTCTCAAACTAAAAAAATACAGAAAAACAGTAACAATTCATCCTCTATTGCCAGAATATTTTGACAGTCAAACCCCCAAGTACAAAAATATAAACTAATGCTTCTAGATTTCATCTTCTCAAAGAGCAAGAAATGCAGCCACATCTTGGCCAAGATCACAATGATGGATGAACAACACAGCTCTGCAATGAAACAATTTACATTTACAGGGCCCAAACTCGACCTACCTTCCTGGTCTTGTCTGAAGGTAGGTACAGATTTCTGGGATTCCAGGGGGATTCAGACTCCATTAAACACGATTTTGTAAACTGAATTTATCTAGCCATCCAAACCAACCATTAATGCTCCACAGAAGCTGTGTGTGGTCCCAATATTCTTATGGCTTCTCAGGATGCATGTTAAAAACTTGGACACCTGGACATGTCAATATCTTTCTGGACTAAACAATAAAATAAATTGGAAGAGAAATCCCTGTTAGTCTGCCATGAATTATTTAAGCAGAACTCCTACTAGTGCACGAGGTCAGCAGGGGGATAGCACATCCTCACAGTCGTGCTCTGTGCCATCTGCCAAGAGCAGCTCTGTGTTGGTGCTGGGAGCAGATTGACACAATGAGGTTAGCTGGGGCAGTCGATAAGACATGGCCAAAGCCTGGCATTCACACACACCCCAGAAACATTAATGAACTGTGTGAGCAGGAGTGCAGCCACACCACTCGTCCCAACAGAATGCCTTAACAGCCTCGAGAAAAGGACAGTCAACCTTGCTTTCCCAGTTGCACTTGTAGAGCCATATGAAATGCAGAGGCATGATGAGGAGAAGCATTTGGGAAAGCAGAGATATTCAAGATTTGTCTTTACTGGTAGATTTCTTCTTTCAAACCAAACCAAGAAAAGACTACAAATGTGCACTGAATACTGGGAGTGGAGTGGTCTGTCTTTTCCCCTACTGTATAGCAAAGAAGGAGCCACAACTGCAACAGAACCAGTAGAGAGAGAAGAACAAAGATTCAGTAGTGCCTATAACAGAAGCAAATCCAGTTTGTGTGTCCAACACCTCTATTTTGTCAATAACAACAATGAGAATGCATAAACCATTCTATTCTGAATCTCACAAACTCAAGGATTTGCTGCAATTTCTCTGTAGTTCAACATGCAAGGTTGTTCCCTGTATAGGTCTGGCCACAAAACACCTGTGCTAATGGCAGAAGCTTCTTTAGCTGCCTTTTCTCCTCACCTCAACGTGGTAATGAGAACAGAAAGCGTGTAAAGCTGTAAAGGTTACTGGGATTGCTGGTTCCCATCAGATACACGACCTGGTAATGAATGACTGACAGGCTCTCTGAAGGGAAATGCACAACACAGGCAAGAACCTGGCCCTCAGATGGAAACCTGATGGCTGGTAAAAGACTTGTTAAGATTCACATCAGAATCAGGAATATCACTGCAACTGCTTCCATGACAACAAAATACAATGTCATAATGCATATTATGATTTCATGACAGGATGAAGCCTGTTTATCCAGGCAGCCTCTTCAGCACTGAACAGGTTTGGAGAACAAGAGCTCACTTTGGCAACAACTACACTAATAATAATTAAAAAATATATATTCTTATTTGTTCTAGAGATGGAAAAAAAAAAGGCTCATTAAATGCAGCTTATTTCTATCTCCAGTATGATCAATACCTACAGTAACAGCATCTATACATATCAGGTTTCAAAACAGTTGTGTTCTTTGCTTGCATCAACTTCTTTTAGCCTTTCAACAGAGTATATTAATCATAAAATAGATTGTCTACTTTTTAATGCACAATATAGCAGTGATTAAGGCTGGCAAATCATTAATGTTTCTATTTCACCTCTTATTTCTATTTTCTATGAGTAGAAATGTTGTTGCCTCTGTTCCAGCATTAGGATTCCATGGGTTTACACACATACAACTGAGTTTCATACCACGAATCTGCATGGCATGCTACTTTCCTGTCCTGCAGACACTCCATCTATTAATACACAAACATTTTTCTTTGCCTGAACTGACAGTTTCTGTATTAAAGATACTGCTCAGATACACACATTGCTCCTATAAATCCCATTACACACAAACGAACTGGAGTGCCCATGTTAAATCCTGANGTACTGCTCCTATAAATCCCATCAGTATTACACACAAACGAAGTTTTTAACATGGAGTTAAAAACGAAGATTTAACATGGAGTGCCCATGTTAAATCCTGATCCTTGGGAATGGTTTCTCTGCTAACCCACACCCTCAGGTATCCTGCACAGATGGAAAGAAACCTCCTCCCTCGTGTTCTGGTGGAGGGAATGAGGGAGAAACCAATGACTTGTACCAGGACTCAGCTCAAGTGTTTGAGCAATGATCCAGAGGTCTCTGCAGGTATATACAATACAGCTTGACTGTACAGCCTGATGGGAATACAGCAAAGCTGGCAGGAAACAGCTGGAAAATTCCAGTGGCTGGCCAGTATAATGCCTGCTGGTCTACTTGAATGCCATCTCCATGACCAGGCTGGAGCAGCTGGAGGGGGTCAGTACTGCAGGCCTGTCATGACTGGTACTGCTGGTACCCTGGCATGGCAATAAGCTGCGAAAATTGTTTCTATTCAAAACCGGTTCAGCAGTGCCCCTCTCCATGCTCCAGTTATCAACCTAATCCAACAAGAACAAAAGCAAAGTAAATAACGGGTAAAAGCATGTAAAATTAATTTCTTCATTCCTGCCAAGAACCAATTTTTTTTTTAAAGTGTACCCATCCTGGAAATGAATAAAGGTCCTCACTGAAACAAACATCTAAATGGTCATACATTAAAGCAACCATGACAGGACAGTGATAAAGTCACTGCAGTTCTCTTTTAAATGATTTTCTAATGTCAGGAACATTATAGATTCTTTGTGAAAGAAGCATATAAAACCTCAACTCTTCTATTTTTCATATTTAGTTTAAGGATTTCACTTCAATCAGCTTTCTCTACTTCCTTTTCAGAACTATCTTTGGCTGAGTGGCTAAGACTGCCAGTGAATACATAACAGTAGTTAAGCAATAATTTTCCCCTAGGAGAAAATTACTTTTTGCATAGAATAAAAAGGAATTAAATTATTTGAGGTTCAAGAAATAAATTTCTCAACACAATGAATCTATTTCTTTATTATTTTTAGTGCAGAGAAATGCTTTTTGTCCAAATTATGTGTGTAATATAATAAAGACTGCATGCATAATTTTTAACCTTTCTGAAATAACTATGTAAAAATTACAAAAACAGTCACAAGAACAATGTTCATGATATGCATGGCCTAATTACATGCTGAGAACATTTGTTCTGATTTTTTTTTACAGTCTGAAATTCACCTTTTTTGTTTTTAGAAGCCATAGAAATAGCACAGCACACCTTCTAGAATAATGCAGCTGTCATAATAAGAATATGCAAATCATGATTATTTAAGATGAACTTGATCTTTTTCTCAAAGAGACTTTTATCAAATGTGACTCATATAGAAAGGTCTTATTAGAAGATAAGAAATATTATTCCCTCCTTTGATATATCACTCTCAAAATAATGCTACTGAATCAGACAGCAATTACCTTACTTGTACCCAGAAGCAGTTTATTCCTACTAAGTCCTACACTTAGCTACAATTGCTTTCATATTTGCCAAAGGAAAATGTTAAAATATTAATAATCCAGTAACCTATTCCATGACAGTGAATCACTGGTTTGAACTTTTGTTTCAGTCACACATACACGAAGAGCTAAACTTTAATATAAGCACAGAAACAGGAGGAGATACATTATAAAGGTTGTAATAACAGGACTGAATATTTCCTGCCACCACGAATAACCAATAACAGCAGCCACAAACAACTTCAGCAGTGCAAGAAAAGAGGCGTGTGTGTTTATATATGTGCACTTCTATTGTGTTGTGTTCCATATATGAAAGAAAAGCTAATGGCTGAGAAATTCTGGTTGGAATGGTAAAGAGCAACAATCCCAGTTTAGAGTTTCTTGGTGTTTTTACATAAGACTTCCTTTTAAGCAGCTGAGAAAATATTTATAAATGTCATTACTGAAAATGTGAATATTGCTCATTACATTAAACTCCCTCATGAGAGCTATGGGGCTTCACACACACCTTAGGGGTAAAACTGGACATATTACACGAGATTTACATGAATGTCCAAGCATCAGAGAAAAAACTGTTTAAAAGGACACATTTAATTGTGTTTTTATCAATCCTGATGACAGATGAAGGTTCACACGTATAAGGCTCCAACATCTCAGCAAGAGCTGAGCTTTCAAGGGAGTTGAACAGAGACAAAAGCAACTCCTTTTTTAAGTCTGATTGTGAGGACCTGAAATACCACACTCTGGGCATAATTTTCATTTTTACAAGGAGTTTTCATTATAAAAGGTGTATAAAATCTTATATCTGGATCCACTATCTAGCCTAAAACAAATAAATAAACACTGTTTTCAATTATGTTAGTCATCATACTTACAAATTTTAAAAAAACCCACATTATTTTCTATTATGTGAATTAAACAATTGCACATGTTGCTATTTAGTTCCTGGTTAAATCCAAATGTATATTTAAAGGATGAAGTAAGAAACACAACAAATTAAATGTCTCATTTTTTCATTTTGTTGGATTTTTTAAATTTAATACCCAGTAGCACTAAAACTCAGTAAAATACTCTAAACAAGTACCAGAAAATATTTACTCAAATGCAAACTCTGGATTTGCTTTGGTATTTTTAAAAAATCTATTTTATTACTTTTCACATAAAATTGGTGGGTTTGTGTTTGGGTGCATTGCTTTTTGGTTTTGTTTTTTGTGTTGTTGTTTTGGGGCTTTTTATTTGTTTTTTTCCAAATACAGTATCTTACTAGAAAGAAAACACTCATGAAAATCACCAAAAATATGTTTTAATTTAAAGGTTTGAGTAGGAATTGGTAGGGAGCCATCCTGGCACTGGCTGCCAGCCCCACTGATGTGTTTAAATCCAGTTCCTGTTTACAGTCACCTGCTCAGAGCACAAAACGCAGGAGACACAGGGAGATGGCAAGTGACAGGTACGGAATACTGAAAGAAGTAATTTGATTGAATTCAATTTGGAAATTGATTGAAATTCATTTGCATATGAAATATGTTTTGCAGTTATTTAGCTGAGAGTGCTCGCAGAGCTCAGCTCCCCCCGTGCAGCTGAGGCCGGGGTTACCTGCAGGACAAGGGGCCCTGGGGAGGTGACAGCCTGCCTGGCCTGGGGACCCACTGTGACCTTTCCTTCCAGCACCCCCATCCTCCTGTGAGGGCTCCTGCCCTGCCAGGGAGCCTCTCCTCCCACTTTTGGAATGGGTGCAATGGTCTCAAAGCTGCAAAATGCTCAGCTGAGAGCACCCAGAAGATTTTCTGTCAGATAAAACTCTTCTGTGTTCACCAGATCTTTGATAGCTTAAACCAAGTGAAAAAATACCCTAAATAGATAGGAACAATAAAACACAGCAATTGAGTTTTTCTGCCCTGCCTCTCCTGCTGGAATTGCTCTCTCCATGGCAAGTGATGCCCTAACCCAAGCCAGCAGAGAAATACCCAGAGCATGGCGTGGGAGGGCCCAGAGCCAGGTGCACTCAGCCTGTGCTTTTGTCCTGGGCTGTGTTCCCCCTGTACTAATCTTGGATTTACATCAGCACCAAGAAAAGGTCACATTATGGCATGACCTGAAAAGAAGTTTTTATTTCCAGTGTAAACCTAGTGTAACCAGCAAATACCTCTTCTTAAAATTCTACTATTCCATTCATTCATTCTCAAATTACTTATTAATTTAGCTGATGATTTCCTGTAGCTAATCTTGCAGACCTAAATCTGCTTCTGTCTTCATCCTTCAAAGAATTTAAACCTCTCTAATGTAATTCAGAAGTTCAGATTCACTTTCACATATCCCCATATCTTTTCTGCTTCAAGTTCATGTCCTGCATTTAAATGAACAATGATACAAAGAACTAATATTTCCTTGCATAATTTAAATTTTAAGACTGAAGACTTAGAAAATAAAAAGGAAAGACGCTGCTATTTAACTGTTTTCTTAGGCAATAGCAGCTCTCCATTGTAAGTAGAAGGTTCTTTGCATTAAATCTCTTGCCTTTTTTCTGAGAGTACTTGCATGCCTGCAACATTAAAAAAAATTACAAATGCCAAGCTGTTCATATTTGATAGAGAGCAATCGTGATTCAAGATTGCTTAAATTCATCATTGTTTTTCTCTAAGCATGAGAAATCTTAAATGGTATAAAGAGCTGTTCTATACCACCAGACATGAATTTCTTTGAATTGAATTAAACCCACTTCACCAATTTCAATATCAATGAATTGGGATATCTCCTACAGCAAAGAGAGTCAAAGAAGAGATACAGAATAAACTCACATATTCTTGCAACAATTATGATAATAAATTCATCTTGGCAGATAGGATGACTTTTTCCAAAGAATAATTGCCCCTTCCTGGTTGCCAAGATACAGAATTTTCACTCAGAGCGTATCTTGAAAATTGGGAGCATTTGAATTTTTACAGTAATTTTAAGGTGGTCAAAGGGTAATGGTGAGTAGCTAAACAAAAAATCATTTGTTGAACACTTAAAAGGACCTGAACCATCGAGAAGATTGCATGATATCTCCTGCAAATTCCACTTATTGAATTAATCGGGTAGCACAAGGACTTAAATCTCACCGATTCCACAATCCTTTCACCATATATTTCAATGTGATTGTCAAGATTTGCAACAAAGGCAGAAGAAAAAAAAAATACATTTACCTCCAAAATATTGTGCATTTTTAATGGCAGGATACAAGTGACAATTGCCAACCAGCATCCCTCTTAAAGAAATAAATTAAATTAAATTTCAAAACCTGTGCAGTAAACAAGAACTGTGAAGAAATACTTTAACTAAGCCTTTTTCCATTAGAGCTCCCAGTCTAGATTTTAGTGAGCAGCCTTGATACAGTGATTTTACTACTGAGTTATAGCACCACTGGGACACTGAGGCTGGAGAAATGGGGCATCAGGAAAAGGCTGGAATATCCTGTTCCCTCCCAACCATACACTACAACCATCTCCACATTTCATTTTATCAAACAAACTCCTTCCAGACTAAATAGCTGCTTTGACATCGGCACAGCTGCAACGCAATGTGCGAACACTTAAAAAAAAGTCATTTCTGACCACCTAATCCACTTTCCCTAATCCACTTAGAGTTCCAGTAGGGCAGAAATTTGATCAATTTGCTGTGACTTGAAGAGGTACACGATGCTCTGTGCTGTGTCCCTGCACTTGCACATGACAAACTGATGATACTAGATGGCACTGAGAACGAAATAATGCTGAGAATAAGCCAAAATTTTTCAGCGGAGTACTTTTGCATGAAATTTGCATTATTGGAACAAATTTGTTCAGGAATATATTGCTGGTGCAGCAGGCAAAAAAAGTCCACTTTACTACATTACATTAAGTCAGTATTTTTAAATAAAGAATAGAGTTTATACATATCAATAGCAATATATACTATATTGTTTGTTTTGATATGGAAGTCTAACTTGTTTTGACATGACCAAATCTCTGAAATAAGATTACAGAATACCAAGTGAAAAGAACTTAACTAGTTCTATTACATATGGCTTTTATGTTATACAATCTTCAGAAAAGTGTGTGGTATCTGCATCAAGTGTATGGTATTCATCTAAGTGACTAGTAGAGAATTTCTAACCTATATGTACAGTTAAACATATTTTTGCACATAAATAGCCTGATCTGATATCCACATTTTGCTTCTTGACTGCCCTGCCTTGATTTTAGTTAAAACCTCCCAGAGCTGGCTGGGACAGTGACAGCAGCACAAGGGAACTTTGCAAATCGAGACCAGATAAACACCAGGCTGCTGATTGTTTCCTGTTCCGTGATGTTCTGCCATTAGAGGATGCTGAAGCAGCAGGTGGTTTTGAAATGTTTTTATAGTGTACAATTAACATTTTAAACCTATGGCTATTGATAATGTTCTAACCCCATTATAGTTCTAATTCCTTCCTGCTCTCTTTCTCATATTTTTCCTCACACAGTTGCCATGTGCTTGAATACTATTTTCTTATTATTACAATAGTGGAGGAAATTGTAAGGATGATAGTCAAGTACGGGCTGAATTGCTTTTAAGGCTATATTTTAGTACATTCACTAAAAGGAGTGGTTAGTAACAGCTGTAAGCAGATACTCCAGATTCAAACAGAACTGCGTGTAAAATACTTGGTTTCTCACACATGCTTGCAAAATGAAAATCTGCTGAGTTTGCTATATGAAGGACCCATTAGCTATATCCTTATAAAAAGAATAAATTTGGACACAGAGTGATTAAAAGTTCTGAATAAAAAAACCCCTCATATTTACCTATTACTACAGTTTGGTTTTAATCATGGCATATCACAATTTTGTAACAGATTTTCCATTTTATTCATATTCACATTATTTGGTGCCCTCCACAAGAACAGGGGCTGTCATCCCCTGTACACGGCGTTGGATGTGATGTGGTTCATCTGGCTCATACTCAAGCTCATGAATGGATGAAGCAATCCAATTAATGCTGGAGTTCCTTTGAACTCACTGTCAGGAGAGCAGGAGTGTCTTATGCCAATTACTGCATGGGACCAAAGGACTTCCCCCCTTGTGCTATGCTAGTGAAGACAGAAGCTTTATACTTTCACAGGAATTAGTCTCACAGTGCCTAAAGACCAGGAGTACTCTTCCCAATCAGCAATTCAGCCCCTTGCTGCTGCAGACACACACCTTATCAACACTTACATAAACATGTTTTGCTCCATTTTAAGTGTTATCTCCCGTGCCAGTCAGAGAAGCTGCTACATGTTTTAATACCATCTATAGTTACAACTGCTGATTTCCAATAGAATTTTTCAAGGGGGACTTTTAGTATCGCTGTGAGGATGATATCCTTTAACACGAACAGCTCGCCACATTTTCCCATTTTTATTGAGCTCCCACAGCAATGGAGTCTCACTGGGCTGGTCTCCCTATATGAGGTGTACAGGTATTTTGTGCATCTACCTCCTTATGCAGGCAGCCCAAAGCTCTCAGCTTTGCCCTTTGACTGCTGGAAGTTCTTTCCCTGACTTGGCACATATTTGAACCACAAAGTTCGAGCTCCATAAGGTTAGAGACCACTGTGTAGAGCAGCACTGGAAGGTGGGGGAAGAATTCACCGTGTGGCCCTGGCCAGACTGCATGTGAGGAAAAGGATCTGCATGAAAATAACACGGCTGCCCCAGTTCTTCAACCCAAATGACCCTTTCTAAAGAAAGTATTCATCATTTGACAGGGAAAATCTGCCAGGAAGAGTAGAAAAATTGAGAAGCAAAGACAGAGGAGTTGGAAATTGTATAGATGAACGGAACAAAAATCAGCAAAAGCAGTCATAACTACCTGGCAGTCCACTCCAGGCAGTAATCAGTGACTCCCAAATCCCACAGTGTGTAGGCCATGGCATGGTAAAAGCTTGCTAAGTGTTATGTTATACAGATGTGGAACTGCAACAATGAGCACTTAATTTTTAGATAATATTGGGCTTGTATGTTTTTTAAATTGGCGAAATCTCCAGAAGGACATTTTTGTATTATTTCTAATACATACTTTGGCACTTCTGTTCCACAGCAACAAACATGAGCTGAATATCATAAATATGGAGTTTTCATTTGGTTGGTTGGGTTTTTTAAATGTCAACAAGGGTTTGTCTGAACTTAAGACTGAATCAAACACCATTCAAGTTCTCAAGTGTGAAATAACACAGCAATATTTTGAACACCTGTAGGTTTTTTGACTGACACCACTGTGCTAACACCACTGTCTCTGTCATGCACCCTACAGACTCCCAGATCTTAGGTACAAGTCCACAGCATCCATCACTGGTGACTCAACTGCTCTTTGCCCAGCAACGTGCCACATTTACCAAGCCTTTCACAGCACAGATCCTTGACCTTTTCTGTCAATATAACAACTGAAAAACCTAAATATTTGAAATCTCCTTGACTGTTTTTCTTCTGAGGAGCTGCAATACCTAAATGCTGGCTTTATGCATTGCTTTTTACAAAGCCTTTCATCATGTATGATATCTTGTTACCTTAGATGTTGAATCTTCAGTAGGGGCTAATCTGTGGATGAGCTTTTTACAAGCTCCCTACTGTGGAAGTCAAATCAAAGTACCCTTATGAATATTCATGAGCAAAACAATGGTTACTTACTGTGCTGGGCGGCCCTGGAAGCCAGTCCAAATGGTTTTGATTTTGTGATTGAGATTCTTAATGGTCGTAATTATCCGTTGCAGCCATGCAGTACCGAACATGATGGGTAATGGAGATACTTAACCCCCCTCAAAAACCAACAAAAAACAGCAATCCTGAAGATTCTAATGCTCATGTTGTAGTTCCTACAGGGCAATTAGCCCCTACTAATGATGTTTATATTTATATGCAAATGTATAAAAAAGAATCTTAACAGATACTTCATATTTATGCTCCTAGGATCTGACTATCCCATCTGTCTGCAAAAAATATTTCCCATTAGTTGCGTGTGTTGCTGATTTGGCAATAAAAACTATTAAATATCTAGTAATTTATGTTTTATTTTATGCTTTTCCATTTCCTTCAGCTTTATCATAAAAAAACCTCTGCTTAAGAACACAAGAGTTACATAGCTCATCAACAAAGGCTTTAGTTACACTTTCAATAAGCAACGAGCTTTACATTTTGGGTTGAGTTTTAATAATTTCTTTTTCCCCATTTACCATTACTCTTGAAGTCAAAACTGATAATAATTTGGTAGCTTAAATAAACCTTTGTGAGCCATACCTTGCAAAAGCTCCCTCTCTAGAGCTCTCTTACACACAAGAAAGAGTGACAACCAAGCCACCAACGTCTATGTACAAAATATCTTTTTAAGTGAGGTAACAGCAATTCTTCTGTTATTGAGAGCTGGTCTTCTGAGACCAACTTTCTGACTATGATGTAATGCAAACAACATAATATCATGGCAGGTATTTATTCAGCTTTGCAGTAAGCTGTCACTTAAGGCTCCTAGAAATCAATGAAAGACATCCTTAAAATTTAGGATCTGGTTGTTTTACATTATAATGATAGAACATATTAAAATTCTTAGAGTTGCATATGCACAAGTTACTGAGAGAAATCTGCCAGGAATTAAATATGTAAATTAAGAGTCTGAGCCCAACATAAAAATTTGGCTGATCAGTGCTTTGAAGGTTTTTGATTAAAGTTATTCTGGCCAATAATCTTAAGAGCATACTCTACACTTCATTTCCGGTCAACTTTATTTTTTTTCTGGTAATACCCACACGTAAAGTAATTGACTCACTAATTTTGAGGAGTTTTCCACTATCTTCAGAGACCTCCTGCATGCCACAGATTCCATAATCTGTTTGTGCTATTCAATCAACATTGTCTATAAGTAGAATCTGTAATGGCATTCATCAGGTGAGGAACCTCAGGCAGGCAAAGCCAAGTCCGAGCCTTGCTCCTCTTCCTGCCTGGTCTCCATGACCCCAGCATAACTCACATACTTCTGTTGAGCTGATTTTCCTTTGATTCATTCATATTTCAGGAAAACATCAGAGACCAGCTGCCAGAATTAATAAATAATAATAATATCAGTACTGGGAAATGGACAGGGTGTCTCAGTTGTGGTTTAGCTACACTGCAATGGAGCTGTCATGTTTTTCTGTTATGAATTCTTTATATACATCTCTGCTAATCACTAGAAGATGATTTGTTTCTATTTATTATCCTGACTTTAGGAGCTTAGGAAAAGCACTTGCCTTGCAGGTCTCTCATCCAATATCTGAACAATCAGAATGCATGACTAATTCTCATTAAGCTCAATGGCTTTAGCTGCAATTCCCCCACCTGTTCCCAAGCTTGAGATATTTATTAACTCTTCCAGTACAAGAGTAGTTGTTTACCTTTTCTGTATTTTAGATGCTAACTTGTAACATGTCAGACTGTTCCAGTGCCATTGTCTGCCTCTTTCTCCCCTGCTCCCTGACCATTGTTCTCTTCACATAGTAGGAGACACAAAAAAAAAAAAAAATTCAAGCAGAAAGATCTCTCATATGAATGCATCCCCTTTCAGAGACGCCATGGTCTAATTTCCCCAATCAGACTTCTTAAAGATTTCACCTTCACCCTGAATATAGCTGTGACAAGTCAGTCAAGGTCCAGCGATTCCAATTAGAGAGGTTTTCTCATGAAGTTAAAGCATATTGCATTTCCTGACAATACTGTATTACAGCAAAATTATTGTGAAAGGATTTATCTTTAAAGAGGGCAGTAGTAGCTACAATCACCTTATTCAGTGACTTAAAATTGTGACATAAAGTAATGGATAGCACAAAATATCTGCCAAGCACAATCTTTTTCTCCTATCAATGTTCCACAAAGCAGAACAATCACTTTCAAGTGGTTTTTCTCTTAAAAAAAAGAGAAAGTGGTAAATGGTAACACAACTTCAGTAACAATTAGAATAATAATTTCCAATACTGTCTGAAATTCTCTATCTAGTTTTACATTTTGAGATGAAAGATCAACTGTTGTTTAATAGTGATAAACTATTAATTGATGAAATAGTGACCATACATGGCAATAGATCTCTAAAGCTGGAAAGGAAAATTGAAATAGAATTATATTTCATAACTGGAGAGGAAGGATTAAGGGAACAGAGATTGTCTACACAATCAGGTTGAGCATTCAGTTCCTTTCCAGTGCCATCTGCAGGCACAGGGCAACTTTCAAATGGCAGGGTGATGAAAGGTACACCAGGTTTGAGTCACAGAACACAGTTTGTACAGTCATGTGAGACTCAGATTGTTAATAACTGGGGACGTAGGCAGAAAGTCAATCTGTGAAACTTCTTAAAGGGTAACAAATTCACACCACTTGACCTTAGGTGCAGAGTCCAGGTCCATGTTATTGTCTCAAATGAAAAGTGACACTCCTTTAGAAAATATCCCCAATCTCATACACTGCTTAAAGCTTAGCCCAGTTATGAAATGTTATGGTGCTCCAATTTGGTAACAGAAAATGTGCTGAATTCACTGATTTGATTAGTGCTTAGCTGATATTTAGAGGTAGATCAAGATTTTCAATTATGTCAGGATATGAGTATCTGCATAAGCAGATATGCATATTATAAACTGTTTTCTCTACTGCTAAATAGGCAAAAAAGCATTATCCCCTTTAGCTTTTAGTTCATTTTCCTTACAAGTTTGGTTTTTTTTTAAGTAAGCCAAATAGAGAAAAAAATGAGGCAAACATCTACCGACTAACATTCACAAACTGAAATTAAGAAATATCAGAAAATTTCTGTTTTGTGTTATTATATGTGCTACAAGTGTCACATCTTAACAATTCTTCAAAGCTTGACAACTCTACATCCTCTGTTTCCAGTGGTACTGTATATAATTTGCTCACACATCTTTAAAAGAGAAATACAAGTGATATCACATTTTTCCTGTTATTAGCACATTACCATTCCCTGCTTTCTTTAAGCAACATGCTGGGAGCTAAAGGTGATCTGCTGGAGCCTGTGGGTAAGGTGTGGTTATTGCAGTGGAGTAATTAGAAGAGTATAAACAGACATGAGGAGAGGAAATTAAATATTTTCATTAACACAGGAGAAATATACTATTGAATTTGAGATAAGATTACCTGATGATTATCTAAATTTACTGTATCTGGATTAGGGTTCTTTTTCCTTATCTTTTCAGTCTTTATAACATATCACTTACCAGAGTGTATTACATTACACCTGATACAAATTAAAGAGTATTCTTTTAGGCAATTTTCCCAAGTATGATGAATACATAATAATTGTTTAATAGGAATAATTGTGTACTAGTGCACAATTTCTGGAGATACTACCTATTTACTATCTTGTTTTAATGCTCAAATGTGTGTGGTGTGGCCTGGGAAGCAATGTCCTTTCTGGTAGGCAGCAACATTCACTTGTTCTTCAACAAGGCTTTCCGAGGAAGCCAAGATTTACAGACTTAAAAGCTGCTTTTACTTCAATTTCTCTTGTATTCTGGAAGGGTCACCTTCAGCAATATGTAACAGTGGAGTTAAATTCCAGAAGGAGGTGATGCTAGCCCAACTCATTCAGAGTTGTAGAGCTGCTATTCTGGTCACTTTTAACTAAAAAACATGCACAACTTCATCACTTAAAATATCTGCATATGCAGTCAGGACATCTCTCTTCCCAGGACAAAACATTTGAAAGCATCAGATTCAAGATGACCACTGATATCTTCCAGTTTCATAGTCAGTAACTACTCCTGAGTCACATTAAATCACTCACATCCTTGTTCCTGTTTACTCATGAAGAGGAGGAAAAAATTCAGTCTATCTTGGCTTTGTAGTCACGTTGTGCTTTTTCCTATGTAGGCCTCAAAGCACTTTACAAGGGTGGTTAAGCTTTATTAGCTGGATTTTACAGTTGGTCTAGCTAAGTAAAGAGATTTTAAGCAATTCCCACAAGGCAGTGTCGCCTACTGGATTAAACATGTGTCATGTAGCTCCAAGTTCTGTTCCCAGCACTCTTTCAGACTTCCTACAAAACCTTCTGTAACTTAATTCTGCTTCTTTCCTTTTACCTTGAAAATTAACTAACATTCCACTTTTAGAGAAACAGAAGAGATTGGTAAGAGAAAAGCTTCAGTCTGATCTGGGGGTTTCATCTCTTTCAGCAAATGACAAGATGACAGAATGATAGAAGCATATGTTCTCACTATGATCCCTATACTTCAGATTCATTGAGAAAATTGCTTAGGACTTGATTAAAATTATTATAAACTATTCCAAAAAACAATGTTAAAATATAACATTGGTTATATATAACTGGATATACCTCAGGACTTCTAATTTGTGATGTGATCCAACAAGTCAAGAACTTCTTTGGTAATGTTCCTGCCTGATCCTAGGAACTCTACAAACTAAAGTAAAATTAACTAAAACTTACCAGAAACTACCATAAGAGCTTTGAAACCTGAGTATCTGCATACTCCTACAAAGGATGAATAGCATTACAACATCTGTAGAATATTTCAAGACAGTCGGATAGCTATGACAAGGTAGAAACCCAAAATGCTGTTCTCACCTTGCAAAGGTGGAAGAGAAGCGTGAACCCCACGCAGCACAGATGGTGTCAGTCAGACAAGCAGGGTCATGACTGGAAGGCACGGGGTGCTGAGAGCAGTGGAGTGATCAGAAATGGAACACAGCAGAGCTGCCCTTCCCCAGCAGGGAAAGGCATGGCTCAGCTCAGTTCAACTGTGCCACAGCACCTCTGAAAACCCTGCTCTTGGTCAGCTGCTTTGGAGCAAGAGAAGACAATCAAATCTCCACCTGCAGATGACAGCCAGGTGTCACCTACTAGGCAAGATGAAGACAATCCTCCCCATGAGATGCTCAAGTGCCCCTTTCTTGACTAAAAGCCATTTCACAACCACTCTCACATTAAGTTCCCTGTGTTAAAGATGTTCCCTTGCAGAGTTTATTGCGTAAAATGTCTCAATTCTAATTAATATTAATTGCAAATACAAAGAAAGTCTCTCCCTTTCCCATATTACTTCCATATATATTCATTATATATGCATTCATATACTCATTATACATACACTCATATTCATTATATATACTCCTATGCTACTCATATTACTCAAAAAGGACAATTAAAAAATTAAGACATGCAAACTAACTTTTTCACTGAGAGATTTTCTTTTATTTCATAGCTTACTACTCTCATAAAGGTTTGAAAAAGTAATTAAAACCACTATATTCTAAGTGGTACTCTGACACCCAGGTGCCAGGTGGCATTTGCCTTTGAAATACTTGATTTTTTTCAAGTTTAGTCATTGATTATGTTCTATTTTTTCTCCCCTTGCAACTGCACCCCATCATCAGATTGGAGAACAGAAAGCACTTCTCTGACTAAACTGAATCATAAACGCTGGAGACAGAGCAGTCATTTACTGCTCTCTATTCTACCAAGAGACATTGACAAAAAGCCCTTTATAACAGACCTTACTCCAGCAAGGCCCCACCAACAGTATTGCATCCTGCTCTGGGGTCCCCACCATGGAAATGGGTCCAGAGGCAGCCACGAAGATGCTCAGAGGGATGGAGCATCTTGCCCATGGAGATAAAATTGGGGTTGTTGAGCCTAGAGAAGAGCAGGCTCCAGGGAGACTTTGCTGCAGCTTTCTGTACACAGCCAGGAGCAGACATTTAACATAGCCTGATACAACTGGAAAAGGAGTGATGGTTTTGGACAAGAGAGGGATGATCTAAATTAAATATAAGGAAAAAGGGTGGTAAAACACTGGCCTAGGTTTTACCCTGCCAGGTGGATGCCCCATCTCTGAAAATAGTCAGGTTGGATGGTGCACTGAGCAACGTGAGTCAGATGAAGATTTCTCTGCTCATGGCAGGGAGGTTGGATGGGATGACTTAAAAGGTCCCTTCCTACCCAAACTATTCTACACTTTTATGAATGCAACACAAAGGTACATTCCTTTTACTTGCTTTGAAAATGTCCTCAGTGAAGCTGTGAAGCTGCTAACTCTCCTTCCTGGGAAACTTATTTTGCTCACGCAACACAGCTGCATCTCTGTCAAAGTGACCCATATTACAATCTCTAACAAGTTCTTCTGAATGTTGAGAGCAGGGTTTTATCAGTCCTTTGTGTTACTCTCAGGCATTTTTAAGTGCTTTTTTCAGCCTTTGTGGTATGAACTGACTTAACTGTTTCTTTTAATATTCTATAATGTGGCTAGAAGAAAAGGAGAGAAAAAAAACAAAAAGAAAGGAAGCTATTCCTCACACCTTTCATTTCTAATGAGAAGTCATCAATGATGCTTGCACTGAGTGTTTCTAGTGCTATATGCAAAAGTCACTGGTGACACTCTTCAGCACTCTGTGGGGCTCCTTTTCCATCTCTCTCTGCACACTGTGTAATCATTGTCTTTCCAA
Source organism: Thryothorus ludovicianus (assembly GCA_013397245.1). NCBI lineage: Eukaryota > Metazoa > Chordata > Aves > Passeriformes > Certhiidae > Thryothorus > Thryothorus ludovicianus. The sequence continues at coordinate 19,725 of VZTB01002137.1, forward strand.
AAGAACATCTGCTGGTACCTCCACATCAAAAGCTGCTTATCCTCTTGTAGTTCTCTCATTTGAGAGTACCCCATATGATGTTGACAATCTATTTTTTAATGTCCTCTCTGATCTCTTTCCTCAAGGTCTCCCATAACTCATTGTATTTGACCCTCTCCTCTCTTCTGCTGTAGTCTTCCTTTATCTGTCCTCTTCAATCATATGTGTTTTGTTTCATTTGAATGTGGCTTTTCTCTATAGCCTGTTACCTACAATTTCCTCTTTGCTTAAAGCATTGCTTGCTTTGATTTGTCATTCAAACTTTATGTTCCTTCAGCCAGAGCTTAAAATCTCATCTGGAACTGGAGACTGAATTCTCTCATCATTGTGGAGACATGTTTTGTTGTTGTGAGGTTTGACAGTTTTTCTGCTGTGTAAGTCATTAAAATGTACACACTGCTGCACTTGCATCATAATCAAGATCTTGAAGGCAGTAAGCACTCTTTTTACTTCAAAAAAAGTCACAATCTATTAAATGCAAAACAGGTAATCTGTTCACATATTTGACATCAGTGACAGAAATAACTAATCCATTAACTGAATTATTTAGTTAAATGCTTTGATTTGTGCTGGTGTTTTCATTATTAAAAAGGATTAATAATCCGTTGATACTTTCATTTAACATAAGATTCCCTTGTCATTCATTATAATCCTATTTCTTCAGCAATTCATCCAGCAATTTTGATTTGCTTTGGGCTAGTTCTTTGCAATGTTCCTGTGATTTCCAGCAGACAGGCAGACTTTCCTTTTCCCATTTATAACAAAACTCAGCTAGGACATCTGGCTGTGTTTGACCCTTCAGCATTTAACTGTGCTTAAGTGTTGGCTCAAGTACAGGTTTGTGCCAGCATCACAAACCAGACTTAGTGCATCATATATTTGAATAAAGAAAAAGTTATAGGTGATCTCTGCATCTCTCACGGAGAAATGTACCTTGGAGGAATCCTTTGAGATTTATTGGTCACTAACAATGATTTGTCCATAACCATGTTTTTTTTTTTGTCTCAGTACAAATAAATACTTAATCTGATTTCAAGCCAATTTTTTTCCACCAGGCAACAAAGCTAAAATAAGTTGCATTGCCACAAGATTCACTTGGATTCCATCCAAAGTGGGAATCTCAGCATATGAGAAAAGATACATATTTCTTCTCATTTTCATTTACTAATGAGTACCTTGTTTAGAGTGTATGAGAAATTTTGTTTGCTCTTTTAAAACTGAGACCTTATTAATCATGACTTAACACAACATCAGGAAAATCTCAGACAAATTCTCAGAATCTTTAAACTCTAATGGGAATTTTTTCTCAACAAATTTGTTTTGCAAACTGCTGTAAGGGAAGTTCACCTGCTGTTTTCAAATCACTTGTGCTTACAGCTATCTGCAAATCACCTGCCAGCCACCTGAATTTTCATGAGAGCTGACCTGCAGTGCAATTTCTCATCACACACATCTAATGATAACTCTACACAAGTGAGAAAGAGTCCAAATTTAATTCCATTAGACACGTTGTCCCGTGGCTGCCTGCTACCCTGCAGAGTTACATGATCAACACTGTTTTTTCACAATACCAAAAACCCTGCCTGCAAACCCTCCCCGGTCTCTACAACATAGACCTGCTTTAAAACCATTAAGTAGTGAGGGAAAGAATGATTTTAATGGAAGCCATAATGTTTCCTAAATTCAAGCTGTTCCAAAAGCATCTTCAAAAGCTCCTGAGCTGCCAACCACTTCTGTACATTCCAGTGTCTGTCCGGGATCATGTAAGCATGTACCCATTCTCAGTATTGTTAATGTGAAATAAACAGTGTCACCTGTGAAATTCCAATGAGAAAGCTATTTAGCTCAGCTGTCACCCTTGAAACATCCTTTTCACCTAGGATTCCAGCTAAATCCTACTGAAGTCAGAGGAATAGTTCAGGAATTCAGTAGGAATTTGACCTGCATGGTTAGAATTCACAAAGAACCATGCCTGACACCTGGAAAAGTCTCCTTCCAGTTTGCCCATCTCCTCTTTCCTCCACCATATAAAACACTAGGGGAAGGAGAGTAGGGATAGGTTTCTTACTCAGCAAACCAACCTGTACAAGGGGCATAAAGGGGAAAACAAGGCTCCAAATGTTGTTTAGAACTCACAAGAGTGTTCTGCCTCTCTTATTGACAAGATTCCTCCCTTCTCTAGTGACACTCCACACCTGAGAGCAGAGAGAGCCTGGCCAAGTGAGCAGGCTTACTGTAACTCCACAGTAAATCCCCTCATTTCCCTCTCGCTACCTTTACCAGGTAAACTGCATTCTCCAAGTGCTTTTACCTGAGTATATTTAGACACTTTTCAAAAATATTGCGAAACCAGCTGCCTGCACTTCTGATTCATGAAATGAATGATGAAATGACTCTCTTCCCAGATATGTCACATGTCTTTTAATTTGTTTAATATCTCATTTTGCATAACTTTCTTCATGAGAGAAAGTTATTTTCACTGGCTTTGGGAAGAAAAATTTCAGAGGTCAGTCCTTCTACATACAGCAAATATGTTAGTTATAGCTATAAAATATCTCAAACCATTAACAGAGAGCTGATTCACCTTGGAAAACAAAACTATTTTATTATTATTATTCAGCCCTTAGTATATAAAACAGTACAATTCTCAGTTATTACTGGGATAAAGGTGGTAAGACATTGCATATTTGGAAATGACACAGAACAGGGAAACCAAAGGAAATTGTGTGAATGTGAGACAAAAAACAACTTTAAAGACGGACAGTAACCCCTCCCTCCATTTCTAATTTATTGCCCCATGCCATAAGGAAAATAGGCAGTGCCATAATGATAAATACATGAATATAAAGTATGGGAGGGGAGCTACACCATAGGACTCCTCTCCTCTCCCCATTACAGCCAAGCAGACAAAGTAAACAAGGTGGAGGAGAAGATGATGGTTAAAGATTGTAGTTGTTACTATTCTCATTTTTATTGATTTCTTTGGAGCAATATCTGCAAACACATATTTGTATGCCTATTACTCATTTATCCTTAGTTGTACGTCTAAATTTGCACATTATATATTAAATTTAGGTCCAAAATTCACTTCTTTAAATATCTCAGAACAGGTATTAGTTTAATTGCAAACAATGTTGTAACAATGTTTAATTCCACTCTTTTTTTCCCTTCAAAAGCACTCTTCAAATCAACCTAAAAAGGTATTGATTATTATCTATTCCTAAGAAACCAAATAATACGGTGCTCAAGTTAAAAGACAAAAAAAACAAACAAAACCCCAGAGCAAACCACATCTCCATCCTCCTCTCCTCTTTCTCTCCACCCTCAAAGCCCCAGAGCTGTAACAAGGCAGTAAATCCAAATACCAGCTGGTATCCCACACTGCTGGGTGGAGGCAGGAGCCCTGCCTGCCATGAATGTCAAATATCAATTAGGTCTACACGGGAGCTGAGGACCATATGCTACAAGGTTCAGATTTGGCAAATTTAAAACCACCACCTATGTATGAAATTAAATCAGTTCCTCTACATCTTAACACTTAAAGTGAATGCCCACAACTGAGAAAGCATTGGATGCATCCCTCAGCCCAGTCTGTTTCTGATTTTTCTTTCACAGAAGGAACTTAAAAAGATAATCAGGGTTATAATTTTTATACAAAAGAAAGCAGAAAAACAGAAAAAGCAGCTCACATCCTTTGACTATTTTCCATAGAGCTATTTCTTATTAATATCAACAGAAGTAACTAAAATTTTGCTCTACAGTATACACCCACAAAGGGATTCATATTTGCAATTAAATATCAACACTATGAAAGAAATACATTCCAAATAAAGATGACTAGAGAAGAAAAATCAGGCATTATGTATTCCTAAAAATTGTCCTTCGAAGTCTGTTATCACTGACAGCAAAACTATGGAACAGCTTGTACAGGCAGAGCCTGAGAGCTGAACCTGCAGCCCTCGAGATCTTTCTGGTGACACTGACACTTGGAGTGCAGCAGGATATGAAAGAGCATCCGTGTTTGAGGGAAGCCAGGGCTGCAGTGTGGAACTTGGCCTGCAGCTGCTAAACAACAAATATTTGGGTGTTTAGGGTTAAGAAAAAACTATTCCCACTCAGCTGAAAGTGGGCAGAGATGGGCAAGAATAAAAGACAATTATGCCTGTTTTTTCCCCTGTAAACTTCAGTCTTTTAATTTTACACTGTGTTAGTGGCTAACTGATTTTGGTTTAGCTAACTTTGCATGAACTCAGAAGTAACATTTACAGTATTTCTCCTGAAGCCATCTATCTTTTATTCTCCTTACCCTGCACTGCTCTACATCTGCAGAGTCCATCTGCATTTCCAGGATATTCAGATTTAATTCCATCACTACTATTATGTTTTCTGGTCCATATTTATTTTTGTCTTCTAGCAAGGTATAATACAATTTGAATTTTCCCTTTAATTTACACAATGGGCAACACTATCACAAGAATGAGAGCAAAACTATTTATTCTGAATAGTTAGAGACAAGAGCTTAACAAATTATCACTTCCTCGGGACAATTCTAATTGCTTGAGGGAGGTGGGTTATATTAAAGACTATTTTCATGGGTCTTTTTAGCCAACGTCTCTGTTTATATGTCTTCAAAATTGCTTTAAGACATTGGTTTGTTTTCACCTAGGCTCATGTGTTATCTTCTATGCTTAGTCTTTTCTAAGGAATTTTCTCTGTTTACATGTAAGGAAGTATTTCTTCTGCCAGCCAAGGAGAAAGACATACAAGTGTGTTAAATCTTACACTTCCACATAAGACACAGTGGCAAACCTTACAAACTCTGACTCTCCAGGTTCAAACTCACAATGGTGAACTGGGAATTGTGTTTCTGGCAATGCCAGGAAGCTGCATGTGCAGAGATGTCATTGCTGAAATGCACAACTCTGCTCCTGTGCCCTTGTTTTACAGGCACCATTGAGTACCCAAGTTTCTGTATTTCAGTTACTGAAATTCACAACAGTTGCAGATGAACATTCTAAAAAATCCTGTCATTGATGGAGGGAATATCTTCTCATGTCATAGACAAAATCTACTAGTTTTTCTGATCAAAGACTGAAGGAGGCTTTGGGGGCTTTAGGAGAGAACAGAGTTGAGATGTGGCTTAAAATACACAACAAAATGGCAATAATCCCACATGGTGCCTTTCAGGGTTTCTTTGTTTCCAAACACAGCCAGATCCACTGCAGCAGTGCTGTTACCCGTGAGCATCCTTCAGTGCAGAGGTGACTCCTCTTTGAGCCCAAACAAACCTCTGAGAATCTCCAAACCTTCAAGGGATGCAGTGGTCAATATAGACAGGCCCCACTGGATAATTTGGACACACTACTGGAGAAAACAGGAGCAGAACAGCAAAAGGACACAAAATGGATATCATGGAGAGGAAGGAAGGGAATTACACTGAATATAACAGCACAGGTAAAAGCAGTTTTGCTCCAGGTGTGCCTCCTTTGCCATGGGTGTTTAGGGAAAAGGAAAGCATCACGTGATTAAAGGAAAGTGCTCTTTCCCATCACTTCAAATGTGAAATCCTGTGAGCACACTAATGAAAACATTTTGTCATACATGTACTCACAATCAATGTGTGCATGACTGTCTCTTAGAAACAGACTAAAGTAATGCAAACACCAGCAAAGGGCGTTGCTTGGGAACAGGGACACTCATTCAGAATATCTTAATAGAAATTTGATTTTTTTCCCCAGAGTAGCACAGATATTTGACATTTCAGAAAACAAGCATGCACGTTTATGCTAAAAAAATTGTTCCATACTCTTAAAATATTGAAATACTGTTTAATAAAACTTAAATACTAATTAACTAAATCAATCCAAAGCCTTATCACATTTAAAAATTCTGTTTTAGACAGAAGAATAAATACCACTGGGTAATTATTAGGTAACTCTCTTCCCGTTGGATGCTGAAGCATACAGAAACACCAACATGCATTTGAGGACTCAGAATAGCACAGCCTTTTGAAGCAACAGAACATTTGGAAAAGGACAGTTTGAATATTTTAAAACACAACAGCCTTCCATTTTCATTGCTGCAAGAATTTGCAGTGTTCACAGCAGCACTTTGTCTGAATCTACAAGTTGTCATAACTCAATCACAAATACTATATTCGATAGCGGGGATGTGTATGAGGTGAATCTGTTTGTATTTACAGTAAAGGATCCTTCAGGTACTCAAATACTGTTGGAAATTCCTCCTGGAGTGTAGAAAAATGGGTTCATTTCCTTCATCATTCTTTCAACTACAGAATGCCTTACACTTGCTGAAAGCATGTCCTCAACATGTAGCCTTACTTTTTACTCTCTTTTATGATGAATATCAGGAACTCCTCCAGTAAACTTAGAGCAATATCAATATACATGTTTATATCTGTCTCAACTTTGGCTGTTTTCTGGTAGAAAACAGCAACAAGACACCAGAAACCCTCCCATTTAATGAGAGCTAAGACTCCAAGAAACACCACCTCCCCATATTTAACATCAAAATATAGCATTTTTAAATGTTCCTATTTTCAACAGCTATCTAACACTGACACCAGGAAAAGAGAATTTCACATTAAAATAACTGGTACTATGAGAAAAAAGAAAAACAGGAAAGGATGAAAATGGACCCAAGAGTGGGCTGATGATATCAAGTTGGTTGCCACCTTCCCATGATGTTATATTTTTCATGGTTCTGCAGAGTCACTGCTATGACAAAGTTTACCACAGTACTAACTTCACCCTCTAGTACAAACTTCACTTTTTGCAGCAGGGAAACAAAAATATACTGTGAGTGATTCTTGCTCCTAATTACATTATTTAACTCAACATTGGTGATTACAAATGATGGTATTTTACATCAAACAGAATATTTTGGAACTCTCTTCCAAAATTCCCATTGAGATCTCAATGCAAGAAGAAATCTGCCACTTCAGTATGCAACTTTCTGTCATGATAGCATCTCTGACTTTGCACTGAACAAATTAAATCACTTGAGAATGCTACAAGAGACAGAAAACTTTAAACTAAATGCCATTCAGAATGCTACACAGCAGAGCAAATGACGTGTTCCCTTTGATACAGGAAAACATATTTACAGCATTACCTATCATTAAATAGAGGAAACTGTCAGATACACTTTTGTCAGGATGGTGTCTCTTTCCCAGAGTTAGAATGTTCTCTTTAAACAATAGGACACACTTCTATCAGGAATTTAAGTCAATTATTTGTTTGTGTGTGCCCTATAGCAGCATGAAGCCCTACACTGCTGTTTTTCAGCAACCACCAGATACAGAGGGTGTTAAACAGCTCTAAGCTGCTTCTGTTTCTCAGAAAAAAAATTAAAAAAAAAAAGAAGCCCTAAATATATATAGTGTGTACATATATATATATACACACACTCACACCTACCACTTAAGAAGGCACACATATGCCTATTACTAAATTGAAGTGCAAAGCAGTTTGACCTTTGGTTTTTATACAAGCACCATTTCCATTCAACTTTGTTCTTTGCACTGTGGTGTTTTAGATGAGTAAAATAATTTGGGGCATCTGGACCTAAAGATAGTTTCTCACCAGACCAAGCACACACTTCTCACACCTTTTCCTGCTCCTTTGCTGGGGGTCACTATTGTTAGAAATAATTTTCTACAATTCATGTAATGAATTAAATAATGACTTTTATTAACTTGAGCAATACTAGGCTGCAGGTGAACAGCATCACCTCTCAGTCTGACTCCAGGAGCTGCAGTAAACACAAATGGCAATCATGATCACCTGTGAGCTGGGGGGCTGCAGCTCCTTTCAACAAATTTTATCCTGCTATGATTGTTCACTTTTCTTGCCCAAACAATTCCAAATATTACACAGTCCGGGCACCATCACTAGATGAATTGTTTTTTCCTCAGAAATGTTAGGATTTTATATATATTGTGTTTCCTAGGAGCCTGCAAGTTCCCCAGAATACTTTTGCCTGGTAAAGGCAGGTATATGGAGCATTTCCTCTACATTTTTGAGAAGGTCACTGCTCAGATCTTCCAATTCCACTCAGCCATGCCCATCCATATTTGTTTTAGCCAACCAGGGAACCAGAAGCAGTTTGGAGAGCCTTGACATTTTAGCTGAGTTTCATAAATACCTCTACCATATACTGTGTCCCTGACACTGAACACTGGGAAATAATTTATTGGGGAAAAGTACACCTAAAGTCTCACAGATCTAATGTTTACAGGAGAGAGTTATTCCTTTGGACATTCATGTACTAGACAGAAAAATTTAATCATATATACTTAGAGGAGTTATATATATTAGGCAATTGAACCTGTTCGTTGACTGAAACTTTTTAGAGCAATGCTCATCTAGAAATAAATTCATAGTACTCCTTCATACTGAGTTGCCAAATTATGCATTAACTAAATCATGATGCAGGTGTTTATTTTTGTAGTAGAGAAAGAAAGTGAGACCAGAAATTAGGGGGCAGGAGTTTCACCCAGAATTCATAGTCTTGCACAAAGGAGTTCAATTAAATGTTGAAATTGGGGTCATGCAAATGTAAACATACGTTTTTCCCCTCATATGTTATTTTTTCTATCAAAACTTTAAAAAGAATAAGCATATACATGCTCACATATGCTAGAAAAGATTGAATACAACAGAAGTACTGCTTAGTGATAGATGACAGATTAGTTAACTCAACCATATATCAATTTGGTGAAAACCAATTAAGAAAAACTCATTTACAGAATGCTTCCTCTTCATACATAAATAGCAATTTGATGCCAACTGTATTACACTCAGAACATACTTGTAGACTACATTTTGCCACAATTTTTCAAGTTTCAATTTTGAAATTGAAAGTACAGTTACTGGAAATTAATATAAAATGAACTCACATAATAAAACATTAGTACAGAGTCAGAATTCAAACACACTCTTCATGGAATGAACAGGATTGTAGCTCTATCAACACTTACTAACTTTAGGCTGCTAAAGCCACTGCTTGAAGAGAGAAAGCAAACTAAGAGAAAAGCTTCTAAACCCAAAACACTTCTAACTGATCTACTAATACTGTCCTTTTATAACAAAAACACTTTAGAACTTCTCAGCTCCACGATTCAGTTTTTCCCCCCATAAATAATTACAGTAGCCACAGTGAGCCAGCTTCAAGTGCACGTGGGCCAGAGGTGAAAGGAGCCCCAAAATGAAGGACATCTCCCACAATGAACGACAGTTAAAAAGTTTGCCCAAAACTTGTTTGGATTTCTAAGCCAGAGGTTAAAGCTTATCTTATGTAGCTACACACATATGTGCTGGGAATTGACATGAACTGTATTTATTTCAGAGGATCCTGGCCTTGAACACATTTGCTTATTTTATGCTTTCATTTATGCTCCTAAGTGTACAGTGAGCAAGAAGCAAACCTCAACAATAACTTGACATGTACTTGTTGATTTTTCTCCACAAATGATGGAAGTTCAGGTATATCACTTACCAAATCTGACTACAGGGGAAATTTACTGAAGCTAAATTATATTATATAGTTTTTCAATTTGCTTTTTTGTTTTGTTTGCTTGGTCANTCTGAAGGTAAGTTACGTTATACAGTTTTTCTTTGTTTTTTGATTTGTTTTTTTGTTTTGTTTGCTTGGTCAGATTTTTTTAATTAAAGAAAACGCACCAAAATCCACAAAAGCAAACAACAAACCACCAGCAAAACACCACTTCCACTATGAAATATTCACAGGTCATACATATTGCATTTGGTGGATATTGCAGCCTGAACAGATCCATGTCTACATTTCAGATGATGAACCTTCAAGGCATTCATGCCTATTACACACCAATATGTGCACAGTAAAATAACAGAATGATGTGTGTGAGGAAAGGAAAGTATCTGTGCTGATATGAACCCCTTCCAGAATTCTCTTCTAAAGCTGAAGGCTAAACAGACACCAATCATGCCAAAAAGATCATCCCAGGGTGTGAGAAGAGATCAAACTGTAATTGGGCTCCCATAATTTTTTGTTAGTATTACAAAGAAAGCAGAGAGAATAACATGATTAGGTTTTCTGGATTGCTGTTAAATATTTTTGGAGGTTCTAAGAGTTTCCCATGAAGTGGCAAAGCAGTAAGAACAGGAGGAAGGAGAAGTAGCTCTGTAAGGTCCTCTTTACACAAAAACATGTCACTGAAGAATAAGAAGGAAATGAAAATAAAATGTTTGCTGATATAACCATTATATAACAGTTTCCTGTTACTAAAAATAACTACTTCAGGTCAGCACATTTCTTAATAATTAAGGGCCCTTACTGTAACTCCTGTATCTCATTAGTGCACATATTTATGCTTGTCTCAAAATAACTTCTCTTTTGCCATTTAAAATCAACAAGACTTTGAGTCTGCTTTCTTTACTATGGCAAGGTCTGAAACAGCAAGGTGTACACTTTTGTAAAGGACAGATCCTTTGAGATACAAGATTATGGTCCATAAAGGCATAAACTGGACACAGAATGTGAGACAACCTCCAGCAATCCCCGTGCTTTTAGCAATGGCTTAGTGTGAAAACACCATCAGTTTGATACGCAGGGTGCTGCTTGTTTCCATCAGGTTTTGTTAAACTAAGTGCTAAACATGAAATCACTGTATCAAGTATTCATGAATAGACTTTCCAATGATTAATTAACGTGAATTGGTTCATAAAGACACTCAGTAATTCAAATCCAAGTTTCAGGACAGTGGCAGCCTCACAAGTTGTCTTTCACAAAACCTGAGACTCTTTTCTGACACGGCTTCGAAAAGTTGGCATTAATCTTATCCCAAACATATCAAAGCAATTTACACATGAAAGTGTACAACTGCAACAAAGAGAACTTCAAAAACTAGGATGGAATGAAATACAAATCTTTCATTTCTAATTGCAGAACTGATTTCTCTAAATTAGCTTTCCCTAAATAATTTCTTTTTTGAAACACAAACAACGAGCCTGCTGAACTCTACTGACAAAGTTGCTACAAGCTGATAGTAGGCAGGAAAAGAAAAAAAAAAAGCTTCTTTGGAAGAGTGAGAGATTGTACCTACAACTACATTTTTAATTATTTGAGAGGTACTTATACATCAGAGCAGAGCTAGTTATATAACCCCAAGACATTTAAGAGCCTATTAAAACTGTGTATTGTTAATTGCAACCTTCTTATTTATAAAGAACTTTAAACTATGTCTCAAATCCCTTTCTTCCCCTCCACATTCTAAGTAGCCAGGCAATTAGGTTAATAGTCAAACTCCCTGGGGATAAAAACATCAGGAACTACCTTTGCTCCTGTGGTACAGTATTGCTATGTTTGAGATACATTTGGTAATGAGAAAAATAAATACCAGAGGCATACGATTATTTCTGTAATGTAACTTGCATTTTTCTAAATCCCCTAATAAGTAGATTAATTTAGATCTCATAAAAGAGATAGAGATGTGCCACCGAGTTTAAAAATCAAAGACCATGAAAGCCTTTTAATACAAGATTTTATCAGATATGATCAATATCAGCATCTACAAAATGAATCTTATCATTCTTATTCATGTTTCCTTTCTGGCCACGTAGTATTCTCAATAATGCACAGAATGAGTCAGCACTGGCTGAATTTTACTGGGGTTTTGTGATGCTTGCTCTAAAATGAGGCTCTAGCATCACTTGCAGTAAAATGTAAAGACTAACACAAACAAAAAATTCCAACTCCAAATCACAAACATGCCTCTTCAAAAGGAAATTAATCACACCACCCATAATTAGTAAGTAAATTATGGAAGAGTAGAATACTTTCAACTGTACTTAGTGAAACTTAGTCCCACAATTTTGAAAATCAAGAAAGTGACCTAATTTTTAGCCTACGTGTGTCTGTGGATAACTCCAAGCAAAGCTGGAAGTCTGGTGAGGAAGGCAAACCAAGGAAATTGTAAAAACAAGTATCAGCAGTGGACAGTGATTGGTTCTCAACTCTCAGCTTGTGAAAGCTGGTTTACAGAAGCCATATTGTAACCATACAAAATATATTCTTGTACATACACTCTACTATGAAATCAGTAGCAGTCACAGTACAGCAGTCCTGGCAAGAGGAGTGCAGCACACTGAGTTTTCTGCTACCAGCACACTGTTTGTAGTTTAAGGCTCCCAAACCAAGTGTTCACACAATGCTCTGAAATCCAACCTGGCGCCTCCCGTACCCTGACAGAGACCCCACAACGCCATCACACACCACAGAGTTCCTGGGGGCAGAACAATCCAAATGTACCAGGGTTACCTAAAAGTTGCTCTGATTGTTTCCAAATTATTTTGGTCCTTAGAAACAGGTATAGAACTGAACATAAATAGAACACATCAAAGAGCAGCACCCTGTATGCATTTAACTATTAAACCTGTTCATAACTTCTGTTATTGTAAGCAGCATCCTTTCACCACTGAACCTGAGAATATAATTTGTAGGTAAGAGAGTCTCACTTTGAGCCCACAATGAGAACACCATGTGGCAAAGGGTTCAGCTATTAGTTTCACATTCATTTAAGGTCCATGAAATGCAGTTAATTCATTAAAATGCAATTACACAATGCAAATTCAGAGAGAGTAAAATGTCTTCTTTTTAGTTCATTTCCAAGTTAAATTAAAGATCTTAACCTCTCTGAGATGCATATCTTCATTGTAAAAAGAATAGTAATAATAATGTAAAAAAATAGACATTGAAGGATTCCTTTCTGCTGATTTAAAGACAACTCTTCACCTTTGATTTGAATTTATACTTGCTCTAGAAACAACACATGTAATTCTTTTTGCTTTTCTAAAAATTATACTATCAGAAGGGTGAGGCAAGAGTAGGGGCAAGTTTAAACATGTTTATGGAGAAATAAACATCATAGATTATAATTGGGTAAACCTACCCAGGCTCATATTTTTGTATGTAACACCTGTAGCTCTGTGCAAGGGGAGCACACCTGTCCCATCCCCACGGTTAAAGCTGCCAGCAGCTCAGGGCTGCACTCGCTGCCTGCAGGAGGAACCCCCGGGCTCTGCCCCTTCCCGAGGTGCTCCAGCCACTCACAATCCCTGCTCATAGGCTGGGGAGCCCCAAAACCCCAAAGTCCAGCCCCAAAACCCCAAACTCCAGCACTCACCCCGGATCCCAGCGGTGCCTCGGCTGCTGCAGCAGCTCCAGACAGGGAACAGCCAGTCCTACCACAAAAGGAACGCTCAAAACCTGGAGGCTCAGAGCTCTGCACACACCCGGAGCTCACCCCAGATTGTGCTTTAAGGAGTGTCAGACCCATCACCTGCAATCCCTTACACAAACACCCCTCATTCAGCACACCTGGACAGGCTCTGGAGCATTAATGGTCAGCTGGCTCCTTTGGGGTGACCATGATGAGCAAATCCTTCACAGCTGTGTTCAAGAACTTTAGGGCATGCAAACAGGACTCTTTTAACGATGCCAGCCATATGTTCCTGTTCACTGTTGATTTCTTACCTACCAATATGTATTAGTCCTATTCACAGTTAGACTGCTTTTTTTTCCAGTGCAAATATAACATCAGAGGGTATTTAGTATTACTTCAGTATTAGAGTAGTCAGTATGGAGTATTTAGTTCAATTTCATTAGCAAACACTGAATAAGTTCATCATTTTAGAAGTATTATTCTAATAGCATATTCCATCATCATTCTGCTACATAGTTTACTCTAAACAGGCAATCACATACAATAACCTCCAAAATATGGTTTCAAATGTTAATGAAAAATAAAAATCCCCCAACAAAACCATGAAAACATACACAAATATTTCTAAATTGTTGGGGTTTTTTTTCTAGATTTTCTGCTTTCTGTACATGCATAATTTATCACTACCAGCAGGATCCTAAAGATCAATTATGGCAAAGAAGTTATTAGAATTCACTAAAAAGATTACAAACCAATTTCCCTGGCAATTTCAGCCAAGTTTTGCTGGGTTTGGTCACCTGAATAACAGAAGTATTTCCAATGAATAGGCAAGTACTTATCTGGACCTTCATTTCAGTGGGTAAAAACCACAGAGAAGCCAAAGTCTAAGAATTTGCCTCTGCTTAATCAGGTGTCAGTGTGGCCCTTGTGCTTCTGGTTTTGCCTGTGCTTCAGAACTGGGCACTAACAGCTATTTTCAACAGGATGCTAAATCTAAATGGTTATATTATTGTTAGCAAAACAACTTTGCCAGCAATGCTGGAGCACAGTGAGCGTGTGGCTGTGCAGAACACGCACAGCTGGCAGTGTTTTGTAATCCAGGTAGAGGTTCAGAGAATATGCAGTGTATGAATGGTCTTCCAATTTGCAGATTCCTAATGAACCTCATATCCTGCTCCACAATAAATAAAACACACTAAAAGAACAGGGAAAAAAAGTAAATAAAGGAAATTCCGGAATAAAAGAACAATGTTGAGGAAATCAAAGCAAACTATTACTTTCTTTTTTAAAAAAAAAACAACCCTCAGAAACCATTCTAACAAAACTTTAAATTTGCTTCTGGATGGCAGTTAAAATCCAGTGATTTGCTTTGCTATTTTGATCCTAAGCTTTCATCTCTGGGAGCAACACAGCTCAAAGTATGGGTATGAGCTTATTAAAGTTCAAGTCATTGTTGAAAACAAATACCTGCTGAGCACAAGCTGGTGCAAGTGAAAACTCTATAAATTGTTTACAAAGAGTACCCATACCTGACAAAAAAAAAAAGAAAAGACTGGAAACAAAACTGACTTCCAGTTTATGTTCAAATGTTTCAACTCTCTTTTCTAGGAAAAATTAGTTTGCAAACTTGGCTGAGAACAGAGGTGCAACAGCCACATTCTCTCACATCAATGGAGTTCCACAGTTGTGGAACTGGCAATTGAAATTGCCTTCTAGTAACTCAAGTTATTTCTAGCTACAAACAAAGTCAAAGGGAGATTTGTCCCTTTTCAATTCTCAATGTATTTGTCCTTCATTTGAGAATAAGAGTTCATGAGGTTATCTGTATTGTGGATTTTTTCATACAAGAAATGTTTTAAGAGGCATTCTCAGATCATGTTTAAATAGTGCTTCTTCGGTTTACAGCACCCATTCTGTCAGTGTGTTCTCCTGGAAGAATTTCCCTTCTGTGACAATAAAATTTCTGCCAAATTTTAACTGTGTAGCTCCTTGTTAACAAGAAAGAAGATTTTGTATTTTGAGCGCAGGACAAAGTGCAGAGTTCAGAGCTCATTTTCAACCTTCCCAGCACCCTTACATGTGATCAAACCAGAAGCAGTTTAATTTGGTGAATGCTGATGTCAGAATTTTGTTTGGATGGGTTGCTTTTGAGGTCTGTGTGCAAACTGTTTCATGCTCTGATCTGTGCTGCAGAGAAAATGCAGAACGTGTGGCAACTAAAGCAGACCAAGGGAGCTGGGAAGGCACCAAAGGTGAAGCTGGCAGATGTTCTGCCCAGGGAACCAAACTGCTCTGAGGAAACCTCCACCACAGCTGCTGGCCCTTTGCAGCAAATATCCTGCACTTTCCATGTGGACCTGGATAAGCAAAATGCTCTGACCTGGACTGAGCTGTGTGTGTGTGCTGCACTGCTCTGATCAAGATCAGTGGTCTGATATTCCCAGTTTAGGTACAGCTGGCTGATTACATTCCAGGGACACCAAATTTCAAATTATACTCGTGGTTATACACATATTTCCAAATGGAGTAGAGGAGACATATGTAGTATGTGGCTGTAAGGATTTAGGTTATTTTAACAGTGAATATATTTTAAAGTGAACCATCTACAAATTATTCATGTTACTAAAACGGGCATGAATTATTTCATCATTCCCTTCAGTTAACAGAGTCTTTAATGTGAAGTCAAACCTCTCTATTAAAAAGGCTTTTAAGCAAATCTCCACCTGGCTTTGTCCCACCTCCTGGACATCAGTGTGGAGAGCAGAACAGAGCTGGCATTTTGATGTAGCTTCTCATGGTAGCCACTGTGTTTCTCCTGGCCTATTTGCATGGCTCCCTCATCATCACAAGCAGTGATAGGGTGTTTCAATTCTTTTTCTCTCTGAATCACCTCTATAATTTATTTTTTAAAAAGCAGAGAGCCGTTTTGCTTTCAGCCTTGCTGTTTCTATTCTTTCTTGGCCAGTCTGATGCCCCCACCCCTCTGCAGCACTGCCATTGCCCTTCCAAGATAATGAGCACAGCACTCTGCATTGCATCTTTTCTCAGACAGGGTGGATTTCAAATCCATACAGAAAAACCTCAACTATCAGGGTAGCAGCATGGTGCTGCACGGCACCCACCACGGCACAGAGCAGACTTTATCAGGTTATCTCAGGGTTCCAGTAGATAGCAATATTGAACTGCCTCTCCTGGGAGAGCTCCAAATTACAACTGAACTGATACCTCCGAGGAATGCAGGGTTTTAATGCAGAACTCCAGTGTCAATCAATCATTCAGCATTAAAGATTGAATACAAGTAGAAAGATGAAAGTTAACTAAAAGCAATTGAAATGAATCACAATCTTTTCTCTAATATTTTGGGTATTTTTAAACCAATGGAGTTCACAGAAGTCCAACATGTATTTGTTGAAACAAGAGCACAGACTGCAGAAACCTCATCATGCAATCTTTGCTTTCTGTTGTTTACCTCAACAGTATACCTTTTACATATTTATATTTTTTTAGTGGGACAAGGATATGTATTTGTTAATAAAAAAAATATTTTTAAATGCTTTTAAAAGCTTATTTGAGGAAATACTATTTCCTTGAGAATCATGAAATCTTTTGGCATAGACCCCCTCAGCTTCTGTAAGTTTCATATTTTGTTTATTACCACTGTTTTAAACATTTTACATTTAGTTTATAGCTTTTTAAAGACTAAAATATGGTTATCAAGTGTGACTCTAAGTAAACAATAGCATCTTAGATAATGCTAGTCTCAGATGATAGAGCACTTGAATATGATATAAAAAAAAATCCTTTTGGATGATTTGGGACTTCGTTGTTTCTCATGTAAGGCACTGATCTTTTAGTGAACCATGGTCAGGTCAGTGCAATGAGGCTGTGCTAGACAGCCAGGAGAAAAAGAATTCCTACTTAAAAGCAAATTGGAGATGTTTTTGAAAAGGATATATACAAGAGATAAATTTTAAAGAAGAAACAAAATTAGTTAAAGAAGCTTTTAAAATGTATTTTAAACTTGCCTCTTAAGCATTTGTGGGAATTGTGTATAGTAGTACTATGTTCTAAGGAAGACATATAAAAAGATTTGAAAACTTTCATGAAGATATAAATTAGTGAAACACACCCTTTTGTCCAGGTTGCACGTCCTTGTCAGTAAATTGAACTGTAACAAGAACAACTCCTCTCCTCTAAATACAAGCTTTCAAATTGGAGAAAGAATTCCTCTGCTAGAACAGATTTCTTTTGTGTGATTGTGTGCTTGGACTGCAAACTCTCCTACAACAAAAAAAAGTTTTCTAGAACAAAAAAATGTAAAATATATTAAAACTCTTACTTTGAGTTTTAATCTTAACTTTAAAAATCACTCAATGCTCAGAATACTACAGACATAACACACAAGGCAAAAATCTCTCTAAATCAACTAGTCCAAGCAATAACATCAGTGATTGCTATTTGCTTATGACAACTACAGTCCCAATTGCTCTGCACTTCCACAGAGGATCCTTGATTTATTCACAACTAATTTCTTAAATGTCACAACAGCTTTATGAAAGTCTGCAGCACCAAAGGAATGATGATATTTTTTTCAAAAACCTCCAAAGTGAAGAATATTAACCATTAATACTACTGTGGAAAGAGGTTTTAAAATTACATATTCCAGCCACATCTGCCATACGTCTTATTAATGCAGCTTACCTTTCTTTCCTCTTATGGAAATGCTTTGAAACAAACAAGACACAACAGAGCAAAGAACTAATATATCATCACTGCAAGATATTACAACTGAGTGTGTCAAATCTTGTGAGGCACCACCTTTCAAAGGTGTAAAACTGCAATGTAAAATGGCTATAAGGGATGGAGACACAGCACTTGTCTCAACAAAGAGGTCAAAGAACCTTGGGAAAGGATCTCCCACTCTTACAACATCATGGAGGTGATAAAGTTCAGGTCAATTTTAGATTAATGCAGCAGAGATCTCGTGGAAGAATGAATCCCAGCAAGAGGGACAGCCTGGCAGGCTGGCACTTATAATGGCCACTCAGGAAAATGGCAAACTCACCTGCCTTTAAATTTCCCACGCCCTGTCCTCTCAGCCTCTCCTGCTGCCCTTTGTTTGCAGCTCACCCTGATGACTGGCAATGAGTGGGTTGGCTCAGCAAGCCCCAGGTGAGCAGGGGGGAACAGGCAGCTTCATAAACGAGGTTACTTTGCCCATTTAGGGATTTGGATCGTGAGTAGGATCATGAGTGGCTCTGAAAGCCAAAGCTGAAGTGTCAGATTCTAGGTGGGGAAAATATATCCCAAGACAGATTTTTTTTTTTTTCCACTAGAATTTTTATTATTCTAAAGGTCATTTCACGACTTCATAACTAATGAGAAAGGATATATTCCCTGAGTCATCTGGGATCTGCCACAGAGCATTTGACCAAAGGTGTGTAGCTACTGAACTATGACATTCCAGAGAGATGAGGGGCAGCAGTTGCAGCTCATATCAAATCTCATATGGCAGTTCATATTTGCCAATATATCTTTCAGGCTAAAAAGATGTGATTTCCTCCCTGGTGGTTTCACAAGTAGCTTTCATCAAAACTTTGTTTAAATCTGACATGGCAAAGGTTTGCAGCAACACTCTTGCCAAGACACAGAGGTTCCCTTTATGAGACCATATATGCTTTAGTTTTCCCTGGATACTCATATGAAGCCTAAGGAAGTATTTCTGAGTTTATTTCTCCAGAACCCCAGAAAGAATAAAAAGGAAAAGAAGGCACATATCTATGATTTGCCTGCTAATGTACACATCTCTGATACTGTGCTCACTCTGGTCATTTCTGAGTACTGTGCCACATAAAAATACACATCCAAAATGAAACAAACTCCGCAGAAGTTGGAATATACTATTCTGCTGTGTAGTATAAACAGTCAATTAAATGCACTCTCTGTCAGTTCAGCATGTCAAACATTTGTAATTTGACACTTAACTGTAGTTTAAAAAGTATTATCTATCAAAATGAGTAGTGGTTTGAAATTGCTACTGTAAGTTGTTTCCTGCCAATTAGAAAAAAAAAAAAGACATATTTTCTACACCTAACCTCTGTTCAAAGTACCCATTTTCTTCTATTTCTCCACTAATTTTTTTCATCTGTTAAAATACCTTTTGTTTAAGGATGTTGAAACTATAATGGCTTCTTTTAATTCTATTTAACATTTTTTTTTTTTTTTGTCTGTAGGGTGGCAGTCTTACCCTGCTGGAAACCTTTTCAAAGAAACATGCACGACACTGCCTGCAGAATCTCACCACATTCTTGGTGCTGATGGAAAGGAGGGAAGAATGCTGGATTAAAATTCACCCTGTGCTCTCAGGCCAGGATCCCCCATGCAGCAAATGTCAGTAGAAGGGTCCTTGCTGCTCCTTGCAGCTCCTGTGGCCTGTGCTGAGGGATGGGGCAATGTTGCTTGGGTGAATATTTGGTTGGATGCTGTTCATTCAGCCCCCTTTTGTCACCATTTTGGTGAATTTCCCCCTCTCATACTATACTAAAAACTTAGCAAAACTAAAAAAAAAATTCTGCTTATGCTTACCAGGCAGGTTTCATCCAAATTTTACAGTTATAATTAAAAACTACATTTTCATTAAGGAAATTATGAATTGCAATAAAGTGCAAGGAACATGCAAAATGAATAATTAACATTGTATAGACTTCAGCATCTTAATGAAGATTAAATAATACATATATTCAAACTGGATTAGCACATCCACTGAAAGCTGTTATATGCTCAGTAGGGGAGTCTATGCACTCACAAAATAGTGTTTTATGAGGAGTATTCTAGCAACATTAAGCATAAGGTTGTCATATATAAAATGATTAACGTTTTATATAAAAGAAGCTGTAATTCCAGTGAATGAAGTCATTTCATCTCCCTGCTGCTTCTACCTTTAGGAATATATTGTAAATGAAAAGTGGCTCAATGTGAAGTCTAGTTAAATAGAATATGAATCCTCTTTTGCAAAGTTAATGAGACTTGGAAACCCGCATTTAAAAAAATGTTGTGATTTTAAATCACAAATTTCATTAAGATTTGCATACAGCACCTACATCCTTGTTTTATTAAGACTCCCACTTCCTTAGCTATGTAGGACAGGATGTCACCTTGTTTTTCCTGATCTTTGTGTGCAGCCTGTCCTCCACTTACAGCTACTTCTTTATAACGGGGAGGATTGCTTAAGAGAAGGCAGGTGAGCAATGAATCTGCAGAAATGCTCAGACAGAGCAGCGCTGGGAAAAGCGACTCCTTGGCTACTGATTATGAAGTCATTTTGTCAAGGCTGAGTACGTACAGATTGCTGGGGTATTGCCTCCCAGCAGTAAAATGTCCATCTGCAGAAGGGGTGCTGACAAGGTGCCAGCTGCTCCAAGCTGACAGAGCAGAGGAGGAATGGACTGTAATTTCCTCCTGAAGAGAACAGATGATGGCAAGGTTAAATCACGACTATGTAGGGAAGTGACAGGAATGTCAGATGTAGATAAGGCAATCTATGTATTGGTATTTACTGTTTTAAATCTGTTTCACCTAAAGAAATGGCTGCTCTCCAGAGAACAGATTTCAAACTGGGAAACTCAGGTCAAACGTGGTGGACAGAAGATTATAAGTGCTCAATGCCAATACATTTTGGGTAAGGAGATTTTGGTTGTAAAGCCACAGAAAAGGGGGATAACTCATTTTACATCACAGGTTACTTTAGTAACTTGTTAGGAACAGCCTGTGGGGCTGGGGCAGGGTTTTCAGGAGGAGATTGAGCAGCACAAGATTGCCCTGGTGCAGCACACAGCTGATTCTTCAGACAAAAGCTGCAGTCACTCCTCTCCTGTCAGTGCTATCCTACACCTGAGAGGGGCTGCCCGGGATCCTTGCCGAGCCCCTGCCCAAACACAAACAATTTTCACTGTTGTCACTGCCTTCACCTTAACCTCTGTGGGCCTGACACAGCCAGGGCTCCCCTGTGCTCTTCATGGCAGAGAAACCAACTCTCTGTACCTGTACCTGACTATGCTTCTGGTCAAATGGAGAAAGTATTGAAAAATACTTAATATTTTGATAATATTAAGAATATTTAAACAAAACATTATTTCTTTTTCCCTGTGAAAATAAAATGGAAATTATTTTCCATTTCTATTCTGAATTTACAGCAGTGCCTCTAAAACATTTTTGGAAAACTTCCACACCTGCTTAACCACATGAGAGGATGCAGTTCCTGAGGAGCTGTTTTCTCATTTACATGCAGTTGGATTTCACAGAAACACAGTTTTCAGTCCTTCAGTGAAATAAATCTTTTTACTTATGGTAGTAAAGAAAGTCTATGCAAACATAAACTAACAGATTAGAAGCTGAATTTTATAGTCCCACTTTTTAAAATATATTTTTGATGTAGTTGGCAAGATGCACGTTGGTACTGTCAACATTAAAAAACCAGCTTTTTGGCTCCCACACTTGCTGGAACCTCTGTGATAGTAAATAAGGGGGAACAAGGCATGGACTCAAGAATCAGTTGGTTTGCAGGTTTCAGTAGGTCTCATTACAAAAAATAGGATCCCTGTTTATGATGTGGATGATTGTTTTTTTCACTGCTTCACGTTGCATTTTTCTGCATGTGCTCAATCACCAGTGAGTGAGCTTCATGTCTGACCCCTGGGCAGGGATTCATACAGCTGGAATATTGCCTGTGATACTGGCCCCCAATACCGTATGAAAAATGAATGTATTTCCACGCTGAGGCAGGCCAGGCTCAGAATGGCCTTTGGGATGGAGGGTGGAGGGAGGAGGCAGGGCAGGGCATGGGCTGGCAGGGCAATCCTTGGACTGTGTGAAAGCTGGGAGGCACAGGCAGGAAACCTGGAGCTGTGTGGGGTGGTGGCTCATGGCTGGTCCCTGATGTGTCACTCGCTCAGGGTTTGTGATGAGAGCAGCCCCTGGACTCCCCTGACTGCCAGCAGGGTGAGGGGGACACCACCATCTGTTTTGGGATCATGAAAGCCCTGTGCTTCCTCCTTTCTCCTGAGCTCACAAGCACTGAAACTCAGTGGGAAATAGACTGACTTCTGGGTCATTTTATGTGGTCTTGTGTCATACCTGCTTTTAATTTTAAAGATGGATTTCAATTGTTTAAAACAGCTGGGTAACTTTGGGATTACAAGGAAAGCACAGGTGCTTTATCATGTGAAATATTCATACAGATACAAGTAGATTAACCTTATAGATTGCGTGATTTTGAGAAATTGTCCTCCAGGTGTAAGCCTGGAGTGAAAGAAAATGACAAAGTGAGGCTCATGTCTCAGAGGCCAAGCACTCTGAATCTCAGTCAGACTTGGGCTCATGATGTATCAGAAGTCTCCTGGAGCCAAGGAGTCTCTTATCAGATCTCAGAAAAAGCACAGAATATGCCAAAGAGCTTGGTGATTTTTTTGCTGTTTTTTCCACTGGGAGTCCCCTATGAGCCCTAAGGTAGACAGAAGGAATTCAGAGAATTGCTCAGAGCCCTGCCCGTGGATGAGCACATCCTGCATGCCCTGCAACACTCCAGTGCTCGTGTGCAGCTCTGCCATGGCCAGCAAAGGTAAAAACATGCCAGGCTACCAAAGGTACAAAGGAACTGAAAGATCGCCCTTCCACCTTGAAAACTGAAAGTTTCACCTGTCCACTCAAGGGTTGCCAATTTTCATTCACTGCTGTCAGCTGGCAGAAGGCAGCCCATTTTTACCTGTTAACTTTTCTAGACAAACCCATGTTCTAATATGTAAAATTATATTCACAAATCTCGGCAGAGTTGGAGGCCAGGCTGGGCAGGGCTTGGTCTGGTCTAGTGGGAGATGTCCCTGCTTGGGACTAGGTGATCTTAAAGGTCCATTTCAACCCCTTAATAATCTATGATTTTATGGTATACAAAATAAAGTTATTGCATGGATTTGTAAGCAGATAAAATACCCTGAAATGACATTTAGGTAATAAATAACCAGTTTTTCCAGGCAAGCCCTTCAGAGAACTTTGCTGGGGACTGTGCTGTTCAATATGTTCATCGACAGCCTGGGAAGAGCTGAAGTTTTCTGATGATATAGATAAATTATTTGTAGTAAAAAGAAAGGTGAGAAGATTTACAGATTAGTTAATGATATTCTGTTTCAATGATAAAATGGCAGAGGAAAATGAGTGTTGATAAATAGAAAATAATGTTTGTGAGAGAAATAACTATAACTTAATAGATAAAATAATGAGATCTAAACCAGTTTTTACCATTCACAGAACTCTTGACATTAAAAAAGATATTTAGATGACTACATTTGCTTAATGTTAAGCAGAAATTAAGAAAATATAGAAAAAGCCAATTTTTCCCCCCTCTGGAAGTGGATATCTATCAGTTTAAAAGAAAAAACTCCACAGGATATCTGCATACAGGAGTATCAGCAGCACATCCCTTATGATATTTACATTAATAGTGGATCTCTGAATCTAAAAGCTATGGAGAATTTCTTACAGACATGGATACTGGAGCCCAGAAGCAGAGATGGAAAGGGCTTCACTGGACAGAGAGTTCAGCCATCCAGGAAAAGGTGATTTGACAAGAAGGAGGCAGCAGCCCTCATCCCATACACCACACAGCCCATGCAGTGCTCAGCAGGCACAAATGCAGGGAAAAGTGCTGTTAAAGACAGCAATAAATCTCCTTGTCCTTACAACAGCTGAGAATTTGTTAAGGAAAAACCTGCAGGTTATCCATGTAATTGCTCTCAAGCTATAGAAAAAGGCCAACTTTCTTTCCTACCCATCCCAAATCCAATTTGTCATGGGGAAAATTTTCTTCTGGGAGACAATTCTAGTGACCATTTTAATCCTGAGCAAAGGAAGGTTTATGAATTAATCACTTATGAGATTTTTTAGTATCTCTAGGCATGTTAGTGCATCCCTTCAGCATCTCTTTCTAGCCATGTTAAGTCTCCAAGGTGAACCCTTCAAGCACAGATTTAATTAATGTCAATATTAATTCAGTACCTGCAACAATCAACAAATGACACCTGAGAGTCTCAGCATCCCTGTCTTGAGGATACCAGTGCATGGAACACTCAAGGAAAAAGGTCACAAGTTTTCAGTTTTTAATTCATTAATTTTGTAGTTCTGTTATATTACACTTCACACTCCACATTGTCTGGACGTGTTTTAGTATTTCCTTTCTGGCTAGAGCTTAGAAATATTTTTCTGTTTTCACACCTATGTTTATTATTGATAAATCTGAATATACACAATATTGTACCAGTAAGATCCTAGTAAGAATTAACTTTATCTTATCTCATTATCCTCAAACATAGACTTGATCAGGATCTAATGCTACACTCTGGATATTTGCAGTTTAAAATGTATTCCATCAATTTTCCTGAAAAACCACAAAGTCCAAAACCCAAAACATACAAACAAAACCACCAAAAAACTCTGAGACCTCCCCCTACCCCAACCTTATTTATAAAAAAATCTTAGAAACCCTGCAAGAGTTCTGCCAGCTAAGTACAGCTTGATAGTACTGCACACTTTTGAAAGATAAATTGTCTCTTTGAAAACCACTTGTTGAAACTCTTGTGTCCAGAGCCTGCAGAACTCCATTTCCAAATAACTTATAACTTAATAACAAATAACTAGTTCCACCATGAATTGTAATCAGAGGAAATTTGTGTAAGGTGGCATTTTTTAGCCTTTCAGACATGTAGGTCAATCAGCCCTATGATTAAGATTCTTGCCTAATCATGTTAAAGAGCATTAAGTTTTAATTGAAAATTGGATGAGAGTTCAGAGGAGCAAAATCTCTATTGACAAGCAGCGCAGTTTCCAATCTGTTGCTGTTATTTCTGCCCTTGTGCCCAGCTTTAAAATATTTTATACACATGTTTGTGGCTTTAGCATTTGACAGATCCAAACACTGACAGTGGAGCATGACTGTCAGGGGTGAATGTAAAGTGACGTGCAATAATTACCTAAAGCAAAGGACTTTCAAGAAAGGTGGAGGGGGACTCGTTCCAAGGGCATGTAGCGACAGCACAAGGGACAAGGGCTTCAAACTGAGAGTGGGATTAGATTAGAAATTAGGAAAAAACCCTTCCCTGTGAGGGTGGGGAGGCCCTGGCACAGGGTGCCCAGAGAAGCTGTGGCTGCTCCATCCCTGGAAGTGCCCAAGACCAAGTTGGATGGGGCTTGGAGAAGCCTGGGACAGTGGAAGGTGGCCCTGTCCCTGGTAGGGGTTGGAATTAGATGATTTTTAAGATCCCTTCCAGCCTGAACCGTTCTGTGATTCTATAACTTTATTCTGAAGAGTCCAAACCCAAATACTTTTATTTACATCTAGTAAGCCCATTATCAACAAGCAAGCATATAGACTAATATGACACCACCTCACAGAGTCTGGCTATATGAAAAACTCAAGTATATATTTCAAATTCATGCAGCACTTACAGCTCATGCAGATGCATCTGAGTTAGTTATGAGTGAGCTTAGCAGGGGTCATTGCAGATGTATTCCTACTCAGAGCTGCCTGCTTATTTGTAGAGGGTTCTGGATGGCTTTTAAACTATGCAAATATAAGACACATGGAGGAGCTTTCTTAGATTTTTTTTCTTATGCCAATGGCATGTTTTTCATTGTTTGAATACTCTGCCAGTGCGTCATCTCTTGAAAATAAATATTCAGATTGTATAGCATTGGAAACAATGATAAACAGGCATGTCAACTAATTAATGTCACTTTCACTGCTGAGGTAAAGGCAGCCTAATTAGGAAGCTAATGTACTCCTTCACCTTGAAGATTATGATTCGCTTCTAGTATTATCCTCAAATTAAAAGTTCATATAAATTAACATCAGCTCGGCTCTTTCCCATTGTACTTCAAATTGTCCTAAAATGGTCCCTTGGGTCTATTTGTGTGGAAAACCATTGACATTATTCTTATTTTTATTTTGCAATAAATCAGCATGGCTGGAAATAGGTTAAAAGAATAAAGAAATCATTATGAACACAGGCAAGGCAACTGAAGTTTTCAGGATTACATGAAGAAATAAAGCTCTGAGGAGAAAATATCAAGCTGGTACTGAAAGCAAGGAGTGCTATAATAAACATTTATGAACATTTTATGCCTGACTTCAACTATGGGAAGCCATTTATAAGATATGCTTACTTGTTATGAACAACAGAAAATATAATTGGGAAAATCTATGCTATTTGTAATTTATTAGGAAGCCTATGATTAATTAGGCTATACCCAAGGACACTCCATAAAGAGAAAGAAAAGTTGAAAAGACCTCTTATGAGTGCTTCCAGGAGGACTATGTACACTAGCTTTGATTCCATCTGAATATGAAAAAGATGAAAAATCTTTAGAAACAGGTTTCATTAGTCCAGACCTGAGTTCTTCAGGTGCCTTTGTTCAAAAAGCTGATTTACTTGCAATGCCAGCAAATAAGGACAGAAAATAGCCATTCCTTATATTCAAAAGATGCAAAGATTTTGTGTATGTCTGCCAAAAAAGTTGCACATATGGGCCACTGCACATTATCATTAGAAATGAGTAATCCCTGATAATGGAAAGACCAGAAATAGCAGTGGGACTGTGTCAGCTGAAGGTTTGTGCTGAAGAACTGTAATCACCAAAGACTTCATGTAGACTAATGATAGGCTTTTGAACCTAGACTAACTTTGTCATAGTCAGGGGCTGAAGCAGATTACATTTTAGCCATCATGTAATTATATTTTGTACAAGACAAAACTGAATGAGAAATGAACCACTTGTTAACTGGTGTCATTGTGAGTAACAGGGAGCACAAACCTCACCCTTCTGTGGCTTGGAAATGCTGGAAATGCTGGAAATGTTGGAAATGTTGGAAAGGCTGCAAATGCTGGAAATGTTGGAAATGCTGGAAATGTTGGAAATGTTGGAAATGTTGGAAAGGCTGCAAATGCTGCAAATACTGCAAATGTTGGAAATGCTGGAAATGCTGGAAATGCTGGAAATGTTGGAAATGTTGGAAAGGCTGCTGCTGATCCTGCAGGGCACCAGCACAAAAGGACATTTTGGGCACTGCAGAAATCAAAGTGTCCCTTGAGATGGGTTGGAGCTCCTGGGGCTGAGGTGCAGCGTTCCACATTCCTCTGGGCTGTGACACCCTGCACTCTTCAGTGAGGAGGTGGCTGAGGCCCCTGCAGTGAGAGCCAGCTCCCTACAGAGGGTCACTGTCACTGGGCTGCAGAGGCTCTGGTGGCACTGCAGAGACACTGGCTACCTGTGGTGACTGTGGGAGGGGGACCAAGCTCATTGTGCTCGGGAGAGCCCCAGCCCTGTCACAGGTGCAGTAACGATGCTCCACAGACACTGTGAAGTTACCTCAGCAGTTTGGTGTCGTGACTTCTAGCAAGTACAAGGGCTTGCTGCTGAAGAGTATCTCATTTCAAATGTTTACAGTCAGTGATGGAGCTGCTGTTTGCACTTCAACTCATCAATGAAACGAAATCTTATTTATATGATTTAATAATTACATGCATTTAATTATTAATGTAAATATAATACCAGGAAAATATAAATAATTAATGATATACTTATAAATAATTTCTGTGAGTGAAATAGATTGAGAAAATGATTTGTTCTTAATAGTAGACTAATAAATATTTAAAATCCAGTCCCAACAATGTAGTTTACAGACACTAAGAACCCTAATGCCCTTAAGCCACTCATACAGTGTTGGATATAGTTATTAAATTTGAAGATAAACTAATGATTTGCTGGACTTAAGCTTTTGTTTACTGCCAGGAAGTTTGAAATTATTTTTAATCTAACTTTGCATGTTGTTTTATAAATCAGACTGTTTTATAAATAAGATGTAATTGATTTCTAATAAAACCCTTCCTTGAATCAGAGTATTTGAACACAGATGAACCAGGCAATGCTTGAAGCCATAGCAACTGATTTTGAGTTCATGTTTGGTAGCTGATACGATATGCAACTGAAAGCTGAAGCTGGATCTCTGTGTTTAGCAAAGCTACGATTAATGTGATGTAAATTGGGGGAAAACGTGACTTTTTGGTATATGATAATCCCCAGCCACCTAAGGTAAATGTCACAGGCATAAATTATGACATCCTTGGGACTGCTCTGATTTACTCTTCCCGGTGATAGAGCCCGTTCTGACAGCCACCATCATTTATACCCAGGGATGCTTTTGGCTTTCTGACTTCATATCGACTGAACTGGAAAAACAAATCAGAACCCCTGCAGTAAGGAACACAAAAAGCTGTCAGGGTCAGTTGGATCAGGATCCCCAATGTGTCCAAGCCAGTGCAAAGCTGTTGTGAACCAGACCTACTTACAGCCAAAACCAGTTCTCTTCTTCCTGCATCTTTAGGGCTTCATAACAGAAATATTTTATTTTAGAGAAGAAGTTTATACTTTATCAGAGAAAGTAAACCCCTTCCAAATAATTTTCCTGAAATCTTTTCATTGTAACTCCTGGATTTGGCAGGTTACTCAGAAGCACTATAGAAGACTAATATTTTCTGTTCAATTCTGAACCCCTTGGTTATTTTTTTTTTAAAGTAATGCAGACAGAATTCTATAAAATTCTATACTATTTCTATTGGTTTCAATTCTTTTGTTTCTAGAGGTCACTGCCATGATAAATGGGATCTATTTTAAATTCCGGGTGGTAGAACAAAAATCACACTGCTAACTTTGCATTATTGACGATCATGAAAAACTTGATCATCATGTTGGTTTAATTGTTCAATCAGAAAAATATTTCTGTTATAGTTCTCTTAATTATATCCAGCTTGATAGTACCTGGCAGAAACTTTACCCTAAGGAAATTGCGTGGGAATCCAGTTGTGTCCATTGATGTAAGAGTCAAAACCATTGCAGGCCATTGCCACATGTACCCAGTTGTTCAATGAGGTCTGAGTCCACATGAGTCACAAAGAGGATCCAAATTGCAGCCCAGTGACAGTGACCCTCTGTAGGGAGCTGGCTCTCACTGCAGGGGCCTCAGCCACCTCCTCACTGAAGAGTGCAGGGTGTCACAGCCAGAGGAATGTGGAACGCTGCACCTCAGCCCCAGGAGCTCCAACCCATCTCAAGGGACACTTTGATTTCTGCAGTGCCCAAAATGTCCATTTGTGCTGGTGCCCTGCAGGATCAGCAGCAGCATTTCCATCATTTCCAGCATTTGCAGCATTTCCAACATTTCCAGCATTTCCATAATTTCCAACGTTTCCAACATTTCCAGCATTTCCAGCATTTCCAACATTTCCAGCATTTCCAACATTTTCAGTATTTCCAAGCCACAGAATGGTGAGGTTTGTGCTTCCTGCTACTCACGACAACACAGTTAACAAGTGGTTCATTTCTCATTCAGTTTTGTCTTGTACAAAATATAATTACATGATGGCTAAAATGTAATCTGTTTCAGCCCCTGATTATGACAAAGTTAGTCTAGGTTCAAAAGCCTATCATCCAATTAGCACTATTTTCTATTTACTGAGGTTTTATTTTGTGCTAGCTGCCACTGCACCACTTTGGGGGTGTAAGTCACATCAGTGTCAACACATTTACCCCTTGTGTGAGCCTGTAAAGGCCCTGGGTGATCCTGTATTTAGTTCTTAGCAAAAAAATCCTAAGAAACTGTGGGATAACAGCAAGTCACTTTGAATTGCAATCACCAAGCGCATTTAAAACATGAAATAGTCTCATCATTTCTTTTTAGGTTGTGAATGCCTCAGAAGAGTGTAATTGTAGGATATCATGGGGTAGTTTGAGGGTTTTTTTGGTTGGTTAGTTGGTTTGGTTTAGTTTGTTTTGGTTAGGGTTTTTGGGGCTTTTTTTTCAGTGAGACTATATTAAAGAACACCTTTGACAGAGTTTTCAAAGGCTAGATTCATGTATTGCAGCCAGCTGCCCCGAGAAGATGCATTAATGCCAAACACCTTCAAGCAGCAGCACAGAACACCCCACCTGACACAGCTGTACCTCCCCTGCCCTCTGTGCCATAGAAATGAAACTTTTCCTATTTGACTGTTTGGGCCTCCCTTACCAGTCACACTGGGCAGGTGAGGACTAAGGCATTTATTATAAAAAACGAGGTTCATTATACTTAGGGATTTTAAATGCATCTGATTTATCCAGTAATATATGTACAGTATTTTGGCACACTATTTGCTCAGCACATTATGATAATTTAAGATCATTTGACAAATGTTTATTGAGGGACATTTTTATCTTTATGAAATTTAACAGCTCTTTCAAAGCTCTCAGAGTCTTCCTTTCCTCATTTTTTTCACTCCTTTCATTATTTTTTCCTGTCCTTGGTCAGTGACCTTGTAGAAATACAAACTTCATTGAAGCCAGTTTAAGCTATCATGGTAACACAAGTATTATGAACCAAAAATGCAGTGAAAGACTATCAATATATGGTCACATATAGCAAAACAAAGGATTGAAAGCAAAAGAGTTCCAGCTTTCCCTGCCCCTGAAAACATACCTTAATCTGTCCCAATGTACACATAGAAAAATCTTAATTAATTTCTCATATTTTTCTCCCATCTTTACCATTTTCATTTCTACTTTGCTGTTAAGCAGTAGCATATTCAGAACTGTGCCTTACAGCCTGCTCTGTTTTCCTCAAATAACAAAAAATGCTTTCTGTGTAGTTTAGTGGCTGCACTTTCTGAGCCACCACAGGTCCCATGGAAGCACTTACTATTTGAAACAAATGCATCCTTTTCTTCAGAAGTGCAGTAGAAGCACTTGATTTTGTTTCTATTTCCTTGGAAAGCCCATCTCCTTTGCTGAGTGTCATCATCTATTGGATTCCATGATCCCAGATCTTTCTCCTGCCCCCCCTTGACTCCCATTCCACCTTCATAATTCATGAATTCTGTCAAAGATTTGAGGAGAACATTTACAAGCTGTGCTGGATAAATACAGAGATAAATAGACTTTTGCTTTGAGGAAACACACAAATCCCTGGATATTACAGTGCCAGGAAAGTGAGCACTTCAGGACATATCCAGAAAGCTTGGACATCAGTGGTAGATAATACAAACCCAGATGTGTTAG
Source organism: Thryothorus ludovicianus (assembly GCA_013397245.1). Lineage (NCBI taxonomy): Eukaryota > Metazoa > Chordata > Aves > Passeriformes > Certhiidae > Thryothorus > Thryothorus ludovicianus. The sequence continues at coordinate 51,118 of VZTB01002137.1, forward strand.
TTACAATTATTTAACCCTTACCAAAATTAATCTTTCTCTCCATTGTGTAAGCACTGCCCAGGTAACAAATTATTCTGAAATCTCTTTTGGGAAGAGAATATATCTGGCAACAACCAGGAACCAGGCTGTCTTAAACATAATGTTCCACTGAATTTGAACACCCAGGTACAGAAAAACAGTTTTAATTTCAAACTAGATCTTTACAGTCATTAATACATCTGCATAACATAGTACCAAGGTGAGAAGACAAAAATCACAGTCTGATTGTGTGATTCTGACTCAAGAGTGTCTGCTTTCTGGGACCACTCTGTTCTATGATCCATCAGTCTTAACATCAGTCCTAACACCAGCCCATAGTCTGACATGTTCCAGATTTGATGTGAGCTCCTATTTCACAGCAGAAATTTCCATGTCACCTGGCATGTAGGTTTAAATCAATATATTTGTGCAAGCAAGGTTCCACATTTGCTTTGCAGATTTTTTTTTCTCTGAGTCCTAGGAAAAGCTTTGAGCTAAGCGAGAGAAAAATGCCATTATGCCACAGCATGAATGTTTAAAAGGATGGCATTCTAGCAGCAACACGTGGATGTAACTAGGAAAATTCTCCCGGGTAAACAAAATATCTGAAAAATGTCAAAACCTCCTTAGGAATACTCTTTGTTACTTTAATAAAAGTACCTGGCCATGTATCATTTTGTTTGTGTATAATAGCCTCCCATAAAGCCTAAAATAGGAATATGAACTCTTGAATCTTGGAAATCTCTGCCTAGTATTCAAATGTCCAGTGATTCTTTATGTAATCTAAGACACAATTTACAATTGAGATTTGACCTCTGCCGATTGATCCCCTTTCCAGCTGCACCTTCTATAGGTTAGGAATTTTATTGATAACATTCTCCCCCATACTCACTGATATCTTCAGGGTATAATTATATTTGGTGAGGTTTTGAAATTCTTTAAAGCCTTTGGAGCTTTACTGTAAGCTTTTGTAAGCTCTGATTACATTGGAGCCACATTGAATAAACAGTTGCTTTAGATTAATTTTACCAACTGCTGATCCACTCCAGTTGCTGTATTTTAAGAGGCCCAAACACTGTTCAGAGGGATGTTTTGAAAAAAATCTCTTTTGCTGGTGAAATTATGTAAAAATAAAAAGCTTTGAAGTTGGAAGTTGTTTAATAAATATATTCCATGCTGTGCATGCTTCTTTTACATAAGTATTTAGGAATGTATTTTAGAAAAGTCTTCTAATTGCTGGGGAAACCACCAAAATATTTTATTAGCATTAAGGCAAGCAGCATGAGCAATATGATTCTCTTTACTAACTTTGTCTTGATTTTCAGTCATTTTGATATGGGAGTAATTACTTTCTTCTCTTCCCCAGCAAAGGAGCTGTTTTGTAGGCAGAGCTTCACATTTGTGTTAAAGAGGTGAGGGTATCACAAAACTGCTATTTGGTGTTACCTACCCTTGTACCTCTGGTAGCCACAACCAATCCTTTGAGTTAAATATTGCTTGGATCTGCAAGGACACCTGAAAGCAATAAGGGTCAAAGGATGCAGTTTTGACATTATCAAACCACATAAAATGTTTATATTTATTTGGGCCTTCAGATTCAACTGGTGCTGTTGTAATATTTGAAATGAAGCAGCATTACTGACACCTGCCAAGCTGTGCTTTTGTAAGGCTGCTGGTCAGTGCTGGCCAAAGGCCACAGCACACAGGCCACTGCCTAAGCAAGGGCTGTAAACCTGAACTCCCACTTATTCAAAGAATAAGAGCTAAGGAATTAGAAAAAATAATATCTGTTAAAATTTATCTGTGATTAAAAATGCGGGAAGGAATCTGTTAATGTAAAACAACTAGTACAACAGAGTCAGAAGATCATGTGAGAATAAATCAGCACGTGACAAAATGCTCAGTGAAATACGTTCAGTCTATAAGGGGCCTTCAATACACTAAGTGCATATTTTCAGTGTTGCCCACAGTTCACTGGGTTGGAAATCTATGAATCTCAGCTTGACTTTCTTCTCTCAGTTTCTAGCTGTAAAATGTAGGAGGAGACAAAGTTTAAATGCAGAACACTAAAGCTATTGATCGTGTGATTGCTAAAATTGAGTGTATTCCTATTTTGGTAATTTAGGAATACAACTCATTTGAGTTTGGAGCTCCTGTGAGTGAGTGTTTGATTATTAAAAATCAGATACCTACTGAAAACTATGTAGCATTTCTTTATTATATATTGATGAATTTTGATATAGATCTTCCTATAAAAAATAATTTTTAAAAAGTCTTATTTTTAGAGAGAAAGGTTGGCATAGATGGAATGGAAGATACTTCTTTTTCTGACTCAGACTTCAGTTAGTAATGACACTGAATCAGTCTTTAACATTTTTTTTAAAAATGCTTAAAGCTCACCCATAAAAGTTTACTTGCAGGAACTACATATTAACTAATTTGGTGGAGTAGATATTTAGTTTTAATTCTGGTGAAATAGCAGCCCAGTTGAAAATGCTATTTAGATCCCAAAGGTGTGAATTTTGATTACACAGTATGTTTCGTTAGAAGTTTGTTTTGCACTAAAAGCTGAAGACAACTACTTTTTAATTCAACAGTACATTTTAAAATAGTTTATCGTTCAGCATATAAAGGGAATGAAAAGCAGCACACACCAGTTTTAGAATGACATAAATGTCATTATGACCTTCATGGGTTTTCATACAGTCTAAGTAATCCCTATAAACCAAAGTGATTCAAATGCACATCTTCAATCATTTCACTGCTGTTTTGCCTTCTGCTGCAATTTTATAAAACTCTTTCTAATACATCTGTTAAAAGAAAAAAAAAACCAAAAAAAACCCCACAAAACGAATCAACAAATCACCCTCGAAAAAACCAGTTGATGCTGTTAAAGCTGTAAAGCTAAAAATCAGAGAACTTGTCAAGGAGACCTGCTCAGATACTGACAGGCAGCAGTATTCCAGGCTTCTGTTGTTTTAATTATATTGTATCCTTTCTTTTTGCACCACTTTCCTTAAGGTTGTGTCAGCATTTCTGTTATAAATCCCTGTTCCCTGAGGCTTTATAACTCATTGTTAAAAATTCCCTAAAGGCTGCATCTTGGCACGCAAGATTTCATCCGACAAGAGGAAACTTATCTCTCGAAGTATAAACAGGGGTTTGGAGATACAGAGAGTTTTCATACAAGGGTTAAATCACGCCATTTCAAAAAGCAAAGGAAGACAAGACAAGTTTTGGAATTTCTGGTATTTTTCTCTTTTATGAACAGAAAGCCAAAATAGCTTCCTCTTAATTAAACTTCTGCATCTGTCAATTCTTTTATTTTTTGAAGGAAAATATAGAAGTAAATAAACAGGTAAGTTGACTCATAATGCAATTTTCTACACACATGGTCTGTGTTTTGCTATGAAAATGTCAAACATATGTTCTATCTATATATAGTGCACCCCACTAATAAAAAGAAGTTTTGATCAAATTTATAGTGCCAAATTTTGGAGCTGGGAGAAGCTACGTGTCAGATGAAAATTAGTATTTTCAGCCTTAAGAATGTGCGCAATACTACGCCTAAGCTGGAAATGAGGAGAGGGAGAGATTTCTAGCACATCTGATTCAAAGTGATGGTTAAAAAAAGAAAAGGATGAAAAGCCCACATATAGGAGCTGTAGTCTGAGCAACAATATAGCAGGAGGTACAGTGGGACGAGATTGTGCAGGTGTTGTCAATCACAATCCATGGAATGTGCTATGGGGCTGACTGTGCTTTGCAGACCCTTTCACCGTGTGTTTCCAGCTACAGATACAACTGCTGAGTCTAAATCCTAGATCAGAAAAATGACATAAAATAACCAGCATTCACTCATCTGGATGCTGCAAGCCCAATCGTACACTGTAGTTTAGACCTGCAAAGGAAAGCTATAAAATACACTGGTAACACACATACATACAGTAATGTAGTATTTAATGAATATTTACAGCTCAAATTAAATTTAAATTATCAGTCAAAATATGCTTTATTATTTGCTAAAGCTATCAGCATTTTCTCAGTTTGTGAGCAGACACGTAAGAGCCTTATGCTTATACAATATATAAGGAAGGAAAGATCATAAAACTTCATAGGCATTCTTCACTCTTTTGCATTATTTTGCATAATTCTAGAATATTAATATTTTAAAAATGAAATGAACTTTTTTTTAGTAACAAAATAGAGCTATTGGAAAAGAGATGAGACTTTCACTCTCGTCTGGGATGAAACATTCCAGAGAGAGCTCGGGAATCCTTTCACCATTTTTTCCTATGTATAGGTTATACCCTGTTGATAAAATGTTTGCTCTCCTACTTAAATATGCCAAAAAGCTGATGTAAAAAAATATGTTTTTAAAAATGTATATTTGTTTGATTGGAGTAAGGGCTGGCAAGCTTACTTTTTTGGTTCTTTTAAGTGATTCAGTTTGATCTAAATTAGTTCCAAAGCTCTGCTCAGTAGTAGTAGTAATTCTACTCAGCCTCCATGTTCAGCACTCCATGTTCAGGCTAGGGAAGGATTCAAATGGAAGCTCTGCTCTCTTATTCACAGCTCATGTTCTCCAGCTGTTCCCTGACTCCATTTTACTGCTCATGTCACAGGTTTACTGTGAGCTGTGCAAAATCCACCTTTGCAATTAACAACAGAGCGACAGCAGTGCCAATAGAGTGACCATCTTTGTGTCCTTAAGTGAGAAAAAAACTGGCGCAAAATATTATTTTATAAGGGGAAAAAATTAATTAAAAGAAAAAGCTAATGATAAGAATTATAATTACTATTCACTACAGATGCAATTATAAGGAGATAACTTCCAATTACAGCAAAAGTGGTGAAGTAGAAGAATAATGACAATTAGTTCTTCTCTTTGCTGCCTGAAGACTGTTATTATTTAATATCCTGTGGGGCAAGACAGCATGGATAGCCATGAAATCTAAAACAAGTATGAAAAAGGACAAATACATTAATTTCCTAGGAGTTTGAGAGATGAAGTTTCTTTCCTGGTGGCTGACTGTCAATCAGCCAGCATCACCCCAAGTAATATTTGAAACTTGTTTCCCCATTACACCTCGCAAGCTCTTGTTTCATTTGCTATTGACCTTACCTACGTCTTAACGTGTAATGCACAAAACTCTCCACCACTTGCCTTGTTTACACAGCTTCTAATATATGAAAGCTAGCCTGAATCTGTAACAAAGGCAAGGAAAAGGAATGTCATCTTCAAAAGGGAAATAAGGAGGTGCAATGCCTCAATTGTGCAGATACTCACGAGGACCTTCTACAGTTTCAGAAATAAAAAGGAAGATAGGCTTGTTATTGTTAGAGGTAACCAAGGGTATTTTGGCATTAGGTAAAAATTTTGTAAGAGTAATATATTCCTAGGGAAGATATCACATACAGACTGCAAATTTTGACAAATGCTAAATTTACACTTTAAATGTCAACTTTTGAGTGGCATATTCCAGACAACATCCAGCCTTTGGGGATCAATGAAATGGCCAAGCAGTAGACAGCTCTCTTTCCTGAGCTACACGATGTACAGCAGAGATGCTATGTGTAGATGGGGAACACTGAATTTTTAGCACATTTCAGTATCCCCAGTTGTGGTGAGTAGCAGCCCTGTTCTGGAAATGGAAGCCACCATCTTTCCCTGGAGGATGTACATGCCTACCTCCTCGTGCGTATGGCAGGGGGGGTGACAGATGGTGGGCTCGGGAGGATTGCAGCTCCCTTAGAACAAAACCAGATTGGGCGTGGACAGAACTGACTGAAATGTTTTAGTGCCATCTGCCAATGGAGAGGAGAAACTGACTGGTCTACCTCTGCCAGCCTTTTGCAGTTCTCCTACTGTCCCTCTTTTACCTGCAGAGACACCGAGCCTCCTCCCTTCCCTCTGTCACACTGCACAGCTCTCGCGCCGTGACCCCAAGGTGTGCAACCCTAATCCTGCAGCTGGAGGCCCATGGCCAGCACTGATGTTTTCAAAACTCATCCTTCGAGTTTTCCTCGCCAATACCTTCCTGCACGTGTGAAATATGAGTGGGTTTTTACAGTGCTGGCAGTGAATACAGGCTCAGGACAGAGCACGGGAGCTGCTACACAAACACACTGCACTGCGGAATATTGACAGCTCAGCAAGAAAAGGGGACACCTCTGGGTCAGTCAGGGTGCCTGGCTCTTTCTTTATAATCTATGTCACTGGTTGCTTTTGCTACCTGAATGTGTATTGCAAGAGTATGAGGGGAAGAGTTATGTTATTATGCAAAGAAAAAACAATTAAGAATTGGGGTATTTCTGAGTAGAAAATATAGTCACATAAAGAAGGATGTGGTGAATTTGCAGAGAAATTTGTGTTTTAAATATGGCTGCCTCCATAAATGTAACTATTCATGTAAATAAAAGAAACTGGTAAAGAAGACCTCGGAATGTACTTAGATTTTGGATTTTTCACAGCACTGTGCCACTGTCTGCCTGTTAAAGCTGTGCATGTCACACATGATTCAATTTATGTGTTCAGGACCACACATGCTAAAGCTGCTAAAGGAAAAGGGTGTGCACCCTGGGCCCAGAGGCAGAATATGGGCAGAAGGAATAGGAAACATCAACACTGATCTCCAGTACACAGAAAGAACCCCCTGGATTTATTTTAATTATTTGGTGGAAAAGTCTGATGATACTACTATGGATTTTTTAGCACAATGCACGCAGTTGGTAGGTGATAAAAAATTACAGTTCCATTGCCTTCTGGTGACCATGGTCTAAATCAGTGGGAATGTTCCAGCTTGCTGAAGCTCTTAAATACATGCTGCCATGCGCTGGGGATGGCATGGATCACTCTCCTTTGAACTGGAATGTCACCAGTTCACCCAGCAGAGCACTGTGGCTCTGCACTAATCCCAGCACAGCATTATTCTAACACAAGTAGGCAATAAATTAAATGAACTGCATTATGTACATACAACATCTGTGCCTGCCTAGACATGACTTTACCTGATTGAAAGTGAGCACTGGGATCAAATTCCACAAACGGCTGAATCTTTACTCTCACCATGTGTTAAGTGTATCCAGATGGCAGGTGATACACCACTATTAACAATCTACTTTCCCTTCCCTGAAGTGTCTTTGTAGCACATTGCTGATATTATTGTAAAGATAGAGGTGATTGAATATGCAAAATATTTTAAAATAATCCTTCTGAGAAAAATGGAATGCATTCATGTGCTTTAAATAGATCCATACACACACGGTGTATTTTGCAGTGCTGCCAACACAGTCATTGTCCATTTACAGAGAGAAAAAGTCAGAGATAAACAGAGTTATAATAGGAGCATACTGATTTGAATGCTTTGTGTTGGCACTTACACTTACTCAAAACCATTCTTTTACCAGCCTGCACAAACAGAACCCAGAATTTTCAGCCAGGTTTTGAGATGCTCTCCACAGAAAGTGGTGCACATTTGAAAGGATTTGTCACAAAACTCAAAGTTTGCTCATCCTTCAGCATAGATGTTATTACAGTGTAAAGTCAAGTAAAAATTATTGCCCCCACTGCATTTCCACTGGGTAACTCAGGTACCACAGGTCAGTTATTAAGGACCCTGTGATGGCTATTTAATCATTAACACAAATATCTTTAATACAGGTGTTACTGTAACTGTGAAAGACTGGAAAATCTGTAGAGTTCATTGACCTTTAAACTCACACTTCTGCACGATGTGATGCAGTGGCCTAATGTTAACATGCTGGGCTGCAGTATCAAAGATTACAGGGCCAAGATCTTCTTGGGATTCTTTTCTTACTCTGTCTCTTTATTCACATACATTTTCTCATTTCACCTTTTGGAAAAGAAGCATATTTAGTAGGAAAATACAGCAGGTTTTGTACAGAAATTAATTTAGGTGCTTAATGTAGGTCTACAAAAGCACAAAAGCAAACAAAAAAAAAAAATTGGCACATGAGTAATTGGGGAATGCTTCACGTTTTCCAATGTGTATTTTTCTAAAATAGACGTATATGGTGAAAATTTAAAAGTGAAATCTATACTGTTTCATTTGATTATTCAGGTTGTGTGTAATCCTTGCTTTTTCATTTTATAATCCTGTAAGATTTTCCCAGAGATTCCAACAAGGTGAAAATGAAACACAGGGTATATAATACATTAAATATACATAAACTGGCAGCTGGAAATCCTTTATCCTCCAGCCATGGCCAAAGGGACAGAGATGATTAGGGAAGACCCACTGATTCCTGGGCTGCCTAGTGTTTGTTTTCTTGTGTCTTCTGGGGTAATTGCCCCAAAGTCTCTATATTGGTGTTCTCTTTGATCAGACAAGTGTATTAGTGCAGAGTCCAGGCAACGGCTGACATCTGGGAGAACATTCCTCTGACAAGAGTTGGCAGAATGGCACTGGTAGCGTGACTCAGGGCCCCATGATAAGACCAAAGCCAAAGGGGAGGGCTGTGAACCTGTCCCAGTGTCCCTCAGCACAGCTGGGCAGCCAAGCTCCATTCCTCCCCCTGGAGCTATATTTGCTCCATGCCCCCTCTGCGTCTGCTGCTCCATCACCTGCTTTGTTTGTGCTGCAGTAACTGCTCACACAGCAACAATATCCAACAATCTTTTCTTTCAGTTCCTCTTTTCTAACCATTCCTACTGTTCCTAACAAGTGACAAGTTCCTCACCTCACCTTCTGTTGCTGGGAGTTCACCATCTCCAGGTGCTGCCCTTCCCCTTAGGGTAACTCCCCAGTGCCACGTAATAGAGACAAACATCAAAGCCCTAATCAATAGCTGTCCTCAGGAAGCCTTTGGTAGAATTCTGTTTAGAAAATGTGTGCGGAACTTAACCTTAGATCTCAACAAGGAGGCATGGCTCTCAAGTTTTATTGATTGAAAAAATAAAATAAAGCCACACGAAAATGCAGCTTGCAGGGCAAAGGGAGAGTTTTGTGAAAATCAGGCACTCGACAGTTTGTTTCCTAATCTGAACTCAGGCAGTGACCCTCCTGTTTTTATAAACTTCTCAAAAATGACATATTGCAAAATGTGCTTCCCTCCACCCGGGACTCAAATAGTAGTTGACAATACAGGTCACTATCTATCTGTCTGTCTATCTATCTATCTATCTATCTATCTATCTATCTATCTATCTATCTATCTATCTATCTATCTATCTATAATCTATCTATCTATCTATTATATCTATCTATCTATCTATAATCTATCTATCTATCTATAATCTATCTATCTATCTATCTATCTATCTATCTGTCTATAATCTATATCTATCTATATATCTATCTATCTATCTATCTATCTATAATCTATCTATCTATTATATCTATCTATCTATTTATCTATCTATAATCTATATCTATCTATATATCTATCTAT